>QEWY01000834.1:2172-199538 GCA_006503575.1 Baylisascaris schroederi | reverse complement strand
CCCCCCCCCCCCCAAAAATACATCTACATTAACGAGATTATGAAAATTTATGCAAGTGAAGCAAATTTCAATTATATTTTGTTGGTTTTGAGGGATTTCAGTGATTCCACTCATTCGGGTTGTCCTGAATTTGTTTCTTTGTGTGAGCTTAAATCTCGATTTGAAAAATTTTGCAGGCAATGATTCCATGCAAAAGCATTGTGGTTTGTTGGATCCCGGCGAAACAACAGGGGTGACAAGCTTCGATAGCGGTGTTGCGGTAGAAGGCTCAAGCGAAATTGAACATGTCTCGGAAGAAAAGGAAACTGAACTGGACCTCTCAAGAATCCTCTCTGATTTAAGTCCAATTCCACCTGTCATCGGAAGTTTTGAAACTCGACAATACGAAGAAATTCAAGTATGCGACACCAGGCATGGCGATGATGAGTCTCATGAAGGAAGTGAAAATGAAGGTCTTGCCATACCATCCGGTGGAGATGATGATGAAGAAAACAGGCAAGATGAGGACGGAGAAGTGAACAAAGTTGGTGTCGAGCTGCCAACTCCGCCATTTCTGGAAACGTCATCTTCATGCGATGCTCAGTATGGTACTTCTCAAGGTGGATTAAATCCTGCAGTTACATTTCCACCTTTCACTTTTCTTCCGTCGAACTGCAGTTATTATGGCTCTCAAATGCCCATAAACTACTCTATTCGGTCATCAACAGGCGATTCATCACACATATTTTCATCGACATCTTTTAATACAGGTGTTACTCAAGGTAACCCGTGATTTTGTTCGTTGTAAAAGTATGTTGTCATATAAAATAGTTAAGTGGATTTCGTTTCACTATGTTCAATCAAAAATTTCTTAGTAACTTTATCCACTCACACGATAATAAAATCACTTCTTTCCCACCTGTTAACATCTGCTGAGATTCTAGAAAATTCAGTAAGAAATTCTGTTTCTTACTTGAACAGGAAGAAAGCAAAATCATCGAATACAAGCAATAGTTGAAAAGCTTCGGTAGTTGGAGCAAATGTTTTGCTTGACA
This sequence comes from Baylisascaris schroederi, assembly GCA_006503575.1. NCBI lineage: Eukaryota > Metazoa > Nematoda > Chromadorea > Rhabditida > Ascarididae > Baylisascaris > Baylisascaris schroederi. The sequence goes on along the minus strand of QEWY01000834.1, from coordinate 198,504 downwards.
GGAATTAATTCATTGCAATCGCTCAGACATATTTTTTATTCGTTATTTCACTTGAGAACAATGAGCGCAATATATTCTTTCAAATGTGATATTTAAGTGATATGTAATTCTGCTCAAATATTCGTAAATTTAAGATCCACAGTCGATTCGTCATGATGGAGAAACCTCTATTACTCGACGTGAACCAAGCAATGATGAAAGAATTATCTTCTTGAAAGGTTTCTATTGTTTAGTCTTAACTTTTTTCCTTGCAAAAGCCTCAAAATCGTAGAAGTACTTTCCACGTTATGTTCTAAATATTACCGCCAAACCGTCTTTGCTGAATTCTCGCTCCCTTCTTAACTCGCTACGCGATTATAATAGTAAAAATCTATTTGCAAAACATCATATTGCGTTAAGTGCTTTATAGAGTGCTCTTCGGCACCTCTTTGGCAATTCGTTCTCGATTGTCTCTCACAACCGACTCGATTCAACAATGTTTGCTTATGGACGAAAAACGTTTGGGAATTTTGCATTATGCAAACGAAAAAATTCGCCGAACGTTGGGACGAATATAATTGCAATAAAGTCACTGTAAGTTGTTTTCATCTATTTGCAATGTTAATTAGCGATACTCAAATAGAGACACAAATTGGGTGAACATAAGCAAATTAACGAAGAACATAATGCAATTTAGGAAAGCAGATATTAGAGTTAAAAGCTTAGAGAAAAAGAGAAATCAAAGATTCTTCTAGAGATTTATATAATTTGGTTAAATATCCTGGCTTCGCAAATAGCTAGCGGCCGTTTGTATCCACGAAATTTAGCTTATGATAAAAAACCGAAATGCTTGGTGTAAAGCCTCAAAAAATGTAATAAGAATGCAAGTATTCGCTTTAAATATTCTTCGATTATACGCTCGGAGGTGTATTGTTCTTCTTAGTCGAAGCAGTTATCAATACCCTAATTTCAGACGTCTTATGTGAAGGTGGCACGAGCCTTGAAAAGCTATGAGAACACACAATTCTGTGGGTTGACATTATTGGGCCGAGTATCCTCACGGCGCAATACCTTTCGCTTTCTGCCTGATCACGACTCTCCTCTGATTCCACAAATTCACTATGAACGCCCAGCGTCAGTGTCGAGTACCGGATGCTTGACTCCTCAGCACCGACCATTTGCACCCGTTGGCACGCTTTTCGGTTCTACTGAGGCTGGCGGCCGTGAATTCATTCGGAACAACTGTTACGCATCTTTCGGTAGGTTGAAATCTGTGAGATGTTACTGTCTAGAAAAGCATGTAATCGATGACACAGGCTATAGCAAAAGGGCGCACACCTAACTATTAACATACTGTGCAAGACATTGTATTGTGATATGGTATCCTGATTGCCATCTGTGCATGGCACTTTCTTTTGAAACTGCTTAATCTCATTACTTCATTCAACCTGGTGCCGTAGGGTACCTCATTGATATCACGACGGGGAGGATCACGGTCGCATTGCTTCTCGAGATGGCCTCTCCTCCGATACAAACGCTTCCCGGATTCTTTTACCGGTACATTTCCGATTGAATTGCTTCCGAGCAAGGTCTTCCTTTCTCTTATGAAAATCTCTTTCCGCGTTTTCCACCATAAATAACCATCAACCGCAGGACGTAACATTCAAATTGCGAGTTGCCAAGGCTTGATGGCGCCTGCGCATAGAAGAATGTCATCAGAACTTTCGAACATCCAAGTAATTGAGTATGATTAGCACATGAGCAACTCTCATTGCAGAAATTATGAAAATTACGTGTTTAATTTCATAAAACAGCTATTTTGAGATATTTTGCGAGACAAGATGTCACTGACTCATTTGAAAATTGAAAGTGAAAAAATATTTATAAAAAATCGTTAGAAATTGGAAAGTTTTATAAAAACATCTTCAAAAAATTTTTAAAAAGAGTAACGAAGAAATATGAAGGCAACTAGGATAGCCTAAAATCACAGAGTATAATTTCCAAAGGAACTCTCTGTCTCGAAAATAATTGTCAACAGAACGAATTGAGCGATAAAAATTCATGGTAGTGCATGAAAAATTTGTCCGCTATCACCTTTCTCATCACAGAAGTGACCGTTGCTATCATTTTCAATAGGCTTATGTCGGTTTCGTTATCGATATTTGTTGTGCTTGTCTTCGATACAAACTGTTTTTTGTTTATTATGTCGGCAGAAATTGAGTGTTCAGACGGTTGCATCAACTTTATTCATTTGCCTTCCATTCTTCATTGTTGCTCCCTACAATGGGAGGGCAACTTTGCCTTCTGGCAAATCTCTTTGATCTCTTGTCGCCGAGGTGGCATCTCTCTCTCTCTCAGATTAGGGCACTTGTCAAGGCGCTTCGGAGCGGAGGAAGAAGGTGAAAAAATTTGAAAGCGGACGTCGGATTCGATTTTTGAAAAATCGAAATTTTAGCTTTATGTCTTTGGAAGGAGAGACAGCATCTACATTGTGAATACAATGTTATACCTATCGAAAGCTGTTTTTCTGCTTCATTTGTGTCATTTTTTCCTGTTTTTTTCTAATCACAATCCATCCTTGCGAAATTATTACTGGATAGAATCATCGCCGATACTTTTCCTTACCAAAGCAATTCCTGTAGGCGGACAGAAAGAATGCGTAAAGCGGAAGTCATGTGAATATTGCGGTGATTATGAACAGTACTGTTCCTAGGTTTTTTTAACTAGGCATTATTGGAAGGTAATATGGAGGTTTTTAGTGGTGGGCGTTTTATAGGCGACAGATTATTGGAAGATATTTCTTGCTTGAATTCAGATTTTTCGAGATAGGTTGACGCTAATAATTTTCGATTGTTTCTGCTAATAAATTATTTTTCCAAATGCCCATTTTTGGCTGCTAGAATATGCAAATTTTCTTACAAATCACCACCAAAATTATCTTGCTGACATGCTCGTGGACTCCAAGTTCAAAGGTCAAACTCCAAAAATAAACATGTAAATCATCCTTTGTGCTTTGAGAGTCTCGAAAAACTCGTTGGACTTAAATCGGTGTTTATTGTAGAGCTATCATCGCAACCTCGGATACTTGCTAAACGACCGTTAGAGCTGTACCCGAACGAAATGCAACAGGAAGCAGCACGACGGATCAAGAACCCTCGAATCGATGAGAGCCACTCACAATTTCCATCACAAGTGCAGGTTGAGGCAATATAAGTTACATAGTATATTTCGCGATCTTCAAAATACCCCTCACTCCCATGTTGATCAAATGCTAACATACATCAAAAGCCATATAGCAATCAACGCAACATCCAAATTGTCTTTACTGCTATAAGTTGTAGCTCTTGTTCGTTTTCCGTCTTCCATTTCAATAGAAATCACCTTCATTTCTGCAATTTCCTTGTATACGTTGGATTTGGAGGTAAAACTCACTAAAATGGCCGCAGATGTGTGACGAGTTTTGTGGCTCATGCTTGCACCCCCCACCTACAATTTCATCTTAGTTACCTAAACCATAAATCAAAGTCACTTAAGTTTTTTTCAAACGGCAAATTATATTATTGGTGTAATGTACAGCTTTTATATCTGCACAATCCTCAACTTCATCCCATCTGCAATATAGTTATTTCTTCCTTGCCCAACTCTCTCGCACTTCATGGCTATACTTAGAGAGAGGTGGCAAAAAATTCAAATTGCAGTGAAGCTAACAATTTTCTTGACCCTACCAATGGTATGGTTTTAAGATAAAGCTGCGGTTAAATACAGCTTACATCAGTTTTAAGAAGTCGTTGATCTGGAGGCGCGGGGTGTGGGGGAGGGGGAGGGATAATGGTATTGGTGTCTTACGCCCATCGACATGAGAGATTTCAAAGAGGAGATGGAAGCATAGACCATTACAGTAATGCATAAATGCATTCTCAAAGATACTCATATGCGGTTTGGTTTGAGTATGAGCGCGTTCACTCAACTTCAAAATGCTTCTACTGAGCACTTCCAAGCTATCATCAAGTCATTTTTGCCTTAAAGTATATATCTAAACATTAATTAAGCGATGATCTTGCTCAAGTAGCGAATAGAATCAAGACAAGCGTTCGTTTCGAAAGTAAATGACTTCCTTAGCCATACTAGAAGGATCCTCCATCATTTTTTTCACTTTTGTAAACACTTATTGGTGAGCATATAACTTTACATTATATGCTTGGGTTTATATACCTCTTTACAGGTGTTGCAGAAATAAAGGTGTTGCAGAAATAAAGGTGTTGCAGAGTGGTGATGAATAGGTAGGTTTCTTGTTACGAAGTTTCAAAAGCAAATAGTACATAAATCTGCGATCTGTCATTACTATCATCGTCGCATATTTTGTTGCTACAGCATTGACCTTTTGAGCTCTTTAATCCCCTCTTTAATGCACTCACTGCCTTTATGAAATGAGCACATAATTCATTCAATGCCTTTTTGCAATATATACACTCCATGGCAAGGTTCGATGAAGGACAGCGTGTTTTGTTCTAAATATTTCTTTAGAATATGACCGCGAGTACACCTATTCGTGATGCAACTACTCCAATGATGTTTGGACGAGAAGTTACAAACTCTTATCGATTGCGGCAACAGCATGCATCATTTCCTCAGACGAGTTTCTATCCGACAGCGTACAGCACTAATCAGTGGATAAATCAGAATCCATCTCTGTATCACTCAAATACTCCATTTTGGGGATATCCCAGTGGCACTCTACCCTATCAACTCCCAGACAGCAATATTCAGGTGCGTTGATTTACGCTATCTTTGCTTTGACACCTTTAATGGTGTTGTTTTTTGGGTTGACTACTCCTTTACTTTAGCAGACTTTTAAAGAGTGTATAAAGAAGATAGGCACTTAAAATGAATCGACAGATGGTTTCAAATCGATTCGATATGTGGAAATGAAATAAATAAACTTTATAGTACCAAATGCATGATCATTTCCCATCAAGTGGCATATGAAGGCTGTTTGCAATCCACAATTGCGATAACTGAAATTCGTGAATAAAAATGTTATCCATCTATAATAACAGTCCACTTTTGTATCTATGTCTCTAACGTCGAGTTATGCTAGACACAGCTATGAAGACACGATTCTGTTAATTTTCACACATTTAGAAACAGCATTCATTACGCAAAGCATCGAACATTCCATTCGTTCTCATATCTTTTTCGGCTCGAAATTTAGAAAACATATGTGGAGTTGGTTTCCTTTCATTCCTTTTCTATCTTTGATATTTACAAGAGTCAGCTCTGTAATATGCGCCCGTCCACCTATATCAACCTTGGAATGCAATTCGTTGACCTATATAGGTCTTAAAAAGAAAACGAATAAAGAGCAGTTCTTCCTTTCGCCTTCAGAAGTTCGTATCAGAATCAAAACGACTTTCTGTTGTGTGGATATATTTTTGCGTTTGCCACTTTACGGTTTTCGGAGGCTTCATATTCCTTGTTAGCCGCATCTTTATTTAATGTTTCTTATAGAATCATTATTTTGGAATTGTTAAAATGACCGTTAACAGGGCTTTGGTGAATAATTTTAAGTTCATTCACTAGACCAGATGCTGCAGTGCATATAGCACATAATAGGAGATGAAGCGATATGTTTAATACTCGAGAGCCGCGTAAACGCTGCTAAACTATGAACGCATCGGGTCATTTTATGAATGCCTATAGTTAATGGAGGCCTCAAGGTGTCGAGACATATACACAGAACAGTATTCCTGTATTTATACGGTTTGAGATGAAGTTAGAGGTACACGTAGTGGTATAGAAGCGAGCGGGAGGTCCAGGAGGACAGCTGGAGAAGTGCCCAGTGCTGCAGTCGCACTCACCGGCTAATTGCTTCAAAAAAATTAACAGTAAATAATTGTGCATCAGTACATTCACATATTAGCTAGTCTATCAGCTTGTACAAATCCTCAAAAAATCCAACAGGACCGATTGCGGCCGATAAGTGCTTGCATATTTTAAGCATATTTGACTAATCATGAATAAATGTTTCGATCGAAGTAGATGGTTCCGTTTGAAAGATGATATAGGAATGATACCTTGTGATAGTGGATTACGTTCGCCAAACTTTGCAACTCTTGCATTATAATGTTGAGACTAGCGAATGGACAAATGGAAAAAAGCGTAAACGCGCACGGATATGGCATCGCCTTAACGTGCTCTGCGAATGCAAAGTGAATCTTAATTACACCTTTAATATGTGTATGTTTCATTCCCCTCGCTGAAACGTTTAATTCACTTTCAGAGCTATACCTATGGAGGCTTCAACGACAGAACACCGTTTGATTTTGCGAATTCAAGAAATTCGATGTACACGAATGAAAATAATTTCGACTATAATAGCTTCGGGAGCAGTTCCAACGATTCGGCTTTTTACGACGATATGCCATCAATCCAATCGTACTCACATCCAGTAAACTGCGTACCGCTTGCGAGCAATGTGAATAGTGTTGAAGAGATATCACCAGAGAACGCACAAACAGGGTTTTTGTGCGGTGATGGTAGTATCTATCGTTGAATACTTTAATACCTCTCCGCTCTCTCTTCAATTTTGTTTCGTTTTCCGTTAAACGGTTTTTTTTTTAATTTTTTATTTTGCTTAACCGCAGTTGTTATTTGTTTTTCAGCGCAATTGTTTCGGTTTGAAGAAGTAACCTTTAAAGACGCAATAGCTAGATAATTAGAGCGATATATTATTCGTTCATTAATCGTGGCCGAAATGAAAACACTATGAGTGAAGATCTCTGCAAAATATTTACTGAAATTCTATCGATTAGGAGTCGTTGAGAACATTTTAATTTCTTCCGCGGGGGCTTGTGGTACTAAATTGTTCTATGTTTTGTAAATAATGTATTCTCTGAGGGTTGTTTCCTCTGAAGTTGTATGCTGTTTTTTTGTTTTGTTTTTTTTTTTTTTTTTTTTTTTTTTTTTTTTTTTTTTTTGGAAGGGGAGAGGAGAGATGAAAATTTATATGGACGTACGACTGTGTATGTGACTGCTGAAAGAGATTTGTTAAATCTGTTGCTTTCAGGGTCCATTTCATCGCATTCTTAATGTTCCATTTCATTGTGTGCATTCACTTTAATTAATTGTGCAAATGGCGATGCATAGAATTGAATTTTATTCATCATTTGATATGGTGTTTTTGATTTTGTTTTCTGTTTGATGTATGTGCGATATAAGTTGTTCCATGGTGCATGGAATCATTGAGCTGGATACTGTTTCCAGGTGCAGAAGGGGAAGGATTTACTGGCCATAACAGGCTAAGGGGGGTAAATTTGGTGGGGAAAGGGGAGTTCGAAATTTTCTGCCTTAAATTTTATTTCAATTTATTTGTCATTAAAAACCGCAATAATTTGGTGAAATCAACCAGTTTCTTAAAATTACTTGGTGATTTTTTTTGGGGTGTGGTTTTTTAGCGATGTCAAGTTCAACACATTGACTTAGCCAGGGGACGCTTGATGTTGTCCCTCCTGTTATCCTCAAAACGAGAAAGAGTGGAGAAAGGTATGGCGATTTTTCGACGCATACAGCTTAACGAAGGGGACTGATAGACATTTTCCTACAATTTTTAGTCTGCTAAAGAAAAGAGTGCAACTGCAAAGACCAAACAAGGGGGTTTTTTTATCACTTTTGAAAACACGTTGAGAACTGAGACCTTAGATAGCATAGGACGGAGGCGATATTTGCCCACATATTTAGTACAGGCATTCTCCCCATGTTGTGCTTTTGCTTGCTATTTTCGCGTTTTCTGCTTTTTGGGTGTTAATGATCTCTATTTTCAGAATTATCCAAAAAGTTCCATTCATCAGTGTCGAACAGATCATCCTCTTATAGAAAGTGTTTTTCACCACCGAAACGGAAAAAAGATTGGTTTTATCGTTGAATTGTTTTCTTGATAGTGTAATCCCACCTCTTTATTTTCATAAACCTAAAGGATGTTTTATCTATTCTGCACTCTCATCCGACATACCACTTCCACTGTACTGGCCACATCTGAACCCTCTGCGAGGGCTCCCGTTGACAAATTTTTTTATTTGTTTTGATTGTTTTATGCTTTCATAGATATATATAATATTTGCAGTGTGGTGTTTGTTTATATGTTCCGATTCTTTCTCCGTGTTATCTTTGTGTTTTTTTTTCAGCGGAATTATGTTCCCAATTAAAGTTATATTGAGTTACTATAACACCACAGATGACGATTCGTTCGACAATGGGTTGTTGTCGTGAGGAGAGTACGGTTGAAATGACAAATAACCAAAAAATGACGAGTAGTGAAGCCATTTTATCAACACATTCGATATGATACTCTACTTATACTTTTTGCCTTAAAAGCGGTTCTATACTATTTTCTACCATCTTTTCAAATACCCGGTAGGCTACCTAAAACGTGCTCTGCGTACAGTATACTTCCAGCGTCAGATTTGGCGTAGTGCTGTACCAGGTATTTTGACCCTAAAAGTAATATTAATACTTACCTTTTGTAACTTTGTCGTTTTTTTGAGATACATGAAAGAGTTCGCGTCGACGTTACATTTCATAATCAAATTATGCAAAATTTTTAGTTAAAAGCGACGCTAACTTCTATCACTGCGTTTTGTACTGCAAGCTTTACTGATTTTAACAAGCATGACGAAACGAGCGAGAAGTCTTGCTGGTGCTAACCTCCGGAGCTAGCTTTGCCAACTTTCCAAGATGGCTCCTTTTGGAGTCGAGATGAGCGGGAGGGAGATGGGACGGGTTGCTGAGAGAAGACTTTCGGAGTCGAAAGTTACTAAACAGACATATGCTCGAGAAAAGATAGGGACGGTGACGTATATTAAAATGAAATCAGTGTTTCTAAAAAGTTAACAAACAGCAGGGAAATCGAATTGCTGCTCTGAATGTCGCCATCTCATAAATGCCACTAATTCTTCGCAGTTGGTAGGTTAATATCGCAGATAACGAACATAGTGTTTATCATTTCGGGGAAAGTAAGGGAGAAGGTGGGTTATGGCTTATATCCGAGGTGGAGAGAAGATATGGACTTGTAACGTTCACAATTTGGTTGAACGGATGCACATTTGAGCAGGTGGAAATGGAAAAGTAATACAAAGATCATAAAAAACTTGGAAAACCACATGCAAATGACTTCTGGGGACCATTGAATAGAGATGCGGTGGAAAAACCCAACGTTTTCCTTAACGATACGAAAACCATGGGAAGAAGACTTTCCGATCCAGTGAACAGACATACACATGCAAACACAACATAACCCTCTCGTTTGCAAAAATTTACACGAAAGTAACACAGCTGGGGTTCAGATCCTGGTTATTGAGCTGTTGTGTTTTGATTCCTCTTTTTTTGTTGATCTTAGAGCGAAATCACCTTATATCACATTCAAAAACGGCGCGTCCTTTGCGTCCTTTGAACCAAACGTGAGCGCATATCAGATTGCATGCATATTTGGTTGTATTTGCTGTGACTAAGAGTTGCTGGGGGTTCGGTGAATGTGTGGAAGTCGGGTGTTGTGTTTGCTATTAGGTGTAGGGTGTGTGATTTTAGGAGATGAAGGATGTGACCGTTGCTTCAGGTCAAAATTGGTGAGATGGATACATGCATTTCCCATTTATGAGCGCTTACTAATCTAGAACTCAACTCTTTATTCGTTGATGTGTAGTATTTTTAGCTAATGGCAAATACCCTGAGGGAACATATATTTGCTTGATCTAATTTTGGGTCTAAAAAATTTGCTTATGTGATTCAATAACGAGATGTACGGGAATGCTGAATGTGTTTTTGTCTGCAGTTTGATGCCCTTCTTTCTGAACTATAAAATATGCTACAATACTTTTAGATAAAACTTTCAAGTAGTTTATTGACTATTACGAATGCGATGTGAGACTCATCCCCATCGGCGAAGTTTCGTTCTCTTCTTCTTTATGCTCATGGAAACCCTTCTAGTTTGGCACTATTCGGATCAAAAAATTTAGACTAACTTTCATACACATCGCTCAAATTCTTCAATCATTTTAATCCTTATGTCAATCCTAGTCAATTGAAATAGCTCTAGTCATTTCAAAGTCTGTTGAAAGTCTTCCAATTGCGGCAGATCATTGAAAAACTTGAAGTTTGTGTGACTTCTGTTCTACCGATTCGATTAATGAGAGGATTGTCCATCCTTCATCCAATGACGCCGTATTTCAACGCTTAAAAGCCAAGGTGCCTGTGACAATTTGAATTTCAAGATTGTCAAATATCAAGGAGAAGGTTACGCAAGAGGCAAAGATGCTATCGATTCATGGCTGGCGGGTGTTCCGTAAGATAGTAGGGGGTATATTTTCAGGGCAGTTTAGTTTGGTTAGGGGTAAATCTAATCCCGGCCGCTACCCGCAACAGTGCCGCCCCTGACCGTGTGTTCAGGAATATCTTAATTTTCTCACTGTTATCCACTTCCCACATGTCAGCTTTGCTTGAATTTATAGCGACCAGTTTGCGGATGGATTCACCAACGCATCACTATTTGCCAATTCGAGAATCTGTAACTTGGTGTTGGCCATTTAGGTGCCAATTTTCTAGCTTAAAAGCTAGAATCAGGCTCTTATCTTGATGAGCTTAGGTCACTTTTAGTTTTATATTAGTATTCGTTGCATTAGGTGCTTACAAATTAAGTAATACCTTTGTTTTCTGGCCGTTTTTATGTCAATATTTGGCCAACAGTGAAGAATGGAGCTGACAACTTGAATAATAATTAAATTTGAAGTCGAATTTTCGTTTATGTTCGTCGATTGCCCCCCCATACGTAGGTGCGCAGCGTGTTTCTTCTATGTGGTTAGCTAAGATAAAGTGAAAAACCACTCGGGTAAAGTAAAGATATTCATATATGGCAAGTTTTATTAGGGCGGCATCAAACTGGCTGTGCAGCCAGTTGTATGAACAGTTGTAAAAAACGCAAATTTGCGATATATAAATAAAGAGTAAGGTGTATCGCAGTATTTGCTGTGTTACTGATTGCATCTTCCACTGCAAGTGTGTTTGTGCCTGAGGGTCCCATCTGCGTTTTGATTACCAGTCTCTCTTTATGATCGTTTATACATTCGATATGCTAACCAAATTTGCATATTCGCTAAGGTTTGGGTCAAGTGTGTTTACTTTCTCAGCTAATCAGTCATAGCAATTAAGATTAGCACAATTAATAAGAATTTATTCGATTGACCATTTTCTTTGTCGCATGTCCTCAATCTGTTAGCCTGCCATTCAATTCGACTCTCTACTGGCGTTTACATTGTTTTTGACAAGTTGATAGTAACCATAATATATAGGTTGCCGGAAAGTTCTATGCTAGGGCATTAAGAAGCCTCAAATTTTTGAAGCAGACGAAGCGAGTCGGGTAGATTGGTGTTCGCTAGCAACCTCCGTTCCCTTCTATGCTCGTTGGTCCTTTCAAGGGAAGGGACGTGAATTCTTTCTTAACACCAGCTTTATATCTGTCATCATATCATATCGCAAAAAGACACAAAAGGTATTTATTCTACGATGGAAACAACGCATTGTTCAACTTCTTATCTTGTGTCACTTTACTACGCCCGACAAAAAACGGCTTTTGTGAGGCGGTTCTTTTCGCTCTACCGTTTAGTACAAATAAAATGATATGTTTGAAACCATAAAGTCAACCTTTGAAGCATTCTACATCTGTCATATATTTCCTACTCGCTTTTGTCCAAAGAAGAGCTGTTCCCGCCTGCAGATGGATGACACGTCATTGTGGATGACATATGTTCAATGCAACTCAGCATTGAGGGGTTGATATTTAATCCTTATACTCATGTACCAATCATCGAATTGATGATGTTGTCTAACTACAAGCTGGTCGCTTGACAGATGTTTTTGTTTTCAATGCTTAAGAGTTGATCGTTGAGTGTAATTTCAGCTTCACTATTAACCGTGTTATCAAATATTGTGTATTTAAGTGTGAGGTGATCAGAATGATGCTCCGAAGTCGTCACGGAAACATTGCTGCACCCCCAAACGATACGAAAACACGAACTGGTGAAACGGTGATGCCGGTTAAGCGCCATGCTGTTAGCGTGGAAACCGATGCAAAGGATCAGCCAAAACGCAAACGTGCGGGCCTATCCGACCTCAGCAATGTTCGTTTGCTATTTATTCACTAACAATACTGCAGATATACAAATTTTGTGTTCACGAAGAGCACGCTTTTGCCACTGAGATTGCAGTATAGGCGTTTATATAAGCATGTTAAGGATGAACTTTTTAAAATCACACTCACAGAAATTATTCATAAAACTTCCCATTCTCACCTTGAAAATGCTTTAAGAAATGTTTTCTGCATGACAGCACCAATTTCTTCGAACGAAGGTTTCTGGAAGGATGAGGTGCATGACGTTGCATCAATCAGTTACGCATTTCAGGCTCCCTGAGATGCAAACGCGCGTTATGTGTTTGCGTTTTTAGAGGAGCAAACACTAATTGCGTTCGCTCTTTCCGGTAGTTTTAACTCCGGAGCTGCTGAGGCGCACACACTATGTTGAAATTTTGCTCGTAAAAGAATCTGCAGAAGCTCATTATAATATTCCGTCGAAATTAATAGTAAAGTTGTCGTTGTACTTTGTAAGGAATACCTCTAGTGCTTCCTTCCTCGTGCCGCTTCCTTGCAGCGATTCGGTGCTTGTTTTTGAAGGGCCCAAGTGATCGGAATCTTAGATTGTCCCATTTTTCCAAATACCCATCGGATTTTTTAATCGAATCATTGTCTTTTTATCAACGTTCTTTCAGCAAACCCATATCCCGATCCGATGTATCCCTTATTATAAAGTTGTTCGGATTGGATAAATCGTTTATCACAGAACCAAAGAGATTTGATACGTCACCTTCATCTTTTTTATCAGCAGTTATAAATTAGGGATCATAGAAGCAGTGTTGAATTTAGGCGAGTCATACCTATCTGCACATTCATATGGTTTGCCACGCTATTGTTGTTTTCTGAAAAGTAATGTTCTACATTAGTTGTGGTAACGAAAAGTGCTAAATAAGTGGTGGTACTATGAATTGAGTGATCAGAAGGGTTATAATCACAGTTAAGTGAATGATTGTTCGGCGAAGACACATGTGGTATTTGTAATTGCTGAGCTGTGTGGTACATTTCCGTTTAGTTTCTTTGTATTGAAATAAAGCTCCATCGTTAAAATTCATGAGTGCATTCAATTTCATGATTAGTTGAAGCAATAATACGGGTATCCTCATAATTTTGGGAGCTTTACGCTGATTGTTGCTTTTCTGCGTGAGCATCATTTTAAACAGTGCAGACGGTTGTGAAAAATGTGATAATCGTAGGCGCTCATCATTTGTAAAGCTTATATTTTTTTCTCATTTCATTTATTTTAAAGGCCATTTCGAGCAATCTTCTGATCGACTCGGGTAAGAAGATCTGCGACAAGGATCAGCAACCTAAGCGTCGTGGAGCCATGAAGGTTGTAGAAACGAAAGAGAAAGAGATGCAGCCACCAAATGCGGAGCAACATGAAATGCCTAACAAAAGACGGTGCGGTTAGCAGTGTTCCTTAATGCATCTGTATGTAGTGTATAAGTAGATGAGTTCATGTGTCTTTGAAAGCACTGCGCATCTACAAATATAGCTTTCAGAGAACCTGAACGCGTCTTCTCAAAAGCGTTCTGCGATGATTATTTTATAATAATGATATTTGCAACTCGGTTAATAAGTATGTTGGGGGTGACAACAAACTATAATGAATATGGTATATGCGAAAAGAGGGGTAGTAACACTTTGATTTTATTGCAAGGTTTGACACCAATTGTTTACGTGTAACGCTTTAGAATCCATGAGCTTTTCTTTGAACTTTAACGACGAATTAGAAAATCTTATCAAACGGAAGTATCTTGAAAATAGTAAGTCAAGGATTGGAGTCATGGTTTTACTTTATTAAATCAGTTTTGATTTCGTTAGGATGTTCTAAGAAAGCTCGACTGATAGAGTATACGGGCAAATGTGAAGATTAAAGGTATGGATTTTGACGATTGTCTGTTAATCTAGTACTAGTACTTGAGTGCATGATGCATCAAAAAGACGTATTCGTAGAAACTGCCGGGCAGAAGTAGAGCCAGGGATGAAGAAGTAACGGTATATTGTGCTACAGAGTAACTGTCGTTTGAATAGAGCAAACGGCCTTATTTTTAAGTGGATATTCATTGACAGAGAGCTATATTCCATTCTGAAGCGTACAAGTTTTTTTCCCAGATATTGAGCCTACGTTGCCGGTCGTTCGATGGTTCATGGCTTTCAACGGGGAATAAAATTATTCGAAGTTCCGATTTTTGCAAACTACATTGGCTCTTAACTTTGTAAAAAAAAAGGTGGCATGTTGTTTACTGACTCTGTATTAAGCGAATATCGCTGCTTAATTTATACATTTAATCGTTTTCCGGTAACGTAATTTTAATTGAAGGCTTTCCAAACTGCGCGATCCGCCATCCGAGACAGCCGTTGATGATGATAGTGTGATGTTGCTCGGCGATGCGGCTGCTGCTGCTGTCGTTGAAGCGGTGCGACACAAATTTTGTTTTCCTGTCTCTGTTATCTTTTTTAAAGTTTATTTGAAATTACTTCCTCTGACTTATAAATGGTTAAAACTGTTCAGTCGGAATGGCGTACTATAAACAGGTGTTGTTTTCTGCGCATTGAGTTTTCTCTTCCATCCTCCTTCTTGGCCGATTTTTCATGGCGACTGGAGTGTCCGGTTGAAATCGTGATGTCTCTAAATGGAAATTGCAAATCCCCTGAAGTATAGAAGTCTTCAGTAATCAAGAAATCTTCTGGCGATCCATCGCTTATCCTGCTTTTTAGTGGGAAGGGAGGAGGGTGGGGTACATTTGAGTGTTTACAACTATCAACGACTAAGTGGTATGAGTTTTGTTGTTCGTAATGCAACATTCGAGCTAGCTGTAGTTTGAAATCTTGGTCAATGTTATGTGAAGATGTTTGAAGAGATAGTAGCTATTGGTTATAGATGATGTTTGCTCACATTAATCTCAGCTAAGTTGTTGAGTTTTTAGGAAGATCCTTGCCCAGAATATGACTTCGATGCGGAAACCGCCGACGACCCATTTGCAGTATCGATATATGCTTTCGATATCTTCAAATATTACGTCTCTCGTGAGGTAATCTGCAATTCTGATTTACATCTCATGCTTTACAGAAGTGATGTTGAAAAAAGCAGAGAAGATTCTTGTATTGGCGTTCTTTAAAGAGCGTGTTTTATTATCATACAAAAATCATTAAGGTATCTAGGCAAGTTTTTGGTGAAGTTCATAAAATGAAGGGTGTGGACTAATCTTGTTGAGGTAATGCAAGATGAGTAGGTTGCATACGGAAAAACTGCACTTTCACTAGAGCTTTTTTCGATTGCGTTTTCATGCGTTTGCGATCAAATCTCAGTTTCAATAAAATGTTCCTTCCAACACTTTACTTCCCATTATTCGATGTCTTTTTTTCTGTAACAGCGAAAAACTGCTGACTTCGTCGCCATTCTTCAACTTTTGGCCACACGCGGTTGCCACAGTTCGCTTTCACTGAAAGGTCTTTAATCAATTGCACCGCAGATTCAGTTATGAACCGGAACATCGATCGGCTTTAACCGGGGAATTTTCATCTTTGCTTTTTCCGACCTCCATCAAGTTTCGGTCGTAGCTGCCGTCATAGAACGGAATTCTTACAATACATGCTGTTCTGGCCAAGTTTCGGTTGCAGAGATATTGAAGCTCCTTCACTGACAGTAATGCGGATCAACAACGTAGCAGTCGTTGCCGTCTGATCATTTGGTGCTATTTAAGGGCAAGTTTCGCGTTGGAGACTACCTGAAGAAGCAGTCACAAATAACGAAGGAAATGCGTGCAGTATTAGCAGACTGGATGGTAGAAGTGCAAGAAAACTTCGAGCTCAATCATGAAACACTCTATCTAGCTGTGAAACTGACTGATCTATACCTCGACAAGGTGCTAAATATTGGCAGAGACGATTTGCAACTGATTGCTTCGACTGCTATATTCATCGCTTCGAAGTTTGATGTACGCTTTCCGTTTGTTTGTCTCTTCCCGCTGTGACTTGCACCTATGCGCTGGTTTTATTAAAGTGGCGCTTAAAGAAGTTGCAAACTTTTCTCGACATTTCCTTTCGCGTTTTTTGCTTACGGAGGATGAGATAACAAGGAAGTGTTTTAAAGATTTCCAGCAAATTTGCTTTCATGAAATACGCCGAAATTTCCTCGCTCGCTAGGCAAATTTGCTCATTATGATGGAAAGTTCATATTTCTTTTGGTAATCGATGTGTATACTTTGAAATTTTATGTTTCTTCCAGTGAACCGAGATGTTTGTAGTGTTAAGGAAAATGTAGAATCTGGTTTGAAACGCTTCTTAAATACACTGTATTTGAGTGTTGTTTTTGCAGGAACGTTCACCACCGTTGATCGATGACTTCATGTACATTTGTGAGGATTCGTTCACACGTGAGGCGCTCATCGGAATGGAGCAGAAGATGTTGAAGGCGATCGGGTTCGACTTGGGTAGTCCGCTGTCATATCGATTCCTTCGTCGATATGCCAGGGTTTCACTCATTTTTACCATAATTTTACGATGCATTTAACGATGTATATTGGTAATTAGTTTCGAGTTGTAACTGAATCTCGTTCGTGGCAGAAAGATGACATCTGCGATCTATTTTCAAGAGGTTCTTTTGTATGAGTGATAAGGCCCATAACGGCGTAGATCATTTATTTCTTTTTTGTTGTTGGAAACCTGCTTTAAATGGTCTCTCTATCGTTATTTATGAAGCGGTAAAGCTAAAATTAGCACGGATTTATTTTGAACAGCATTTCCTTCGTTTATTGTTTAAGTAATTTAAAGAAGATGCTGATGTTTAATTGATACGTTAAGGTTTGCAAGATGGATATGGGAACACTAACATTAGCGCGTTACATCTTGGAAACCTCGCTGATGTTCTACGAGTTCGTTCCAGTTTCCGAGAGTCTTATGGCTGCTGCTTGCTTTCTCATGGCACTCCGTATGAAAAGTCTCGGTGATTGGGTAGGTTGAAATTCATCAGCGTGCCTATGGTTGTTCAGTTAAACATTCTCCCAGTTAACGTGTTTTAGTGCGAATTTTTCAAAGACAACTTATCATTGCTTCTAAACCTTCATTATTATATATATAAACCTCACTTGAAAACACATCATAGCGGCTTTCATGAAACCTCGGGTGCTCGAATGTTCTAGAGGATGTTGGCAAGTGCAGGGGAGCAAACTTCAAATCTTCGGATATCAAACAGGAGTCAATACTCGTAGAAGTCAGGTGGCGTTTGTCGACGGTCGAAATGTTCTTTGGTATTTTGAAGAACTGCAAATAACGTTTAGCTTATCGTCTAGGCGTTTAAAAACTCAAGTAACGTTGTAATTCTCAAGCTTGACTGCGTTATTACCAAACAATTTTGCTAAGAAAATATACGCGGCACTCAGGTTTGGCACAAAAGGCCTGTGTGATGTAAAAAAAAAAGGAGATAATGCTCCGTTTTCCGTCCTCTGGGTAACTGCTTGATCTGCCGTTTGCTAAGAGGAGCGTATCTTGGCTTTCTGGCGCACTTCACGGGCTTATTAAGATTGGTGATTCATTATTAGTTTTATTTTATGGTATTGCAATTTATTCTAACCCAATGAAGCGGTTGGTGAGTGAGTGTTACTTTTATTCGTGTCGTTTATTGTTGAGGAGATGAGCGGTCAAATATTGCCATTGTCTTTTTTCTTTACTCAGATCTAACCGGGATATGTGCCGTGGTAGTTTCGATGGGGGCTGCTCATAGGTCGGTATGTGATGGTGCTGAATCAGTTTAATCAAGAATGTCAAAAATGCAAGCTGTGTGCCGATGAATAGATACGTTGCGATTCTTTGTAATTCCATGAGCGATGACCATCGTTAATTTTGCAGAGCCCCATTCTAACGAAGTATAGTGGGTATAAATTGGACGATGTAGAACCACTGATGTGGAGATTGAATCATATGATGGTTATGCGGCCTAAGATCTACGACCGTCTTGCGACCGCATACAACAAGTACAGTCATGAGTAAGCCCTTTGCTCTGTTTATTTGTTCGATGTGCAATAACAATTGTAATCTTCATTTACCAACGTGTTGTCATCATTTGCCATTCATGCGCTTTTTCACTGTTATCCAATCAGTGGAAGGTGGAGCTCCTGTTTATTGATAGATGGTTATGAGACCTTTCTATGAGATGGGTAAAAGTGGAAAACAACTTTAGGGGCTAACGATGCTCGCTATAAAAGAATTGGCTTAAAATGATGGGTTATCTCATGCTGAGCGTTCTTTTTCCATCCGAGTGGGATAAATTAGGGTTTCATGCTGAACACAGGTCAAAAGTTTGACTAGATTAAAGCGAGCTTTTCGGGAAAGAGTACTAGCAGTATAAGTAAATATAATTATATAAGTTGCTAGAAGCTCGCCTGTCGTTTCCCGCTTACACCGACACAACGCTTTAAGTATTTTCGCCCTAAAAGTCGTGGGTTTCTTTTGTCGGAGCAAGCTGACTGATGTCTTGGTGATGGGAGATTTCTTTTTGATTTTGTATCCATGAACGAATTCTGTGGGAGTAATGTTTCCTTACTTCAAATAGTGTCAGTCAAGTGACGTTCATCGCAAACGGAAGGTACAAATCTCAC
Organism: Baylisascaris schroederi; assembly: GCA_006503575.1. Taxonomy (NCBI): domain Eukaryota; kingdom Metazoa; phylum Nematoda; class Chromadorea; order Rhabditida; family Ascarididae; genus Baylisascaris; species Baylisascaris schroederi. Next base: position 179,751 of record QEWY01000834.1, on the reverse strand, counting down.
TGAATGCCTAGTGCAGTATCTTGTGCTGTTGTGCTTATGTCAGTTGCCATCAGATGAGGATTTTTATATGGACGGTGATTGTTTGTGGTGCACATTTTGGAAGGTACTACGAGGTCTTTAAAAATGTATAGTTTGCAGAAGTTGAGGATCAAAGTTCATTCATGAAAGCTTGAAATGCGCATTCAACTTCTAAAGAAAGTTTTTGCATTGCGCCGCTGAACGATGCTGTTCATGCTGTTATGTAATTGCGGTTGTACTGTTACATCGGGGATGAATCTGGTTTGGGAGCCCGTAGATTAAAGAATATTAGGGTTGTGCTCGCAGTTTTGCCTCTTGCGGCTTCAGAAGAGGACAAGGGATCAAGCATCGTTATACTGTTATGTTAATTTCGATTCGCCTAGATTTGCGATTTCAGGGTGTTTTTCCATTCAGCCGCTGTTCCTCTGCTCGACGACATATTTTCAGCAAGCGAACCCGTTGGGCCACCCTCGCAGTTGAGCTTTCCACTCACTTAATCGTCCTTCTCTATTTTCTATTTCCTATTCAATGCTATTCGCTGAACTTTTGCGGCTGTTTTTCCTATTTTTAAACGAATCGGTAAGAGTAGCGTAGTGAACTTGTATTTTCAGCTCACTTTTATGCGACATACAGGGAAATAAGGTGTATTCTTTTGTCTGATGTAATTATGAGATGATTGCTTCTTAGCTACCATGTTATTCTGTATGTTCGTCCACGGCTCTTTCCAATCATTTATCAGACTCATGTATATGTTGAAGACAAGAGGGAGGTGCAACTAGCGAGAGTTTAATGAAGCACCACTAGATTTGTGCTAAGAGGGAGGGTCTATTTGGATTGCTTGTGGCAGTGATATTATCAAGAAGGGTACTGTTGACTGTTAGGTAATTACTGGTATTAAGAAGGCGATATTAGAGTTTATTTGTTTTATGGTTCAGTATGAGAGCAATCCATCAATCTCTACTAGTTATTAGTTGGGACAAGCTTATACTAGCCTGATACCCAGATTGTGGTTAAACGGAGATCAAGTGGGGAGTTGAGACTACACTTATCAACATGTAATTGTTTTTAAAATTTTAGACGCTCATTGGACAGCTGTTGTCAGGCTGAACATCATCCTAGTTGTCGCATCTTTTCTATCTTCGTCTGCATTGATTGCATCGCCTTCCATGTCTTTGTTCTATTCGTGTTTCTTATTCCTTCCTGTACTCTTATATCCAAGTTTCAGCGTTTTGGTTTCCGTTGCTGCTCACCCTCATACCCACAGAGTGTGTTAGTTTTTATTGCTGTTGTAAATAGAAAGGTTGGGGGGACACATTTCATTTCCTTCCATTAAGTGGTGCGATCACAACTCACCTTTCTGCAATTGTTCAACCATTCACCTTAGAAATGTGAACTTTAGGTGTGCTAATGAACAACGCAGTTTGTGAATTGTCTGCTATGCCACCAGCTGTATATCATTATTTCTGATGTTGGGGTTGTTGTGCAGTTGATTGGATAGTTGCTGTTTGTGTTGTCATACTCTTTAATATATTTTTAGCCTCGGGCCCCGCGTCCCTTTGTCTCATCTTCAACAATTTTTGCTTATCATCAGACTAATTACAGAGTTATGATTCATCATAGGGATGAGATGTCGTTTTGGAGAAACGCATGTGGAGGGTGGAACAATTCTCGGAAAGCTTCATATTTATGTTGTTCATCGTTAAGCTCTCATCTATGATCTTAAGCACTTATTATTTGTTGTCTTGATCTTATTGATTGTTTAATAAAGTTGAGTGCGTGCTCCCTGAGGAATTGATATTGATTTCGACACTCTTTGTGAGTTTTGGGCTGTGTTTAGAAAATTTTGATGCGATGATGTGTTTGTACATTGTAGTGTTGATGGTACGATCCATTTGGCTCCGCTTTATGCTTCCCTGAAAATCTACCAAGCTGTTATTCCAAGTTTTTTGTTTATTGAGTTTTATTTCCGTTTTTCGACTTCATGAGCTGGTAAATTGTTGACTGCCCGTTGCGTCATGCTCTTCTTGACGTCATTGCTTATTATGCGCCAGTTTGATCTATGTTACTGTTGTATGACTGCGGATATCAGCGCCGAGGGTTGCGTTTGGCGTTCTCTTCTGCAAATCCGATGCATTCTGCCGTACCTCTTATTGAATAAACCAATTATTTTTACTCCGTTGGATTCCATAAGATAAACGCAATGCCGAAGTGTTTTCACTTATTGAACGTGAATAAGTTTTGCGAAATTTGCTTGACGGGTTCCGCAATCGCCTGTGGGAGATGGTTCCAAAAATTGGTGTCTTGGATTTTTGCGTTGCGGTGATTTTGCTGTACCTTTGAAAATCCAATCCGGCTTGTGTTTGAGACGATTTTTTTTACGTTGGGTACCTATTGCGCAGAATTGAATGAACATTGAAAAGTGGGCGGCTCGGCTGTGCAGAAATTTGAACTACGAAGAGTCAGCTCAGTTGTTGACACACCGGTGTCAGTTAATCCTGCGGTACTAAAAACTGATGAACAGGCAACAAGCAATCGTGTGCTCTATATATATATATATATATATATATATATTATACGTATATACGTATATACGTATATATAGAGTCTTCTTCGCTGAAATAGATTGGCATCTGGGAGTTGTAAGCTTGTTAGGTTATTTTCTGGTGGCAGTTACCAAACGTACAAATCGAAAAGGCTGTGCAAAAGCAAGGTGTCTGTGGGTCAATCTTTGGTTCACAAACAGAACTTCGGGCGACTTGAATGTTACTTTTGTGTAGTATTGTCCCCACTCTAATTGCGGTGATCGGGATAGGAGGTTCATGTCAACATGACACAGTGTTGAAAGAGCATTAACTATGATGAATGCCCTTTTTAAAGTTGAGGACATGTAAATAATGATTTTTTCATATTTCTTAGCGGGGATGATATTCTAGGTATTTGATGGATGGCGCATTCGAAAAGAGTCCGACCATAGGAACTATGAAAAGATGGCGACATTAGCGCCGACTATGTCATAGAATCACATGTTGTAATTAAATACCAATCACTAAATATTGAATACAATTCAAGAGCTCCTTGACAGCTCTTTTGTTTGTAAGTTTTCACACGGTTCAAAATTCCAACTTTGGTCTCCGCTTTAAAACTTCATCGGTCGTTTAAATGAGAGGCAGTGAAATATCTATGAAGTAGAGGATGGATGGACATGATCGAGTGATGTTTCCAAGAGCGAGCGCACTGAATACGATTGCGGTGTTTGTAAATGAGGGCTCGTTCGGCTCACTGGGTCACTCAGACATCGAAAATGCGCAATAATAAGCGTCGTTCGCGATTTTCTGTCATTGGACGGTTTTCTTATTTGTCTCGCAAATTGAGCGCATTCGCGCTGAATCCAACATCCTTCCTGCCCTTGACGATATTTCGCTATCGGCACTGCTATGTTCATCCATCGTTGGCGAAAACTTTTAACAGTGAGGGTTTTGAGATGGTATTGTTTATGACATATAAAAAAGCTTCATCTGTTATAGAAGCTTGTAAAAGTCGTTTGTTAACGTGTTGTATTTTTTTTCAGTGACTTAAGTTATATGATGCTATATTGCAACGTCCTCACATTTTGCTACCCGTTTATAAAAAAGTATAAAATACCACCCATATGCGTGCAAAGCTGATACGAAATTGCTTGGTTGAATCTCGAAAGAATATTTGCTGAAGAATTCAACCCACTTTTGAAAAAATTGATGGAACCAGACCATAACTCAATTTCTTGTGGCACCTTTCTTATGATTGCCAATTTATTGCACTTTGCCTCTGATTCCAGATTCAAAGCACCTTACTCCTAATCGATGATTTTCGTTTCAGAAATTTTTCGAATTACATTGTCTGAAATTACTAGAGGCTATTTTCGTTATGCACCGTCTATTAAATAAACTTGCAACGTTTATAATCACAAAACATTTCAAATTGAAACAGCTGCGAAATTTATATTACTCTTTATTGAAGTTCGTGTTTGTGCCAGCAATTAGAACGAATTTAAATAACTTTCAGAGAAAGTTTCACCATGAGGCGCAAAAAAACTTAAAGAGAAAAAAGAGACAAACAGAAATTAATACAATAAAATGATACAGTCCTCTCAGCAGTTGTATTTTATTTGAAACGGAATGAGGTTTCATTTTTGTTTCGAGACCGAGTTACCAGTCATCATTATATGTTTCGTTTTTCTTCACTAGTTTTTGATCATTTTGGTAATTAGGAAAAAATTTTAATAAAATATTGAAGAGCTGTATGACAATAAAGATTTGCGTTGCAGATAATTGTCGTTGGATGTCTAATATCGTTCTCTCTCATCTTTCTGATGCGCTCTAGTTGGCAATCTGAATATATCATTTCTAATGTCATTCATTGGTTACCATCATCCTGTGAGTTGTTTCTCGCATAGATTCTTATCATATCTAGCTATCAATTTGCTGAAATTTAGTAATTTTTTTTTACATTAAATTTTTGTCAACCATTTAATCCAATTTAAATCCAATGTTTATCTTCATATATTTTATTATTTAAGCAAACAGTTGATGCATTTCTCCACTCCACTGTCTATTCAAGCTGATAATAAGAAAAATGAAATTGTTTTAATGACGTCATTGTATTTCATAGATGACAATGAGGTGTCTCTATTGGAGAATACATGTAAATTCCCGATTATTGAACCCAATGAGAAAGACATCGAGAATTATGTTGAACACTACAGGTTGGCAAATTTATTTTCAACTGATTGCTTTATTAGAGCGATTTAATGCATGCTTGTTTTTGTTTTTATATTTATGATGCTTAAGTGTTGTTATATATAACATTATAAATATACTTTCATACCTATTAATATGGCAGCAATGAATAAAGTAAACTAACTGATGTTACTGAGTAATGAACGATTGTTGTGTGAAGAATGAGTTCATGTTCATCGGTGTCAGCGCATTGACAATCCATTCATCTTAACGAACACTTGAAATAAGTTGTTTTCTCATTTCAACGTGTGCCGAATTCGAGGTGGATTTTACGCGAAATTTATCCTCATTTCTCAACTTTAATCGATGAAATACGTTGTTTTATTATGTTTCATTTCTTCTTTTTTACATATTCTTCTTACAACACACTTAGAAAAAGCGATTTTCTAATTTTCTGATTTTCTTTCATGAAATTTTCCGAAAAAAAGATTATGACTTAGACGCAAGAAAATCTTTCACTTGCCTGCAATATTTGACATATCCTTTTTTTTAAAGACAACTATCCACATGAATCATTTTCTAAACAATAATTGTTCAGGTCATTGCAATGTAATTCGGATATGCCGAATATCGCATCGCTTACTGATGAGGGTCTTCTCATTGTGCACAAGGAAATGGAGGTGTGGAAACGTTCACGCACACCGCCGTTCAAGTATTCATATCCTTTCATTATCAACATGAACTATTCGGCAGTAAGAGTAAGCGAATAGAGAGTGTAGCTTGAGTTAGTATATGGAGTAACTATTTATTATTGTTTTCATTTTTCTCATCTAAACTTTGAAGGCTAAAACAACTTAGTTAGGTTTCTGTTGTAAAAATCAAAGAATATAAAGTTTTAATATCAAGCAAGTTCAATGAGTATGGACTCGAGCGCATTTCTTTTTCCTGAAAATTGCGGGATGAGCTATCTGTCGTTTTCTTTTCCCTTCGCTCTCTGCCTCTCTCTCAATCTTCAAGATTTCTAGAGGAGTTTATTCATAATTTTATCACCTTACTTTCCAAATTGATATATTGGCATATGAACGTTGAAAAATTCAACTTCATCGGTCCTAGATTAGGTATTATGTTTTTGGGTAGTTGAAATGAAGAAATAAACGTTTGAAAAAGGGCGAATATATTTCTCTGCACTCGAGAAAACTGTGGTCAAAGGAGATATGAACCGATTGCGTCCGCATGAAATCAAATTCAAGATAGAATACTTATGAATTAAATTTTTTCCGTACTTTAGTGGGTTCTCAGAAAATTATATTCCATTTGTTCTCATTTGAAATATTTGCGGATTGATGCCCTTTTTCTCTCGGTCTTGCAATTCGGTGTATAGGAATGTAAAAGATCTTGAGGGTGATTCCAAGCAATCCACTGCTCTATCCATCTGCAGTTTTCATGACGCGTGAATCGCAAAACGTAGTAACTTCTGAAGAGAAATATTTGATGTCAGAATCGATAATATTTAGGTGTTTCTATCGTGGCCTTGGTGGAGGTCTTTATCCTTCAATAATGAATTATGAGTGGATCGGTGAAAAAGTGGAAGTAAGTCCAACTCTTTTACTTTAACTACAAATCATTTGCTATACTTTTCTTTATGGTAAAAGTTCTCTGATGATGCATTCATCTGTTTTTTTTTTGGCAGAATAAAAATGAAGTTTTCTTTTTGTTATTTAATGGAACAGAGAAGTTTCAACGTCACAAAACAAATCGTGCAAATCATAAATTCGTTTTCATTGCCTTTTTTTTTGCAAGTGAAACTCTCAACTCCATATTGGTCGCAGGAGTAGATAGGAATTCTTTAGAAATCTCGAGTTTTTCTTTTTATACTCGCGAAATTTGAGCATTTTTTGAAATGTTGAGTGTGTTTTTGTGCTCTATCCGGTTCTTCCACTCGATATTATAGAAATTTCAAATCTTTTATATTCCACCTAATTTTTCTTTAAAAAAATGAAACAACTGCAATTAACGACTTTAAGGTAAATCCACTTTGACACATTGTTTTCATCGTGAGAACTTTTGAATAATTCACTTCTTTCAAGTAAATCAAAAATCTATATCCCCTCTTTTCATTTACCAATATTTACGATCAATTTGACGCCATTTGAGAAGTGATTATAGCATAACATTCTTTAAAATATTTCTCCATAAAAATTCCATACATGACAACGAGTGCTTGATTAGGCCTGAAATGAGACACTCTAATCTAGTTTTGTGTTTTTTTTTTCATTTCTGCAATATTTCATTTGCAAAATATAACCGTTAAAAAGCTATAGCCTTAAATATAGCCTTCTGCTAAGAAATAAGCCATGGGGTTAACCTTCACTATTACTTTATAGTGCGAAAGTTTGATGGATATCCTCAAAAACTGAGTGCTAAAGTTCAAAAATAATTTCTTTACTTCAGTGCTTGTTTTTGACTTGCTACAAGCTCAAGTTCAAAACCTACTAGCAAGTAAACTTTACGCGCATTTTTCCATTGGCACTTGTAAAAGGATATTGTTATTTGATTCAAGCTATGCTAAAGCATCCTGGACATTTTGATTCAGTACTCATAGATCCCTCAAATCTTGCTTAGTCCAGTAGTATAAGCAATCGATAAAAAATTCAGTCGGTTGAGATGATTACCGGAAAACACTCCGAAATGAATCCATTTGTGATGTTTCTGTAAAATACTTGTTTGCCATTTAATGTGAACGAAATTTAGGAATGGCAAAAGTTTTTGGTGCAGTTTTTAATGAGAAAGGCTTGAGGATGACTACTTTCTCATTTGATATGGAGTGCCGAGTGAAATATTTCTTTGAAATTTGAAAAGAAGTCATTAAATATATTGTACTTTTTACTAAAATTTGTGATGTTCAAGGTCCCTCTTAACACACCGATGGCCGTACCATTCGATCAATTTGTGGTGCAATGTTATAATGTGTCTCTTGTTGGCTATGTGAATGATTCTGCTCGTACGAATAGTTCGATGATTTTTGAGAGGGCATTTGCTACATTCTCACATAAATTCTTCAAGGTTGGTCGACTTTCTTCACTAGGTAGAACGAGCAGCAGGTTCTGGAAAGAGTAAAGTACCAGATTCAATAGCAATTAAGCTAGCAGATTCAGTTTCGCATAGTAAGGTTTCGAGTTGGCGTTGTCGGCTCTTTCTGCAGTCAACCTGAAATCATGCACTATGAGAGCTTCCCTCTTGGCTAGCCAACAGTATATTTCGACAGTGGCAGTTTCACATTTCAATTAGTGTTTCCGAGTGAGAGACAAGGATATTTAATAGGTGAACGAATATCACATTTAACTGCCAAGGTTGCTAATTTAACTTCACTTCTCCGAAAAAGGTTGCTAATCGATTTGTACCTATAGACGTACTCATCGGTTACCAAAAATGTCCATCGTTTTCTCTTTGTATATGTCCAAATAAATGTTTTAAAAGGGATCACATTTGGGAGGATGTTGAATATGAAAATTAAGTTTTAAAAGAGCTGATTGAGGTTTTTTTATCGAGGTTCACATTCTTTTACTCAAGGATATGAAGACACTTATCTGGCTTCCAGTTTTATTTCAGGAAGCATTGAATTTTACAGTTCTTTAACTATTTCTTAGGGAATTATGAGCATTTTTATGTGCAAAGAAAATTAGAAACTTCAAGTGAGAGTGAACAAGAAAAGAATGTTTAGCGGGAGCATCGGCATTAAGAGCACTGCAGTGGATAACATAGCGCCCTATTTTTTGGCTGAGAGTGGTACAATCGGCTATGACATTACGATGATGCTATTTCCCTGCTTTTCCCTATAGTCATTTGACTTGTTTGTCCATATGTTGGCTTTATATCTCTTTCCAATAGTTACAGCCGCGGAACCACCTACACTGGACTCAGGAAATTTAATAGATCCTGTCTGCACCATAGACGGGCTTTTACACCACATTTTAGGTTTATCGACCAACGGCAAAAGCAATTATAAACAACTGAAGTGGTTTAAAACTTTGATACGTTGAAGATTTCTGTGCAATTTTCTGCTCTCAAAACATATAAAAGTTGATTTATTCTTTCTAGAAAGATGAGCAATCTACTGTGCTAAATATAAGACATTATTTATGCCTATTTTATTCGTTGTTGGCATGTTATCAAACTAGTTGGTTGTTCTATAGAATCTCAAAAGCGCATTTAGTGCCAAATTTTCAGGTATGCGTTTTCTCCTGTTTGTTAGTTGTTGAGCATTCGTTGCACCAAATTTAAGCATCTTTTGCTGTTTACAATATTTTCTCATTATCTTCTTATTACTTTTTTTGAGAACATACATCATTTTATGATGGTAGCCATTAAAAATATCCCACTCTACAAAGCACACTTATGAGCTGAATAAATGTATTCGTTGGTTCTTTATGGATTTATATTTCAGTCGAATGGTAGCCTGAAAACATCGAAACGTACAAAGAAGGGTGATGAATTTGATAAAGCATCACCGGTAAGTTCCTTCATATTTGGTGCACTCAAAGAAACGATCGTTTAAAGTTTGGAAATATGTTATCTTATTGCAGTAATATATTCACTCATATTTCATCTCAACGAAACTGCTCGTACAGATTCTTTTACTAAGGATATATTTTCATGAATCAGTCAGCATAAGATGCAATTTGGCGGAACACGAAGCCTTAAATGTCTTGGAGTGCCTAAAGCTTGCTTCTCCCCTTTTTCCTCCTCCATCCGCCCAGAGTTGGTGGATCAGTGTGAATGTTGTATAGGAGGCTAGCTGTTATTACTTTGGGTGATAAACGCTAGGCTTTTGAGCTTTCTTAATGTGTGCATGTTCGTCTAACTTCAATGGACGATAAGTTGAAGTTGCTGGATCAACGGACGCAGCATGCGCACACGGACACGACCTTGTCGTAATTCTTTTTGCGAAAGAAAATTTGCAAAAGCAAATGAGGAATAATGAGTTTTATTTGTCGTAAGGAGAAATTTCGCTACCCTAGTTTGGACCCTCAGCTGTCAGTCATACAGTGGAAGTTAAGCAGTATCGCGTAGGAGAGCAATGAGCAGGGAGGAAGCGCTACCAAAGGCACTTGGTAGGGAGTGACGATGACACCGTCCAAAATAGATTTATAGATAAATCGAAGTGGATGAAGGTGTGGGCAGTGGGGAGAGGGGGTGGGGGATAGGGGTGGAAGAAACTCCTAACATCAGCGATTGGACTAATGCCGTTTCAAAGGTAAAAAATTATGTTCAAGAAATCTTTCTGAAAAAGGATCTATTAGAGGAGTAGAGGTACAAGGATCAGTGGCGAAGTAAAGAAGTAATCCGAAAGTCTACCACTCCCTTTCCCTTCTTCCTTCCTTCCTCTTCTAACTGGTTAGTTCTTACTGCCACTTCTACGACTTATCGTTGATATGCTGTTTCATACCTATTACGATATCAACAGAATATAAGATTTAATTGTGAACTGATTATAAATACTGCAACAAAAAATATATTTCATCAAGCCTGCTCGACCTTAATAAACGTCGATGAAGTTACAATTGGCCTGGCATCTTACGCCTGCACAGATGTTTGAATGCATCAATGGGACATTGCATGCCGAGCACAAACATATTCAGTGATGAGTTTTGAGTTTGTAGGAGCGACCATCGTTGAGTATTCTCGTACTCGACTCGACGTCACGCACTCAATTTCTGAGGCATATGAAGAGTAGCGTTGAGTATATGAGGCAACTCGGCTTCGTGTTCCTTGAAGGTTTCTTTATTTCTTTATCTCTTTCCAAAAACATTGCTTTTGGTTTCTTTGGGCTTACCTCTACTAGCGATGTTGTCAAGAAGTTGGGTAGCAGTTGTCCTGCAATATGCTAATGCCAGCAAACATTTTCAGTTCGAAGACCGAATGATTTGTGATAGCAGCAGTCTTTGAATAAAGAAATCGGCTGACAGGTGGCAATGAGGGTAGTGGAAGGGAGGATTGGGGGTGTAGGAGTTAGTTTCTCTATCACTCTATATTCTATTTGATGTTTGTGTGAGGTCGAGCTTCTTCAAATTTTTAGGGAACAGTTTTCAGGATACACGAAAGTCGGTGACAATTCGGCTGTCAATTTATTGCCAATTTTGGCAGGAAAATCCATCCTTCCACAAGTTGGTGGCGACGGTGAAGAGGTTATTCCAGAAGGAACTATCGTTGATTTGGAGAAAACCGAGTTTCTTTGGGGCATCATGAAAGGTTTCTTTCTTTTTTTTAATGATTTTTCATTGGCTATGACATCATTACAGTATCTCTTCTGCAAATGCAAAAATAACCGACAAGTTTTTGTTACGCTTGCGAACAATTTCTAAAATACCATCTATACAAATTCAAACATTTGTTTTAGTCACAGTTTCATAAAAATGTTTTCAATGTTTTTTATCATGAGAGAATTTAGGCACATAGATAACTCAAGAGCCTCTTCCACGGAGAAAGAAAGACACCTTATAATACGAAAAATTTCAGAAATTTCTAGACTGCATGCGGTCATCACTGTTTTTGGCCATTTTGGCCAAGAACAAGTGCATTCGCTTCCCAAGTAATTACTCCTTCTCAAATAAGCAAATCAGCTTGATGGAGTTATGCCTGAATGAAATGAAATCCAGCAATTTGATCTACGTGACAAGTCAATTTCAGAATGTAACTTTGCGGATAAATGAATAAAAATTGCAGTAACAAACTTTTGTCGACAACTTTTTTTTTTTTATAAATGGAAAATTTTTAGAAATATTCATCGTTTACTTCGGAGTCGCACTATGAGAACCAAATTACTTTGCGAAAATAATGTCGGACTCGAATTTGACATTTTAATACATTTGGAAATTGGTCATTTCCGAGGCAATTCATAATTTTTTGAACTCTAGTTCCTCATTTCATTAATCTAACTAAAGAAATCGCTTATAGTAGTGGTCACTTTGTTGCGTGATTTTATGAGTTGATTATGCGTCTGCTATTATTGCGTTAATTGTGCACAGGTGTTAATTGATTTCATTTATTTTGCCGACGAAGGTGAAACTCAATGAGCCTCCTGTTCTGATCCCTTAGACACAAAGTTTTACGGGTATCCATTTTCGATGTTTATTGCCTATCCTTCAAATCTCATCATTATCTTTTAAGTCACAGTTAGTGCTGAATAAATTATTAGAAGCTACTTTTACATGGGGTCCCATTCTGAATTTGATTTGTTACTTAGATCGAACTGCTGGATTTCATCTAATTCAGACATAACTCTGCCGAGCTCACGCGTGTTCATTTACTTCATGAATATGTTTCCTTTGGTGTCTAGCGATGAATGAGTACAAGTTTAGCAAAAAAAAAAGATTGCACACTTCTTTCAATCGTATAAAGGGATCATTGATCACATGTTTATGATCTAAAGTGATCGATTTTTAAGGTAATACGGTTGCTTTTAAGCTTATTCATGTTCTAGTGAAAGCAGGTACACTAAATCGCTGCATTGCGATATTCCTAGGATATTTCTTGACCAAGTTATCGAAAAATATTGCACTTTCTGCGATCATCGTTTTCTTCTTGTAAATATTTTTCAGATTTTTTTTTTCAGCAAGTTGATTAACACCTTCTACAAATTGATCATCTCCCTGCATTTATCTTAATGATGCGTAATGATTGTATTTCTTGAATTTTCTGGGAATATGCTAATATGTTCTCCTATGGAATCCCACCAGCTATGTGTTTAATATTGCAGAAAGACGTTGTGTGACAATGTTGAACGACGATATTCTGGATGTGCGTCGCGGATTATTCCACTACCCCAATGTTACATTTGTTGGTTTCAAACAACCACCCACTCATTTCTACTATCGACCATTTCATCTCTTCAATACACGCCATTCGGTATTCCCAAAAGTAGGCGGTCAATGCACACGAAGTGGACAGGTGATCATTTCGAACATCATTTTCGTATTTGCTTTTTTTTGTTTTCATATTTCCCGAACCATCAAGTGTCCAAGAACCAACATATGGTTATGTGGATGTATTTCAAGCTTTGGATTTATTGACAGCCGGATGTAAATTTTGCCATCAAGAAACATCAAAAATTCATATGACCTTTCTAGCTCGTTCATATTTTGTGGAATTTACGCACATAACGATAACAGCATACAAATGCTGAATCTGTAGCCTTGTTTCAGTGGAAGAGTTGTATCAACCGATGTGTAGTATCCTCATTTCTCTTCTTCTTTTAATTTTTCAAAAATTTCGTTTTTTACAGCTCTATTACTCCTCTTCAATAAAGTTTGCTTGAGAATGAATGACACTATTATTTTCATACGAAAATTGCTCTTGTTTACCAGTATTGATCAGTCCTCGCTCAAAGGATGACATAAATATGATATGAGCACTACAAATACGATTACTAGATGAATGTTATAGATGAAAGTTGCATAGCGATCATCGGGTCAATATTGGCCAGTTTGTACTTCAGGTTACTGCCGATGTCTATCTCGATATTTGGGAATCGTTCATAAAAAAGTTCGGTCACTTTTGTCACTTTTCGTTTAATTTCCTCACCGGACTTACACATGACGATCCCAGTTTTATCGAAAGTATCGACGAACGTTTGAGGTGAGTTGTATCGATATGCTGGTGATATGTTGTATTTCTTTTGTTCACTTTATGAACGTCTCTTCATCTATCGGGTTTAACTGCACCCGATAGTTGTCGACGTTGAACGGTGTTTTTTAATGGATATCTTCCCTAATTAGCATTACTGAGTGAAAAGAAACAAAATATTTTTAGGTTTCATTTGCAAAAATGGAAAGTAGAAGTGAAAACTAAAAATAAATATTTCCTTTCAGGAGCTCATTGGAGCGTTTATTTGCAAATGGCTCGATGTCGAATACGGTGTTTGTCATTATGGGTGATCATGGCAATCGTATCGCTTCTATTCAACGCACCTATGTAGGCCGCATCGAGGAACGCTCTCCACTCTTTAGTATAAAACTACCCGAAGGGTTTATTGATAGCAACAGAGAGAGTATGAGAAATTTAATCGAAAACTCGAAGAGGTATAGTGGTCATCCATAATTTTTATAGAGAAATTTGTTGAAAAGTTTTGTATTTTAGCAAAAGATTGAAGAAAGCATTAGAAATGTCGGGAAACATTTCAGACTTTTTCCTCGTGTCTTTTAAAAATAGGTAAAAGAAGATAAAACATCGTCCAAACGATTATCAGTCCAGTCTGCAAGATTTTCCTAAAAGCGACAAATATAAAATTGCCACCAAAGGGTAATATTTATACCTAGCTTCGCTTAATTCAATATTTATAAATGACTTTGTGGATGTGGTTAATTACTGTCATTTTATTCAGGTACGACGTTTGGCATTTCAAGTTTTGTGTGACATATTCCTCAAACCAAATATATAAAATCTGCTCCATCGATCCCATCAAATTATTTCATTTTTATGACTTCTCATATAGTTTTTTCTTGCACCGTCAAATACGGCGATATCGTATCCTCTGCTTATGTACGCATCGGCTCGTTTGTCTGTCTTTCCAACTGTTTCAACTGTGTAACCGATTTATATAGTGTTTACGGTAGGATTACTGTTTCAGCTACTCGTAGTTATAACTTCCAGAATATTCGTTTTTTTTTTCAAAGTAAAGATTCGACTGCCATGAAGCACGTATAATTTTTTTTGCATCTTTAAACATTTGCAACTTTTTTCAAAATTAATCGATCAGCCTAAGTTATGATATACGAAGTCAGATTTCATAAATCTAAATTCAGATATTCCACACGAGAGATAGACAAGCATTCGCGTGCGCAAAACACAAGCATGCACAGGCACAGGCACAATGTCACGTACTGCACCTTCATAATGCAAATTTTCAGATGCACATAAAAAGGAATTTTTTGAATTTTTTTTACACTCCATCGAATCAATCACAAGTTGTATTTATGTCATTTTGCAAATTTTCGGTTTTTTATGAAGTTTATTCGTCGAGTGAGTGCGACTATGAAAATACATATCGCAATTTCTTCTCTAGTATATCTATCAACTTAATTAAGGAGCACTTCACTCCGAACTTCATTCTTTTTTATGCAGTAAAATATGTTTTTTTCAATCGATAATGAACCATTTAAGATTGACGAGTAATTTCGACGTATATCAAACGTTAAAAGACATCGCAAAGGCACATCTCCGACGGAATCGACCACCCAACGAACGCAATGGTTTGCTGTATTTGCTGCAGACATTTCCTTATTCTTCTTTGGAGTACCTGGAAAAACTTATGTAAATGTAGGTACATCAGTGTAGGTAAAAGGTAGGGCTGAGGTGCTGCATCCTCACTTCCCTGACCCTCCTTTCCCCTCAAAGGACCTTTCTGAGCGGGTTTCGATGGATGATGTGAAAATTCGTTCTTTCAAGCTTTTCCAAACTTGCACTTTTAAAGCAAATTATTGCAAAGTAGCACCTATGCTTGTGTGTATATATTTATGTGTCTATAAAATATATATCTTTGTATCTGTCTGTCTGATTGTTTTCACTCGGGGACCCTTAGAGCTGGAGGTACGGATTTTAGTGGATATAATGTGATGATCAGAGAAATACTGTTTCACCAATGAGAAAGACAACACAATTCGGATTGTGTTTTGAGCAGGAAGTGAACTGTTTTGAAGGAAGAGGAAGGAGTTTGCTCGACGAAACGATCGAAAAGGGGCGATCATGTGAGGATGCAGGAATACCACCGAATTTCTGTCTCTGCATGGAACAACGCAAAATGAGCCGAATGAATAGGTTATTTTGAAAATTAAGCTTCCAGCGAGTGAATTAGCAATAGTATTGATAGAATTGCTCTGGAAAGTCATGGATGTTTAAATAGTTACAAAATATTGGTGTCCCAGTGATTAATAAAAATTTGCCCCTCAAATGATTTCTTTCAGTGTCCACTTTTATTCGATTTACTCTTATGTGTTTTTGCAAATTTGTTTTGCACAAATATTTTGGCAACATCAAGTCTGCATATGCATATAATTGTCTGGCTGTCTGTCTGGTAGTCTGAACAGTGAAGCCACAAAAGCCAGAGAGTTGCAAAAATTGGTGCATATAATGGTCGACCATTAAATTTGAGTGGAGTCATAGGCATTCATACGCGTAAAGAAATCTGCACACATTTTACGGCGGTCGATTTTCTACACACGTCAAGCTAAATAAAAGTGAATCTTTCCTAGAATGTTTTTGCGGAGGAACGGGTTAATTGAAGTACAAATACATTATTTCTGACATTTATTATTGATTAATGATTTGTGGTAAAGATTCCACTTTACCATAGGATTATATGATTAGATGAGTGGAATGCAAAAGCGCTTATCATCGAACTTGTATGGTGTGCTTCTTCGGCGGTGTGACAAATCACTGTTGTAAGGCAGGGTGTCATATCTATATGAGTTGCATTATAGTAACATCGAGTGTTTGTGAAGAAATTGAGAAGCAGCTGCATTGCTGTGCAGATGGCAAGGTTTTCTTTTTGCGAAGTAGCCACATATCGATGCATTTGCATTTCAAACACCATTAAAATAAAGTCACGTAGTCCTATGGTAAAATGGAAGAGAATTTATTGGCTTGTGTGAAGGATAAGTAGCTTTGCTATATATATATTGTAATATGTCTATTCATGGGACATATCGCCTTACAATTTGCATATGGTACCCAATCTATCAATTTTGGTTTGGATATGGCTTCAGATTCGTTTTCATAACTTGATCTCATTTTACTGCTTCATTGGAGCAGATAGTGCGCTTATTGAATAATTTGAACCATTCGCTGAGTACTGAAGATAAATTCACAATTGACGCGCTTCGAGCATTGAATAATCACCTATATTTGCACCAGTTCAATTGAATTACGTCGAAAGTATACAGCACATTTTAAAGCAAGTTTATTTGTTCAATAATTTTATCATTTCAGAAGTTTCTAACAATGAATGATTGAGGTATTTATTTAAATCAGTGGATCTCTGAAGAGATGCTTATCTGAAGAGATCCTTATCTCTGAAGAGATGCTTCTAGTGTTGAACAATCCGCTCCTGATACAACACTTTTGTTTTTCATTTTTCACATATTGTATTTGAAAAGTTCTTCGTATATACTTCAAAGCAGAAGTTATAGAAGAAGTACACGTAAAGCGAAAGGATTTCGAAAGTAGTTGGCATGAGATTATTTAATCCCTTGATTGCTTATTATTTACCTACCTAAATAAGTTCCTTTTATCCTTTTTTTTACCCGTTCTTGTTTTTTTCTCTAACTTTCCTTTGGTTATTTGCAAATCGACGGATTAATGTTTCTTATATTAATCCCTCGATTTTTCCAATTTCATCTGTTTTTACATGTAGTCCGATCTCTCACTTCCAAATAAATGCACTGGAATAAAACTTAATTATATTTATCGATCAGTAGTGTTGTTTCATATTAAGAGCTTGAATATACAATTAGTTTTTGCAATTTCAGTGAATCGAACGAGTATAAGGCAGTAATTAAATTGATGAAGAATGAAATCCTCAAACATCGGTGTTTGGATGCGGCCAATATACATCCCATTAGTGATACATTAGATGTATTTGCTATCAATCAAATGGTTCGACACGGTCTTCGAGATGAGAAAATGTTCGTTTACTCAAATTTTCTTTCATTTTTTCACTTTTCGATTAATAGGCTCCACATGAGTTGTATTATTTGGCAGTAATAGTCAGTGTTTTGATCTGTTCTAATTTAATGAATAGAGGGATATTTTAATTGTTATTTTCAGAGTGAACGAAAAGCATTAGCATATATCTATAAACAGATCCTCGTCCTTAAATAAATAGTGATATAGGTCATTGCGAACAACTGCTTCGAAAAGACTACTCGCTAGAAAACCTCACACAATTTCAACAAGAAAGTTTGCAAGAAAACACCTGTTATAAAAGCATAAGCAGCCAATGGATTAGAGATTCGAGATAAAAAAATAAATGTGTGGGCAGTTGTCTAGCGATAACATGCCTCCTCCAACCAATAAAATTTGAGCTCTACTTTTAGAAACTGCATTGAGTTTCATAATGATCAAGAGAAATATAAATGCGTGTATGAAAAATTGTCTATTATAATTGTTGTTCATTTATACGCCGTTTTCTATTGCTATGTTTTTCGTCACATCATTTTTCACGCTTCTGACATAATTTTGCCAATCTCAGAGTTGTTAAAGTATGTCGTTACTATTAGCTTTACAAGCTTATTAGCCAATAAGCTTTACTAGCCTACTATAATTTAAGCTATGAGCTTTAAGTATGCCAACATTTTGTTTACTGTGACGATCGTAGAAAAAAATGCTCGTTATGGATTCTACCAATCTTTTAGCGTACTCGTTGATTGCAGGTGGTCATCGGTACAGAATGCACATGCAGCACTTGAGATCGTTTATCTCGAACTAAATGCAACGGTGACAACACTATTCACCCTCAATGGAACGTCATTAACGTTCGTTGTTTTATCAACTACACCTTTATATAATTTACTCAGTTATATCATTGAGTGTGATATGCATGAATTATTTATTTGTTTATTTATTTACTTTTCTTTTATTTTTAAAAGATTATTTTCATATTTATATGTATTTATATGTTTGTGCATTTACATATTTGTATATTTATGCGCATATATATCACTAGCATGGAAAAGTTTTATTATCTACGCTTGCTCACTCGTTGCTAAAATAGCTAATTTGTTTTGCAGATGTTCATTTAATAACATGTCCACCTTAATGTGGGTGTATTATCATCGTTTAAAGATTGCAATATCGGTTATCTAACTGAAGCAGAATGCAAAAGTAGGTCAAACTATACGCTGTTTATGTTCACCTATGGCTAGATGTTGCTTATTCGCTTTTCATTCCATTCTTGCTTACTTATGACATAAACTAATGGGCAACTGCAATAAAATTTCGTTGCTAGCAGCATTTCACTGCTGCGATTTGAACAACTTTTAAGATGACTTCCTCTGGAATGGCTTTGCATAAAATTGCTAAGGTATATACGGTATAAGGGTAAATGCAGTATACGATACATACGTAAAATAGTACGGTGTATAGAAAAGAGCTACCCTCTCAGAGTGTTCTTTTCTTACAGAGTGGGTATTCTCTTTCGAGTGAAACATTACATCAAAGAACAGACGTTCTCACTTGCCGACAAGCCGTTCGTCTACGACACTCCACCACAGTGTGATGCCAAAAATTTGCATTCGTTATGTTCAAAATGCGCTGCTATGTTCGCATCTCACTGAAACTTTTCGTTGCTTATTGCAGCGTCACGATGAATCGACAAACCATTTTATAACCGGTCGTTACGTTCTTCGAATTGTGGTATGTTCTATGAACATCTTTTTGTTCGTGATGTTTGTTGCGTAGAGTGATTGCGAATCGTTGTTCCGTTTGAATACTCGTCAATTCCTTTCTTCATTCTTAAAAGTAATAAACAACAAGAAGGTATTGTGATTAAAATTGAGGAAAAACAAAGAGCAATAGAAGGAAACCAATTCCGTTAGTTACTACGTTTAGTTTAATTCAAATGCGATGAAGAATTTGCAAAGGTGCAATATTCTAAAAGGTGATATCAGCCTTATCATTGATAACTTACGTATTCGTACCAAAATCATTATCTTCTTATGAATTCTTTTATGGTTATTCAATAAGCATAACTGCTTGAGCGGTCAGAACGTCTCTATCACATTGCGTATTCATGGCGCTTTAAGCAGCCTTGTGTTTTAAATAATTTAATCTTGGCATAGTTGGCATAGATGAGATCAAGTTTTTCTGGCAAACACATACAGGCTAACAGAAACCGTAGATTAAGTAGAAGCCATTAAGTTAAGAATTATAAGAGAGAAGCTGGCACGACCGTTGATCTTTTCTCTTCCATAATATGCTTCATTCTTTAATAAGAATGCTCAAAAATATGTAAACGTTCACTAACGATGTGCTAACATCGATCACTGCCAAGTGATCTATAACGATAGTCACAGGCGATCAATACAGTATAAATTTCATCACTCAAACGAGATTAGAGCAATCATCCACATAGAGGAAATACTTTGAAGTGAATGCTTATAATTCGTTGAGAAGCTACTGAATCGTAGAAAAATTCGATTGCAAATTTTCTTTTGCGGTGCAAATTTTAAATAAGAGGAATGGTATTTATTGATTAAATGCGAGGCATTAATCGCCAATAAAACTTGAATAATGTTCGTTCAATCTTGTTCAATCATAAAAACCAACAGTAACACTTAAAATGCAAATAGAAGGTAGGTGAATTAAAGGTGATGCTGAATAAGATATTCATTTCACAGATTTTCGTGATTCAATCTCAATTTTCATTGAATTGAAGGTGCTGAACAAATACATACTAACGTATATTTGTGTACATCTACATACACAAAAGAAATTAGCCGATAATTTTCTTTTTAGTGCAACTTGAAAGGATTCAATTTAATGGATCGTATAGATAGTGAGAATTCTCTTGTTCGATTAAATGATTAAACAGAAGAAATCATTGTTTATACATTTTCAATGTGCTTTATTGCGATCATTAAGCATAGTCATATGACGATTATTATAGCACAAATAGCTTCACGTCCTAAGTAAGAGAGATATATTGTTTTCATTCTGTATTTGTTATTGACGTCATTAAGTGTTCAGTCAATTTATTGCTGTCGGTGAGCTTATGATTACTTCTGTATATAATTTGATCTCGATTTATGCTTTGCCATTGTTCGTATAATTTTGTGCAGTGATCTGTTAATGCTTTGTTAAGAAAAATAAAATTTTTTGGTGTAGAATTGTGTTTCTCGTACTCAACTCTTATTATATGACTCAATCAAGCGTAACACTCTGTTCTAAATTATTGGTAGATTTATAAATGTCCTGAGTTTATGTCGAGTTGCTAGAGTACCTCTGTGAAGTTGAGACAGGAGATCGCTGCAATTTCCTTTGATTCTAGATCGATATTCTCAGAACTAAGAATTTCGGCACAATCGTTTAATCCGTCTCAAATCACTCTCAACGTACTTTGGGATAGGATAGAATAACTGCATTATTTTCAGTGTGACAAACTCTCAACAATTTCAAATATATTTCTGAAGTGGTTTATTGAAACAATTTTTCTTCATAATACGACGTTCATGACAAGGTTGCTGTTATTCCATCACATGCGGTGCAGCAATCGACTAACTTCGCTTCGATTGTCATTATTTTGCACTAATAATTACCACATAGCTATTACTCAGCCATATGCATCCATTTGTTGTGTATTATTAGTGAAGAATGATTTCGATTGAGTTTTGTTTTTTGCTAACAACGAAATACCGATGGAATATTCTTATTTCGGTGTAATTTGAAGATGAAAGATTGAAAACTGAGCAAAGATTCATCAATAAAAAACTCGCATCAAATCAAACAATAACAGTGTTGACAAGATATATTACATTGATAAACTATTGTCTTTTCTATCAAATTTTAAAATATACACATTATGCACATATGAATGATCGCATTCGTGGTGTGATCGCATATGGGAGAAAGGGAGCTTCAGAGACTGTTCTTTGAAGTTAAGGTTATATGATGAGCTATATACAATCCCACAAGCTGCGTTTTCGTTCGCTAATCCATATCTACTCACTCGATCACAAGATATGTGAAAGAAATCCCGAGTTTTGTGATTTACAGCACTACCTCCCCCCCCCCCTCTCCCACCCTCCTCCCCGATGCATGAGCCATTACCTACAGACAAGAAAACTGCAGAGAAAAAATGAATGACAATAAAATCGCTATACTAACAACAACAAAGCCACTTTCTCTTCTTCCATAACTTTCTAGAAAACAAATCTTCAAGCTGTGGTACGATGACGTTTGTGATCGAGCATGTAGGGTTTATGATTCGTATTCAATAACGCAGCGCTATATTTTTGCTAGTGGCGCTATCCTTCATAATCGCTTAGCATTGCACATGCCTCCCAATTATGAGACACACAACAGACCCGTCAACCATGGAATTGTAAAGAATATAAAGAATATCTCAAGCATAGGCGTCAAGGAAACTCGATGGATGCGTTCAGCTGCAAATTACCAATAAGCTAAGTGCGATTATCACTTCATTAGCATATGTTGTCAGTCTCTTCGGCTCCGAATTCATTCAAATTATTTGTTTTCTCTATTAGTATTCATTTCCTGACAATAATCTTTGTATGCATTATGGACTTCGAAATATAGGAAAGTATATAAAATATGCAAAAAAAAAAATCTAAAGAAATACTCATGCGAAAAAAAAGTCAACTGGAAACGAAGCAACTAACTACACATTTGAATCATTCGCTAAACAAATGGAATTTTGAGCAGCATTTCACAAATGTTATACATTTTATTTTCTCTGATTGTCAAAACGCGTTTCACCTTTTCTTCTTAAGTATAAGCCTATTTTGTACCAGTCTTCGAGGATGTCGAGCTTAAATGTGGTTGAGATGCGGAAATACGCTTGTTATTCAAGACTGGCTTTAGTGATTCAGTTTGCGTCTCATCAGAAGATGGAGTTTTAGAACTTGTCGATCGTGAACAATTCTTTGCCTTCGATTGAGAAGCTGCAAGAGTCAAATGCTCATCAGAGCCGAAATGGGTAGGTACACCGGAATTAGGTGGGTGTTTCTTAATGCTCTCATTATGAAGCAATAATCTTCCCATTTCGATTAGGAGATCACGTTCCACTTCCTCTTTTAGCAACATATAATAAGTGACCGATCGTATCAGCGTTAAATATAGCAGAATAGCGACGATAGCGCTTCCCATACTGATTATAAAAAGTGCTATTCGAACTGGAATTGAATACAACAGATTAGTGATGGATGATTAATACAGTGGATGTACCATCTTAAATACTTTAAACCGATATCTGTTTATTACTACATACTATACAGCGGAAATAAAATTATAGAAAATTCACAATTTTCCATTCATCCAAGAGATTCTTTGACACAGTACCAAACTGTACGCAAAGTTTATTTTAAAGTATAAGCGGGGATTTTTAAAGAGATTACTCACGTGGGATATTTTTTCTCAACGGGCGGATCAAAAAAAAAGAATGTCGAAAAATTAATTTGAATTCTTGCTTGTATATCTTTAGCTCATACAACAAACACAACTAAATATCTCATTGCTGTCAATTTTCTTATTGGAAAAGTTGATTATCAAATTGAAAGCTGAAAATAAACGAATTCAGATTCGTTTAGAAAAGGCATAAAAATTTACTAAACGAATAAATGACAGAACTTACGACTTTCATCTCCGATTAAATGTTTTTTTCTTGGATTATTGCCTTTCAAGATTTCTTTATAGTTATCTGGGAAGAGTGCTGCTATCAGTGCAAGTATGACCACTATAAATCGAATGACTATAAGAAGAACCTGCAAAGCATAGTTATGTGCCTTTTGGTAGGATGAGTGCACAATATAGGCGTCTAGGAAATTCTTCTACTTCTTGTTTCAGGTCACTTTATTAACGGATTCGTTCTAGAAATCATATAGACTAGTTTACCACTCCGTAGATATTTCAGAAATAGGCGCATAGGTTTTCTCGAAAAACTTCTAATTTAAATATTCACAATGAACTGAAGAAAGCCGGCAGGAACAGTAAGTATCTGGCACTATGAAAGCACGGTCTCCTTGAAGGTGCAGACTTGCAGGTGGGGCTGTTAGCCGTATTTCTAGTAATCTTCCCTTGTTGGAATCTCGCTAAGCATGACAGTGCTGCCGCACCTATGAGCTGAAACCTGAGTCCATCTGATTGATGACTTAGCTACGATTCTCCATGTTTTTACAATGCAAACGTGTAGTTCTATATAGTTCTCAGCAAAGAAACAACTAAAAACAGTATGACAAGCATTACAAAAAAAGATATGGAAACGTTTGGAAGAGATTTTATTTAGGAGGAGAGAAAATGAACAATAAGTGCTATGCAAAATGTTTGTACAATCTACCAAATTTTCGAGTGGATAGGGGGAGGGCAGCGCATAGATGTTCTCATTATTGAACAAAAAAGTTGTTAAGCTGTTTTTAAGCATTAGTAATTAAAAGCTGCCTGTCGAGTGGCTAGTTCAGGAATGATATTAAAGGAGAGCTGAACTGATGAATGGCGCGTAGACGAATGTCTATCGTATTCGACTCTTAACTCCGTCACGACTATGTTGGTGGTCAGATATTCCACTTCTCTCCTGCTTGCCTTGCATCACTGCCTCATTGCCCCAACGTGTTGAAGATGATTAGTGGAAACATTTTCGGTCATTCTCATATGATCACTTAGCATATATTTCTAAGAGAGAGAGAGAGAGAGCACATACCGCAAGGAACATGAACGGTAGTAGAAGAAAATGATCATCTCGTAGACAACCGCAAATACAACTTATTCCGGCCGATAAGAAGATAATTGATTCGAATACGGATACAGAAAGCAGATGTCGATCCCATCGAAGTGTTATAATCGTAAAGACACTCAACGCCAATGTGCTCGCGGTTGTCAAAGAACACCAAATAAGTGTCCTCCTTCGTTCCAATTTCTTGACTCGCTTCATTTCCTCATCACTTCTCGAATTCACCCTATTCGTCTTAACCATATGATGCCTCATATGGTCATGCAAATAGAGTGGCACAAAAGAAACGACCACTGATGCGGGAAGCAAAAACACAAACTACATATCTCTTTATTGGATCAGTGTTTATATAGGTGGGAAACTTTGTTATGTAAATTAGCACTTTTTGATGCTGGTTCCAGTTAGAATTTAGAATAGATAATAGAATCGAGCATACAAATTGAAATATGCAAATTCACAACCAACTTTACAGAAACCATTCTTTAAAAGAATTGAGTATACACCTGCTTCATTATGTTATAGAATTCTATTATACTTCTCATAATATATCTGACCATCTTTTATCAGCTCATAAGTTCTATGTATAAAAATTCGATTTCTTCCCAGGAAACACATTCGGTTGTGAAGTTAAGTTCTGCGATTCTACGCGCAAGGTGAAAAATTACATGCAAAAGGATACATAGTATGTCATTAATTAAACACAATTACTCGAATTCATAGCGCTTAAATGTATTGAATTCTCAATAAAACATACTCTTTAAATTGTTGCATATGTATGATGTTATCTAATTGCTGAAATTCCCACTTCTCGTCACGCAATACTTCATTGTGTGTATTATCGTTCGTTCGCTATTCACTTTTTACATTGTTTGTTAGGAAACAATTACGAAATATTTGCATTCATTCCAGACACCTCATTTTATTCTTTTTCCGTCGCAAAAATTTATTCATTCGACGGATAGTCTGACCAGCTTAAGTTAAAGAACTAAATTGAGGAGCTTATCCGTTCGTTGTTCTCACTTAGTTTGTATTGCCCTTTTCATCCCAATATTGTCAATCCCTTTGCTAATTGAGGCTAGGATTCTCGTTCATTTTTGTGCATCTTAGCACACACGTTCATTTAGTGAGCACATTATGGCCTACATCTACCCATTTGTTCGTATGTGGGCGTCCCTCTTTACGCTTGTGTGTGCCTGTGTTGTTGTTGTTGTTGTGAAACCTTTACTTCGCGAAAACTCTAAAAACAGAGCCAAACAAAAGCAAAAGAAAAGCACGTGATCACAATGATCAAGAAGCGCTCGTCAAGTGAACATAAAATCACAGATTTTCGCGAGGTTGAAATATTTTAGGCGACTAGCGAACGTGAAAACATCTGGCGCTGAAATGGCTTAAGAGGAGAGTTTATTCCACTCTCTGATGGCCCCTCTTTAAAGGATTTATGAACTGAATTTGTAATTCGAACTTACAGAAATAATTGAAAACTATGAGCTGTTGATACATTGCGTCAACCAGAATAACAGGACATTGAATCGAATGCAATATCAAAGTAAATGTTAACAATTTTAGAACACAAAATGAGGTCTAATTCAATGCGACGATATTCAAATAATTTTAGAGTGAATATTAGCAGATGAGTTTCATAGTTCGAACTGAATGAAATGGGAAAACTTCTTGTGAAATGTTTTCGCACATTTCCCAACATCCGTATATACCAAACGTTAAACGATCGCTCGAGGTGCTTTGAATCACAGTAAAGCTTTCTAGAATCTGAAAAGAGATCTTCAAATCTTTAAATCATTAGCAAAGAGCTTATAGGCGTATGAATCTGAAAAATTAGCAAGGACAAACCATGCATGACGTCATTCCCATATGCTTGCGATAACTTGGGGTCCGATAGGATACTTTAAAGGACGCCACTAATCATACCATATTATTGAGAAAGAGATTCGTCAACCTTAATTCGGAATTTTCGAACACTCATAAAATAGCGAATCCAGTTTAGAAGACGTTCACCCATAATTGTTATTCAGAGCAACCTAGAGGAAGCATAACCACAGATGTGCAAATTTTAGTTGCTTGAATCCCACATCAAATATTTATTAATCAATAATATGAGAGATTGCGAAGTCAGTTTGAAGCCAACTTTTGATTACGAGTTTTTGAATCTACAGTTCTTAGGTAGTCCTGCAAATTTGCATGATACATGCATACGTGTATGTCTGCGCATGCGTGTCTGGGTCTGTGGATCCACACGCCTGTCCGTTATATTGAACGTTAGCTGAAAAAACTTTTGCGAAAAATTTAAGCAAGTGGTTGATTCGCATAAATTGAAAACGCTCTTCATATATTATATTATTTCCTGGTAATTTATGAATTAATCGGATGGCTTGAATGTAAAAGTGCATATCATGACAACACTGTGGCGAATTTCTTCATCTATGCGGTTTTGCAATTTACAATGTAAGTTCGCAATGCAAAAACGCTGTGTCTATGTATATCTGTGTGTGTGTGCGTGTGCGGTGCTATAATTTGTCCTATTCCATTAATTCCAGAAACAGGTATAGATAAATAAGAGTTGGAGAAGTTTTGCACGCATTTTGCGCCTGCCAATTATTCATTTCACACTGATCGATTTGCAAAAAACGATGGTTTTTTTTTTTTGAAATATTAAATAGTAAGTTTGAAAAACTCAAAAGTCAAAAGAGCGGGTGCGAAAGCGCGTATCATATCACTTCTTTTGGCATGATTCTGCACTTATTAAATGAATGAGCCAACTTGATGTGTTAGAGTTGATCCTTTTTGTAAATTAAACCTGTTAAATTTCTTTGTTCTACCTGTGTAGTTTTCGAGTTGAAACTATCGCTTAAGCAAGGCAATGCGTGCAAATGCATGCTGTGATTATGGATAAGTAGATGAACACCTAGCTCAATCATGAGTGGTCATTGGCTCATTACGAATGCAAATTTGTTAAGCACATATAAAAAGCATTTTGCTGATCGCTGACGGCATATCAATAATTCTATCGACGAAAGCGTTTTCTGCAAGTGGGAAAATTAGCATTTTTTTTTTGCAGATTGGGAGTAAGAAGCTTTTCTTCAGCCTCAGGATTGAATTTAAGATCTAATTTTATACACATGATAAGCACAATAAGGAGATTCCATCTCATTAGAAATTCTTGTGTGATATACGGATCAATAGGATTCGCATCGTTTACTTGCTAATCAAGCTCTTAGGAGAGATGGAAATGTGTCTACGACCGTCAACATCCTTAAGTATTTCAATTTCTGTTAATGACACTTTGAGGCATTGCTTGAGATTATGCGTAGCTGATAGGCCAATTAAGCATGAGAGCGTAAACACCTCCTCTCAACGTCGAATACCTCGATAAAAAATTCCCATATTTGACTGCGTTACTCATATTTAATCAAGCCAAAAGCTCTCTAATAAAGCATTATTATCGATCTGTATGTTATCATCGCCTGAACAAGCCTTTTATGATTTGTTTTAGAAACTTAAACACACTTTCACTTTATGCCATATTTTTTCACCTTTATAACACTAAATGTTATCCCATTTTTCTCGCTGCTTTTATCTCGTAGCTCATAGTATATCGTTCTTCAATCACTGAACGAGTACGTACATATGAGCTAACTTGTCATGTTTAGATGGACAAGCCTTACATATAACGTACATCATACAAACGCAAATGTGTATGTTAACATCAGGTAACATACATAGCGTATCATACATATAACATGACCTACTATGTAAGTGTTAAGGATAATACATGCGTGTAGTGCAGAGAGATGATGCTTAAATGCAAATTAGTGTTATTGGATCGATCATAAGGCAGTTTGGACGAGTTTGTGGTTGAAATTCTAACACTGCATTGGAGAAATGCTGGAAGAGAAAGCAAAAATTAGTGCTTATGGAGCTTATTCCCTATTTTTCCGCAAAAGGTTCTGTTAGCATTGGGAAACATTTTTGATGAATTTTATTTCATGTTCAAGAGGTAATCAGTCAATTGTGATGCACTTTTGGTTCATTCATACTAACTTCCGCCGTTTTTGAGAACGTTTGAAGTGTTTAGTGGAAAATGGCTGTAGTACGCATCAAATCTGACTGCAAAGACTGCTAGTCTCACTACATTGCCAACTCTCTTTTGAATGTATGAAATTTGCTTCATTTAGATTTATTGATGTTGAAGTTCACTTATATGCAAAAAAAAGGCGGAAGATGCCCAAAAATATTCAACTTTGTGTGAATATTCGCAGTAAGATCTATCATACTCGCAAGTTTGGTTGATATAACTTTATGTTATTCATACGTGACTTTATACTTGCAAGTGGAACATCATATGTCAAATATTGAAACCTTATTTTACTACATATTGCGACCTAGTTGTATCCGCATCTTGCACACCAACAACCTCATTTTATCTAAGCTCTATTTACACTTTCTAATCTTAACATTGAACTTCCTGTACTTAGCATTCTATGATTCTCATTGCAAATATCATGATATTGCACAACTTTTCTGTCTCGGATCAATCGGCGACTTATAAAATTCGAGAAATCTAATTCAAATTCTTTTGTTGCGGCTAAAACTTGCCACAGATTTGTGCCCGTTAGATTGCCATACCTTTCACCTGGAATATTTTTTATGCTTTTCAGACAGTCCCCTTCATAAACGATATAAGTGAAAGTCTATCAGGTCGCTTTATATGAATTAGTGTTATTTTACTCCTATTGGTGCAGACCATTTTACTCATTTGGTGGAAACTTTTCGAAATGGAGAAGCAAGGAAAAACCTTTTAACTGCAAATCGTCACAATGATTTCCCCATGCTACAAACCAATTTGCGCTCGTCGAAGGATCGATGGTTGAGATGCACTATATAATTTGCATTTTCTCAGAAAGCTTTTTCTCCACTGTTTTCATCATATTATTTTCTAAGCAATAATATTCATCTGCCATATGCAAGTGACATAAACACTGAGGTAAATTAGCCATCATAATCGTTCACTAAGTGTTGTGCCATCAGTCAAAGCTTCACATATATTAAAAATTAGTTTGCTTCATAAACAACGATGAAATGAGATAAAGATAATGTGACTAAAATCAATCTCATCCAGAGTCAATTTCAGTACCTTTTGTGTTCAAGGAATCGAAATTTCGATATCGTAAGTTATACTTATCCCCAAATAAATGTTTCTAAGCATAACTCATGGCCATCTTTCTCAAACATAAAATATCGTTTCTACGCAACATTCATTCAGCCGTATTTGTTTTTCAATCTGATTACCGTCTCGTTACTAAGCACTCCTAATCGGTCGAAAAAATGAAACATTCACATTGAAATAATCTTGAGAAGGAAGCAGCATATTTTGAATAGAACTTTGCGTTTTGATCACTTTGAGAACGATTTTAAGGAAAGAAAGGTTTTCAGGCTAACAACCATATCCCTGAGTGAAATTGCATGCACTCTTGCCATCCAACTTGACGATATTTCGTATCCGTTTTGCTCTATAATTATTTTATTTAGCAACTGCTTTCATTTATTTTGAAAATTTACGATTTTTGTGTCGATTCTTCGTTGCATTATTGTTTGTTGCCTTCGCATTTTACACCGCGTTCTTGTTTAAGCATATATATGTACTTATGTATATTTAGCCGCCTTCTCACAGCAAAGGTTGAGATGGCCATAATCTGGTGGTTACAACTTTGTTGGTTTTAATTACTTGTTAAAAATTGTGATAATAAATCTGATGGTTATAATCTTTATTGTACATGATCCAAGTGTGTTCTCTGCTGTATTGTTCTTGCAACAAATGATTTTTGCGAGATGAATGCGAAATTTTAATGTCTCAGGTTGTTAAAACGCAAGCATAGAACAAGTCATATCTCTTTTGTTGAGTTTAGTTTATTCAGCACGAATGCTTATCATTTACAAGAATAGCTGCATTTGGTGATGAATCAGAGCGTATGTGGTATGCACTTCATAGTATCAATAATATTACAAGGGTGCCATTTTCTTTACACTGCTTTGCAGGAATTTACAAGTAGTTGTGTTTGCATTTTATCGTCGTTGCAGTTGCTAAAAACCGTTCTTTTGCAGAAGATGTGCAAGAGTGGCTAGATCTGTTGAAATATAAGTGCATTGTTGCGCATATTCCATTACTTTTTAGATATTAGTGCAAACTGGTGAACACTGACTTAGTGAACAGAATTACAAAAGTTGTTCGCATATCGTGGCAGCTGCTTTTGCTTGCTCATCTGACTGTTTGTGATCGGGCTGATGTAGAATAAAAGTCCATCGGTTGAGGAATATACACAAATTTTTTTAAGCACACTTAAACGGCTACAATTACTTTTCAACCTGATGCATCAGTTTGAGTGTTTCAAATTTACAAATTGGTGGAATTATCTGTTAAGAAAAGCAAATGCTTAGATGAAGCGAAAGTGTCGGGATGCGAACAAGAAGAGGATGACAGCTGTTGCTGATAAGCCTGTGGTCATCAATCCCAGAACTATACATGCGCACTTGAACGAACGAAGTCCATGACCTTACGCCCTGGAAGTTATATCATCCAGCCGTTCCAAGTGAACGCCGAGAATTTAGAAAGTTGACCACCACGGCCCTCAGCTCTCAATCTAGAAAACTGCAATACCACTTGCCGCAAACAGTCATCCCAGCGAGCAAGCTCAACGAACTCAGTGCGAATGAGAGAGGTTAGCAAGACAAAGCAGCGGTCCCTGAGTTCTGGCAAGAAGAAAAACAATTTATGTAAGTGATAAGGACGATGCACAATCAAAGTAAAGGTCAGAGGTCATAAAAATTGTGGACAGTAGCCCACTTCGCTCTTGTAAATAATGGAATGTAAGCAGTCGGGGAAATTGCATTATCCAGGTGCTGAAAAATAGCCTCGGGGAGCAACAGAAAAATTCTGAAATGTTGTTTTTGCTGAATCATGTTTCACCACTGATTGCATATTCATTCGCATAAATGACGATTGTGTAGAGCATCCTTAAAAGGATCTATTTGCGCATAGTCATGATCGGCTATCATGAGCAATAATGAACAAGCTCTATTGTAAAGCATAAAAGCAGTATGCCTATTACTCCAATAAACAAACCGAATTTATTTCAGCCTTCTATATTCCTCTTCAGCTCACTTCTTATCGTTGATTCCATAATGTTGGCAGCTGAAACTTTTCATGAAAAATTTTGTCTCCTTCGTAAGCGACTTTTCCACACACCATTAATGAGATATTTATCACGATCCACGAGTGTTTTCTGCTTCCTCGTCACGACTATTCAAGATTGCAATGCGGGGTATTTTTGCAGTTAAAAGTGTGAAACGAAGATGCAAAATACATAATCACACGATATGTAGCCAACGTGGACAGATTTTCGTAGAATGCCTACCCACATCATTACTTTTAATAAAGCATCTATAATTTCGCTTTCGTCACCTTTTCATTCCCGTTTCATACTGCAAACTGAGAACATCCGAAATACGTAGGTTCCCTCATGGCAACTTGCGAAAACAATAGATAAAACAATAGATACTGCTGGAAAAAGCGTAGGCCGCGTTCACGAATGCAGTGGATCCATGAACATCTGTTGATGCCTATGAAAGCGTCACAAGCATTCACTGCTATAATTGATCCTTAAATGTATGCAGACTGAACCTATTTTGAAGAGCATATGTGACAAAAAAAAACCTGAACTCTCGAAGGAGCACGAATTGATTCAATTATGATTAACATAAGGATCCCAGAAAACGGCACTTTTTTCGCTCTACGATGCGCCATCCTCGAGTTGGAGCGTTTGAAACTTCCTGCAAAACAACGAACCAATGATCCTATCGAATGGTCCAAAGATCTATATGGTTTAAGTAGGATTTGTCGGCATGTGATTAGGGGTACATTCAAAAACAATGATAAGCCTTTCGAAGGCATTTGAGAGCACATAGGCCACGCATAAAAACATTGGTGAATGCCCTGACGTAAGCCAATAATGTGGGACGCAGGAAAGTTTCAACAATTCAAGACTCTTCTGGATTATAATGTCGTTTGAGATCAACTCGCTTTATTTGCTTCCCGTAAATCCCCCTTCCCACGAAAAAAATCCACGCAGCATTAATGCGAACTCAATCTTTTATGCATTCGACAAGTATTCGACGCGATTATGCGTGAAGCAGTTCCGCAGTTGCTGATTATTTATTTATTTATTTATTTATTCATTTATTTATAATAGAATATTATTGCCACAAATATTTTGTTCGTTTTTAATTCTCCTACAAATCGTTTCCAGGTCTAATCTTCCAGTGCGTCAAAAATACGACTTTTCGACAGTCTTCAAAACAGTCATCACTTTTCAAATGTTGATATATGTTCATTTATATCCCCTGAATCTTCATATGGCATCTTCTAAAGAAGAAATGTGGATCCAACTTTTTATTACTTCAGAAAAAGGGAATGAAATCATAGATATTGCCCATTTAAGCAATACATTGCCAGCTGTCACTCAGTGAATTCACCCACTCTTTGCAGAAATGACTCCCTAGCGGCTAAAGAAATTACCAAAAACGATTTTTCCAATGCTATTTTTTCAAAAAAAGAGAAGGAGCGAAGAAATTCACTTAACTCGTCATTTGCTCTTTCTGGCTTACAATCTCTCAGGCAACTATTCTCAATCTAAATTGTTTTTTTTTTTTGCTAAAATAGCAATTTGGCTCTCTTTCTTAAAAAAACTCTTCGCAATTGAAACGAAATGATACCGATGTGACGAATGCTATAATTGATTTTCAAAGGTTATACACTTTCAGAAAATTTTTTAGTGTATTCACTTGTGAGTTCAAAACAAACGTATTGTTTGTGTGGTAAAATATTATATGGTAAATTCAAGGTGAGAATATATAAAAAAGGAAAATTATTTTCCACTACAGCACTAAGCTGTTTTTCGTTTTAAATTCTTTCAAAATTTTTTGCATTCGATGTAAATTTCATAAAATATAAAATTCAGCCGCTATTATCTAAACCGTAGATGGGCCCTAATATTCAACATACTTCCTCCGACTAACTTTCTTTCATATAAATTGTCGGCAATCAAACAGTCACAAAATTTGGTTGCTAAATTTTGGGCTAAAACCAACCTGGCTAAGCGAAAGAAGTAGAGTCGATAATTTTCGTAAGTAATCGATCGTTTCGAAGAATCAGTGCAATGATACATTGCTTCATTGTTTTTTTTTTTCATATTTAATGCGATCGGTGGGTTTAAAGGGTTAAATTGTATGAAATCCATAGCTTACTGACGTCTATGGCCCACGCTTATTTAGCTTACAAATTTTTCAGTCCTCCCTACTCACATTCGTCATCTAAATATATGTCAATAACGCAAGCAAAAATGCACCAGTTACATTCATTGCTCTTATGCAGTCGTGGGTAAATTATTCTCGGAGGACACATTAAATTTTCCTTACAAAAGCAATTTGTTAACAGGTTCAACTTGCTCATTCCCTCAGCAATTCTCTGCTGTGAGCGGTGTGCTCCGAACACATACAGGATCTATTCTGAAGCGAAAGGGGGGGAGGGGGGCGGAGGAGTGGCGGAAACCAGGGAGGGGGGATAAGGAAAACCAGGGTCTCGTCGAGGTGCCGACCTCACGCCATTTGGTTATTCTTTCTTTTTTTTGACACTATTTGCTTTGTCTGTTCATATTGTGTAAAATTTCTCAGGAATGAAGTATGTATCGATCAAAATTTTCTCGCTCCACCATTAATTTGCTTCCGTTTGAGGAATGCCTTCGAATGAAATTATTTGAACCCACTGGCGATATTTGTTTCTCTTCATAATAGTCGCACATACCAGCAAAAGTTTCTCCGTTACATTTTTCACTAAGCGTTTCATTCGAAGGGATTAGATCAAAGCATAGGTAAGCCTTTATGCACCTTTAGAAGGAATTCAATTCGTCGTTATACTTATTACATCACTCAAATCTAGCAACAACAAATCGAATACGCCTAGTGCTTTCTGCTCAAACCCTAACATGAATCTTCCGATAGCACTTCTACACTGATTGATCTCTTTCTCACAGGTGTCAAAACGGTGGTATGTATCCATGGCACAGCGAAACAATTTTTAGATCATAGTGAACCATAAAACGTTCATACAGATCGAACAACTAGCTGAGCGTTCCACAGCACCCGCTTACCATGCACTTTTAGAAGGCGTTTGAGACGATACTCCTCAGTTTTCTACAAGACGGAAAAATTACTGAAAATTTTTTCTAGACTTACGACTAAATTTTCATAGTAGGGAAGGATTTCTAATTGATAGAGTTGACACCAAAATGAGCCTAGAAACAAACTCACTTAGTTCATATCATGGAACTGAAATGGTGGTCGTGTTTTGTAAAGTAGTTAGACTTTGCGATCCTGAACGATAGAGGTGTTCGAAGTGGAAGCAACTTTTTACCACAATGATTACCTTAGAATAAGCTTTCAACACCACTCGACAAAAATTTTAGATTTAGTTTATTCGTTCAATGCGAAACGTTGCGAATGTAGATTTTTATGGACCGACGAATAGTGTAGCGAAAATATGGCACTTGTGACATTCAAGCGTATTTAGCCATCTATCTGTTCGTTGTAGTTGCCATACATTCTTCGAGTAGAGAGTACACATTGTCAAACGAAATTCAGATATCGAAACAAGCCTTATATAGCCATTTGCTTCACTTTCAACAATTCTCTCACCGCATATCAATAGACTAATTGAAACATCACCGAGGAGTTCATTATTTATGATGAAATCATTGTTTGATTATGATTCAACGGTCCAATCCTTCAGTTTAGCTCTTCAAAGCTTTCGACTTCACTTATGCAGTAGCAAGATGACTAAGCGTTCTGTGGGCATCAATGCTTTCAGCGGACCAGATTCGAATCCCATCACTTTTAGCTGTTTCAGTGAAGAGAACGACCGTATCCCATATAGGTTGTCCACACTTGCAACGGCGTGCGTATATTGCGTTTCTGACCACAGCAAAGGGGTGGGGGAAAAAGAATGCGATGATCATTGCGGTTCTCGAAGAAGGTTTGTACAAGTCGATTTGTAAGATTTGTACAAGTTTGTACAAATCATACAAAGTCGATCTGTACAAGGTGATGGACAGTAGCCACCATATATCGCAGAGATCGCCACCCCATTCCACCTTGCGATATGGTGGGTGAACTGCCAACCCTGCAGTGGAGACTGAAAACGCCTCTTATGATGCATGAGCAGATATTGGCTAGCTGCAAATGCTTCATTTTAGCCTTCTATGAATTCACTACGTAGGTTTGACGGTCGAGCAAGCACAAGAGTTTCTCAGAATTGCGAATTCCAATGAAATCATGTTTATTGAAATTGAAGCCATTCTCGTTTGGCTTAAATTCGAGAACGATGTTCCTTAATTGCAAAACGATGCATACGAGTGACGTCTGTCGGAAACTTGGTGATAAAAAGGGTCGAGTGAGCTCTGAATTTTTCTGAAAGAAATCATCGTAAGCAAAGAAGCTTCGTCATCTATTTTCTCTCCAAAATACGGGTTCTAAACAATGTAAATATGCCGATGGTTGCATTGATTGTGTTGAGAAATGCTATAGATGGAATCAAAATAAGAGAGACCTTGAAAGAAGCTAGTTAAATTTACGTCGATGCAGTTGCACTTATGGCGCACACCTTGGGTCTGGGATCCGCCTTATAAATGTAATCGACAAATGATCGCTTCTGATAAACGCAAATAATGAAAGGCTATAGTGAAACCACTATTGCCACGTTTGACCATATGGGCACCTTGAATTATTGTTAGCCCTTTTGCTATGCGCAATCTTCTATTAGCTGTTCGAGTATCCCCGCTGGAATTAAAGTGCAGCTATGCGGAAAAATTTATCATTTTAACTTAAGAAAACATCAACTTTACACTAAGAGTTTATCAGATAAGGCCTTGATAAATGCTACATGTGCCAGTCAATGTCACGGTTGATTCAAATACTTCTTAGACAGCAATTCTTTTTTCATTAAAAGGGTAACTTTCTCAATGTTAGTTTATTGAATTCATTTTGAAAAATGTAACAAATAACACTGAGAACAAGCATCTGACACTTTTTTGCTCAATAAGTTTTCCACATTTCGAATTGAACACATTTCCAGACATTTTATAAACATTTGGCATCGAGTTTATCTGTTATTCTCATCAAAGACGCGAAATGTTTATAGCTTTCTGGATTATTCAGCTTCGGGCAGCAATCTTCAGAACATACCAAAGTAAATCAAAAAACATGGGGGATAGAGTGTGCTCATGGAATCTTTCAAAGGAATTTCCAATTCTTTAAGACGCTCAGTAACAACGCTACCACGAGATCAGCTTCTCGCCCGATAAATGGAAAGTACGATTATTTCAAATGAGAGCAATCCGGCTAATGAAGTTGCGTACCATCTACTAAGTTTGCTTCTTATAGCCAATTAAATTCCAAAGCAATTGAGCAAATTTTTTGGCTGTGGTATTCAGTGCCTTGTGTTACGCATATAACGACTGAGGTTAACATCCGGCTAAAGACCTCATCTTTCCCAGATTTCTGAGCATATTTACTTCCCTTCAGCATTTTTGGCGGCCACAACCAAGTGATGCTTTTCCTGACCACTCAATCGCTTTCCCTCAATTGGAATGAAAATTGTACGCTTCAGTAATCTGCAGTGGGATAAAAAACAACAAGTGGAAGCAAGCAGAGGCAACAGACTACAGGGAGAAGAAGGAGCATTGCGGTTCTTTATCCACTGCACCATAGATTGTAACATGTGACTTTGTTTTTACCTTCAAAGATACAAAATGTTATAGCAGTTAGTGTCCGTTTGAAATTCAGAAGTGCTGCACTACAATGCCTAGTTCATGATTACTGCAACTGTCTTTTAGAACAGCACAGCAAAACATTAATGTTGCATTGCGATGCTACGTTAAATTCGCACATACAATTTATTTCAACTGCATTTTACCACGCACTTTTCCAACTTTTTGCGATGTACTTCGTGACGGTCTCTGTACATGTTTATATGGGCTTTATATGGGCGTGTATGCGTATAAATGTGTCTACGTATGTACCTATGTTTGTATGAATGGATGTAATCTAATGTATGCATGCATGTATATATGTATGTATGCTTATGTCTGTCTATTTGTCTGATGATTTGAGCAGCCAACCACAAAAACAACAATAGCGGAACAAAGTGGAAGATGATTTCGTGCCGCTAAATCCAATTGTTGTTTACTTCACAGTAAATGCGATAGGTTGGTTTTTTATGCGCTTCTACAAATTTCTTATCCAGTGGGCGTTATGACGACGTCATTTCTATGCGTATGTCCGTGTAGGCGTATGTCTCTCTTTGTCTTCCGCTCGGGAATAATTGAAGCTGGAGTCATGAAACTTTATTGATAAGAATGTACACAATAGATTCACCTCCTCTCATATATTTCATATGAATCTATCGGGCTTTATAAAGAAGTTATACACACTTAACTATGCTTTAAGAATAATTGCGTGCCATTTTACATCGGTCAAGTTGCGAATGAACAAATAAATTTTTTGAGGATTTATGCGGGTATTCGGATCGGTTGAAATATGAAGGTATTATTTTGCGCATTTTATTTTTTCTTGATATTATGTGAAATTGCTTGGTCAGTTGAGCTGCATTTAAAAGCGCCCTTAGTGGTAGCACCTCTTACACTTCCCAATCCGTTCTCTACTCATATTGTTGCATTTCTAACATTTATAATTTGGTAGGGCATTCATAGGTAAACAGCAAATAGTGATCGATTATGTATAGCGACATCGATAGATTCGATTGTTTGCCATTCGATGTTTGATTTTTGTGTGTTGCTTAGCCGCATTTCCAACAAATTCTGCAGCATTATAATTCTCTTTGCACCATACTTAGTAATTTAACACCACTTATGTCATTTCAGCCATTTCTAAGAACTTCGGAGTGCTTTAAATGAAGGCATTTATTGCCTTTTTATTTTCCACAGAGTGGCAACTTTCATACATTAGGTACTTTTGACACCTTTATTTTCGTTGGCTTATACAAGGCGTAAACTATAGTCTGAAAACGAACAATACCGTCGAAGGTATCGGAAAGGAGTTTCGTAGATTTTGATTGTGTTAGGCAAATAACTTGAGGTGCTGAAGAATACATATTCGACACGCCCTTTCATGAATCATAGCAGATTGGAAAGTAGTGGCATGCGGAGGTGTGATTTAAAAAATTTGTCACAGTCACGTAATAATAAAAACGAATGAGGGGTGCGTCAATAAGTCGAAGTTTGCCCATCACCACTGTATTAGATTATCAACGACAGTTGAATGCATACACAAATAAGTCTTTATTTCCATGTTAGAACATCACATTAGGTATCAACAAACAAATGCCGAATAATAGAGAGGCGATGTGAAGAAGATCATGAAACGCTAAAAAGATAGTATAGTTTAATTCGATAAAACGTAGTAAGTAATCTGATTTTTCGTTGTCAGATATTTCAAAAGATACATCTATTAGAATTTATTACATTTCCTACTTGACAATCATCTTCGTTATCAGATATTACTTGGCAGAAATGCTGAAATGAGCGAAAACATTTTGAAACAATTAAATAAAGTGTCGTCGACATTTGTTGCCTCCTCATGTTAAAGTGGATTAACTTCTCCCTCACGATGATAGCCCTCTTCTTAATTATAATCCACACAATTGCCGATGTCTATTTTGAGAACTCGCTCATCGTTCACAGGACATCAATAATTTTTATC
Organism: Baylisascaris schroederi; assembly: GCA_006503575.1. Lineage (NCBI taxonomy): Eukaryota > Metazoa > Nematoda > Chromadorea > Rhabditida > Ascarididae > Baylisascaris > Baylisascaris schroederi. Next base: position 140,724 of record QEWY01000834.1, on the reverse strand, counting down.
ATTTGATTAAGTTGATGTAATTTGATGAAAATTGTACCTACTCACTTTTTTATTTTTATAATTAAAATGGACTTCGCAAGCAATATGAAAACCACAAGATTTTATAGTTTTGTTATATTTTTTGTTAGGTTTTATTATATAGTTTTGAGGATCGTTGATTTCTATGACATTGCTTTCATATTATCCATTCGAGATACTAGCAATTCCTACAGCGGTCATAGGAGGAGAATTTATCTCACTTATCGAGTAATTTCCGAGTTAGTTTAGAGCATTGGTCATTGTGTATTAACAAGAGTTTAGGAGCACAAAAAATATGTCCAGCCTACCCTCATCGTATTTTGTCGACAAGGGCAGCAGCTACTTCTTCGTTCCTAATTTCGCGCCCTATTGTAAAGCGAGAAGTTTCTTTGTCTGTGAAATTTGCCAAGCAAACTTGTTTCTTTGCAAAACATTTCCTTATATTCTCTTCTCTTTAAATACCTCTACAGAGGTTTTTCACCACTTCTAAGTGCTTATCGACGTTTAGAACATCGATATTCTCTATCATTTGGCTAAAAAAATGAGAATAATCTAGTGTAAATTGTGAATATTCATTTCTTTTATTTTCATTATTACAGTGATTCCTCACTGCGATAAAATAGGGGATATATCAAATTTATCGTTATTGAAGTGTTCAGCTCAAAGCTCACGTAACATTCGATCTATAAAATCATGCATTGGAGCATTTAGGTGATTCTTTCAATATAATTAAATTTCCTGAAGAGTTCTTCTCTCAAATTTTTTTCAAGTCTTACTGAAAATCTAAGAAGGAAGCGATTCGTCTCTGAACTAATTTTTCAATCATGAAGACTTCGCTGATGAATCGTCTCTTGAAGAACAAAGTCATCTGAAAATTCCAACGTCAATGTCGTATCCACATTGCAATGTTGATGTGAAACTTACATTGTCTCTAATATTATATAAAAATTTCATCTTGCTATATATTTGAAAGATCTGTGGTTGTGATTTTGTGAAATGCAAATTATGAAATATTTTTTTTATTGCAACGAATATATTCAACTTGAAATAAGGAACACGCGGCCGGCTAGATTAATTCTCGCCATAAACATTGATAAGAATTTACATGACTTTTTATGCACTTTTTGCAAATTTGCACTTATAAAGCGCACTAAGGCAGCCTCATGTTCATGTGCGAATGCGTGCATGTATAGTTCATCAATTTGCCCAATAGTTCCCTGTTGAGAATCACTAAAGCTGCATTTGCGAATTTTAATGAATATAATTTGCTTATGGAATGACCTCCTACTTGACCGTTCACTCATCAACATCCAAAGCTACGGGATGAAAATTTGCATGTTAACAGGATTTGTAGCGATCGGATAAAAAATTAGGTTTCAGGCTAACCATTCATTCTTATGAGCGGTTGGATTGGCTAAAATATTATTTCGTCAATTATTTATTCATAAGTTTCTTTGTAAAAATGAATGGTCATATGAGCAGAATTTAAAAGCGCATATCTTGCTGGTTGTTCAGATGCGCTTACCCCTTTTCATATATTTTGGTTGCAGCATAGCAATCAACACATCATTGTATAGGCGATGGCGACGAGAATAATATGCTCAACCGACGAGATTTATTTTGAATTCTATCAATTCATTGCAGTGTGGAATATTTTATATGTTGCATAGTGAATGGGAAATCTTTTTCTGCGGCTCATTTTTGATCTACTCCACGCCTTTCCCAATTCAGTTTTTTTTTCCCCATCGCCTTCTCACCTCCTTCTCCCTTCCTCCTCCTTCTTTGCCCTCCTCAGCAAAAGCTAAATAAAAAGCATAAATTTAATCAAATTGACGTAAATTTCATTGATATAACTGAAGAATGAGTTTGCATAATTATAAGCAGAAACCGGAAGTCAAATTTTTGAATAATCCAACAAGAATGCACTGCTCACATCTCATTAACTTTCTTTTTCTCGTCGTTGCTTATCGCATCCATGCACAAGCAAATCGTTTTCTTTGACGTTACTGCGTGGGCAATAAAAAAAAATTTATATAACATTTGCACTCATGTTTGTTGACGTCGTGAATATTTCTGAAAAAGAATCCCAAAAGGGAATAGACCACTCAAAAATCCCTTATCTTCGCTGCCCACTACCCGATTCGCAGTTGAAAAATGAAACCTCAATCTACGATCCACTGCGCTCTGAAAACATTTTAGTGTTCTTCGAAATGCGCCTCGTTGAAGGTCGCCTCATCGAGCTGATGCCTTTAGTTCATGTCTCAGTGTGCTATGAAAGTTTATTTCTTTCATCGTGATGTCAGCCTAACATTACTCGTTTTCCTTCTACTAACTCAAAACTGATCTCTTAGACGCAAATTGTGGGTGATCTTTGCATATTAAATCTGTACACATTGACCAGTTTAGAATAAATGCCCTATTAGAAGGGATAGTTTCAAACTGAATTATTGCATCGGAATGTCTACGAAGAGGAATGCAATAAGTTAGAACATATGATATGTGCTTAAATGTATCTATGAAATGGTGCTATTAAAAATCTGTTATTTAAACTACAGACCTTCCACCAGGGATTTATGCACTTATTAATTGGAACCGAGAACGGGCGGCTAGTTTCAACGAGCGATACAGTAGAGCGACGCGGAAAGCCACAGTCGAGCACTGTCTTGATTTTGAGGGTGAAGAGAATGGGACAAAAGCAAATTATAAAATATTTCGCGTCTTTCTAGTCTAATAACAAAGCGCATCAAGAAGACGAATGCGATATGCGTTTTTGCAATACATCCATAACTATCGAATGCATCGTATTGATAGATAATCTTTGAACAACCTACATGTCAGCGTGCGGTTGGTAACCAGCAATTCAATTCCACAGATTTAGTTGTATAAGTCTTTGATTACAAAGTCATATGTTGACACAGGTCAGCAATGCTGAATTTTCATGTACGCAGAAAGTTCCGGGCCAAAGGATTATGGATATGTACGCAGAAAGTTCCGGGCCAAAGGATTATGGATGCTAAATTTAACCTCTCCAAGCACAATTTTTTGTGGGGTTGATTGCTGGAAGCACATAGAGCCGATTTTCTACATAAGCAGCGTTGTTTTGATCTCGGCGATTCCGAATTCCAAATCTCGCGAACACAGGCGCAATTTTTGTTTCACTAACTTATGTGATCATATCGCTATTATAAAATGAGACAGGCTAATAACGTAGAACTCTTTGTATGTGTGCAGTTGTTTGATTATTAACGTCAAATTTCGTGCCTCTAGGTATAGTTTTCAGCTTATCAATTAGCATACGAGGACCGTGATAAGCTGAAGTTTTTATACGGATCAATTGAATTTTGAGTACGTATCATAGAGTAGCACGCGAAAAATTAAGTGTTTGTGATGCACACTCCCATATTACAAGTGTCTCTCAGTGGTGTGTCCGAATCGCAGGTGTCTCATGGCATAAGCATATACGTTAAGGCGCAAGTGACCGAACACGCATGTGCAGTGTCGTCTCCTCGCCTTCCTGTTAAATCATTTCGTCACCTGTCGGCTAAATACCATTTTTTAAGGCAAAAAAAAATCCCTATGGAGAGCAATCACTGCGAGCGAGCGTAATAAATGATGAGAGCCTAAAATCTAAAGAGATATAGAAATGTTCTTAACACACCATTAAAAATATAAATTCATTTCTCCATGCCGATATAAGAATATTGGGAAGTTCTTCTTCTATATCTAACTCTAGCGATAACTAGAAATGTTTCTCTATACAATTAGAAATGTCTCAAAATTAATTAGAAAACCATGTGATTAATGCAAAGATGCTCTTTAGCAATAAGCTAGAGCCTTTATTCAACAGAAGAAACTTTCGTCAACTAATGAATTCTATTAAAAATTATTATCCTCTACTTTGTCAATTCATTATGAATTTATGGATGTTAATATGATCGTGAGAATGGTCTGGATGAAAACGACCAAGAAAACGCCTTTAATGGGATATTTTCATTGTTTGATGACGTTGCAATCTTTTCAAATATCTGCTAGAATCCTCCTAAATATCAGTCATAAATTGCACTTTAGCTCGTAAATGGTGCAAACCACTTCGTGTCATGATAGTGTCATCCCTTAGGGAGAAAGTGTTTCACTTCCGCATCGAATGATTTCCCTTCTATCTCATCAATCAATATTTCATCTTTAAGGCAGTGATCACAAGAGTACCGCATGAGCCGGAACTAAAATGTGTTGTCGGCTTTGCGTTTGTATTTAGTGCTCACCGTTGCAAAGGAACTGCTTTTTATCACTTCTCCGTTGTGGCTTGTTATTCATTCTCTCCGTTCCTCATTCTTAGCACTCCCCTCCCTCCCACTTCCTTTCCACCCGCCGCGCGCGCTTGTTAAAAAGCCTTTGCCTCACTTTCTTTAGCCCGCTTCAATGCACCTTTGTGGCGCCAACAAATCGACTATCAAATTGATTTCTATCCAGCTATGCAGTTTTATAAATTCGTATCTGGAAAGCATATTATGAAGAGATCTCATAAGTGTATATGTTGATCCGGTTTCTAATTGCTCAAATGTGTGTTTTAAGAACAATTTATTAAAACTTTCCCAGGAAGTCGTAAGAAAAAAATCCGGCGAATTTCTCTACACCATCTTCAATGCTAAATGCTAATTTTTCAGTCAGTACACAGTCAAATTTTACTCTCAGCCAGTTGGATTGTGACTGATAATAGCATTCTTTAGTCACACTAACTGGCTCACTTATTCCGCATCTTTGCATATGACGAGGAAGCTTATTCGCCCTTCAGCAATCATCCATAAAATTGACGCATCAAAGTTGCGTGTCGAAAATTCGGATCACAAAAGAGAAAGTCGAATTTCCAGTCCCACTGTGTCGCAAAATATATGAACGAGCTCATACAAAATGATTTTTCATCAATACAATCAATGAAACTACTAAAGTGGTATGTAGTAAAACACTACTTGTTATGTCGGAGAAATAAATTGAATAAATATGAGAAGTTATCCTCACGAAGCATTCTTAGAAGCTGAACTCAATAAAGGTCCACCTTAGGAGGTCTCTTTGGTTATGGCTACTGCCAATGGAGGTTAGTATCAACTGTTCCGGCAATGTCCTCTAATGCAGACAAGCATTCAGTTTCGTCTGATCTATTGTAATTCGTTTTTTGAAAAAATCAATAGGAGTTATTCAAGTATTAACTCGACGACTTACGAACAGCAAAAGTACCTTTTTTGCTTTTGAAAGGCCTTTTCTCTCAATATTTTTCTTTGATCTCTTTCTAATCTTCATGGATAAAGCTCCCAATGTTATCTGCTCTTTCTTCGTCTCGAAAAGAATGGGTGAATCGCCGTTATTAGACCCAAAACTCTTCACTTAACAACAAATCTACTACCGAATATTTTTAGAAGTAATGACATATTGTGATATATTTTTCTGCAGTAAAACATGAGCATCAGTAATTGAAAAAGGCTGAAAATTGGAGTAAATTGAAAAAACTAAATCATAAATTCATATACGGTTTTTACCTCCGTCTTTCTCTCCTAGTTTATTAATAAATACACAATCATCGATTTTAGCGTGCCCTCACTTTTGTTGTTTCAAACACGGGCTATTTGTTTTGATTGATATATTTCGTTTTTTCCTTACCGACAAATCCATTTGGAAGTAATATATCCACATCCATGAATGTCTTTTTAATTCATTACAATCAAACGATTTACGAATGAAGGTTATTGTTTGTTGTACTATGAGACCTCGCTGGATGTCCGAAACGATAAGATACAGATTCAACAGCTCAGTGAATATATGCTTCCAATGCAATGTGTTTGCAACCAGTCATGCCACATTTGCAATTTAGTGCGAATGTTGCATTGTATTGTTATACATTACTTCCTGTATTTGTATTGCATTGCGCAAGTTCTTGTATTGTACTGAATTACAACCAAGTACAGGACAATTAGTTCTAATTAGTGCAAGATGCATTTTTCTAATTAGTGCAATATGCATTTAATAAACATGCTACTTCCAATCACGATTAGTAGAGGCCATTAACTCGTCCGTTAAATTACCTTTAAAACGGCTGAGTTGCTCAATTCTTCATCACGATAATCGATTCAGCATTGAATGCGAATTTTTCTGCAAATTCATTTGCCTCTTTCATTGCATTGCATCCTGTTGGTCACTCAGATGAGTGAGTGGTAGGGGAGATTTGCGTTAAACAATTCGCTTGATATTCGATTCAAGTCTCGGCTAGTTGTGGTCATTTTAGGAGAGGGCCAACTAGTGGATTTTAGTTATGGCGAATACATCATTATCAACATGATAGCAATTTTCCACAGAAACATTTAGAGTGAAGGTACGCTCTCACGAACGACATTGTTTCCGCTCTTCAATTTGTTTGCTACTTCACAATAGCTAAAAATATTTAATATACAGCCATTCTTTACTTTCAACATGGACGTCAATTATGTATTTTAACTTCAAAACAATGAGTTCATTCCACAGTGGTAGGAATTTTATGCAAATTTATAATCGAGGCGGCGATTGGGACGCTTATTACAGTTTAACCAATAGGATCTTCCAAATGATGCCCACTCAAAAAACCCCTATATTTTACAATAAGTGAACAGGTGTGCCATAGAAGAAGAAATGACATGCACGCTTACCTTGACAACCATTTTTACAAGTTGGCAATAAACAATAGAATGTTCACAGTAAAGCATTAATATTTTATTTCTCAACAGTTTATACAAAACTTCCACGAGAGATCTTTTTTTGTGAAGGAAGCGGCTCCATGATTAAACACAATTGAAAACAGTCGTCTTATAAACCTATGACTAAATTTCAATCATATAATTTTCAATGCAAAGCCTATCTAACTTTTTTGGCCTTTGTCTTTTCAAATGCTTGCAACTTCTTCCAAAATTATTGCGTTAATAGGAAATATGATACAGGAGATTAGCATGTTCCTTAGTCACCAAATTTCGCAACTCTAACTTAAGCTATTCATATATTGAGACAAAAGACGAAAAGACAAGCTGCGACAAGAATATGCGTACATATGATCTGCAAAGAAGATTTGCAAAAACGTATAAAAAGTGTTTTACGGTACAGTTTGATCGAAATCTTCATCAAATTTTCTGATAAAATGTGTTCGGCAAAGGATAATGCCCACAATTCGCATAGCATGAGATTGAATTCAACCGGTGCGTTGCTCCCTACTACAGTCAGGATTTTAAACATCGGTTCTCTATTCTCTTCCAAGTGCGAACCTTTCGACTTTGCGCCTTCCCAAATACTTCACATTTGATCTACTGTGAATATTATTATTGCTTTAGATCGCATCAATGAGTAAGGTAACAGTGAGGTTACTAATCGCGACGAAATGCTAAACATAGTTAACGACACATGCTGAAGGCAACTTTTACTATGGCTCATATTCACATGATTGAATGAAGCATGTAATTTGCAAGCGGAAGACCGGGTTCGCACCAGTATCTTGACAGTAGATTCACTACTCATCAAAAATTTCAAAATTATAAATTTCAGTTAATGCGGCATTGCATACTTACCACATTAATTTATACAGCCACTTTTTGTTGCAATTTTCACGAATGCCCATCTTCTACACAATAGAGCTGTTGCATAGCATAACGGAATTTCTATAACCAAATAGCGTAAATACGGCATAACAATTTTCTTGAATAATGTGGATAGTATTTCCAGCAATGACGTGAAATGCTGAACACTTGATAATAAAACTATTTCACCATCATCATTACGCATTTGGTGATGTCCGCTCAAAATCACCTTTTGAACACATCAGAAATAAATTTTCTCGCTGAGGAGTTAGTTCGAAGACACGAATACTACTAGGCTTTTGACGGTAATCAATTGAATCACAGCCTAAACTAAGACAGCTAGGAGAAGTTCTCTCTCTTTCTCTCCCTCCTTCCCATAACATCCAAGTAAACTCTTTCTTCTCTTTTCCGCCTAACAAATTGCACTCTAAAATACCACTCGTAGCTCTCGATCTCAAAATTTCGGCGGTTAGAAACGACTCACCTCTCAATAAAACCCTTCGTTTGCAAAGCGCTAAAAGTGACGCTTTTACAATTTATATACGCCAGTCGTTGCACGTTGAAGAGAAAAGTGTTCCATGCATCAATAAAATCATTTCCCTTGATGTAAGCCATTTGAAAGTCTGTACCTTTATAGCGCCGATTGTTGTTCGAAGTTAGACGGTATGGTATACTCAATGGTCGATTACTCCAGCTGCAATGAGATTATTTAGATCAATTTGCTTCGGTCAATTGAATACCCCAAATGCACTCAAAACGGCTTTGACATTTGAATATTTCAAGTGCGCTATTCAGCGCTGCTATCTAAAAGTGCAAAATTCACATTCCTGATTAGCATTAAAGTGGACCTTTCAAAGCCCCTTCATTTAGCAAGCCTATTTGAGAACTCAATTACCCGTTTCGTTGCTGCTAAACAACTGCGTCTAGGTAGGCGTACCAGTCGGGTGGTGCGATACATTTGAAGGATGCCGCATTCCAATTATTATCTACCCCACCGAGGCTATTCCTCTCGGTGTCCACCTTTTTGTGATGCAGCCTTTATGCAGCATATGACACTCAGCGACTAATAGAGCGACTGTTCAGCTAACGTGGCACCGAATGATGTACACATTTGTGAATAATCGTTGCTTATAAAATCGCTTATATTGTAGGTGTTGAATTGAAGCGGAAAATTTTAATAGAGATACGCCAAATGCCGCCTCCTCTTTTTGCTCTCTCATAATTTCACATAATTTTACGCTTAAATGAGTTGAATTAGGAAATGAACCATCATCCATATGTGTAATGCGATCCATCCATTGCCTTCGTGCATAAATGCGCATATAAATGATATATAATACCAGCAATTAGACCTTTGAGACCTTTCGGCTAAGTAATATGGGTGAAAAGAAAGAACAATGTACTAATCAACTGATGCTTCCGGATGATGCTTATAAATGGTGGATAATTCTTGGAGAGCGCAATATTGTGAGCTCGCATCGTTCAGTTAGGATGTCATCTTATGCCTTTGGAATGAGCACTTCGTAAGAAATAATAGCTGCCATCACTATAGCCCTATCATTTCAGTATTTATATATGATGGCTGTTTTTCATTCTTTATTTTACATTAGTGCAGGCATTCTCGTTCATCCCTATCTTTTGTTTACTTTATCAGTGCAGGTTTCACATACTTCCTATCCTTTCTTTTATCAGACATCATATCCGCTTTATTTGGCTTAATCCACCCATCCTTTAAAATCATAGCTGTAAAGGTCATATACCGGTATTTCATTTTGGTAATTTGTCCAGAATTTTTCATAAATAGCACTAAAATACTCCAGTCATCGAATTCGAAAATATATCTATAGAGGTTAACAATTAGAGAATACTTTATTTTATGATAACTGTCGAAAATATCTTTTAGCCAGAATATTTTTTATACTGTCTTTTACTGAAAAGGAAGTATTTAACCTATTCATTTCACTTCATTAGAAGTATTCGTTTGCTTTAAAACTCCAATTATATTATAGCTCCACTTTATTTAAACTAGCCTCTTTGACATTGGTAAGCCGATATATTTCTTGCAAATTTGATCATTATTTTCCTAAATAACACCTTGCAATTTGTAGATGAGGCACTTATCACTACCTTATCAATTCTCCTTCATTTGAAAGAAAAAGAGGATGCTAAGTTCAAATTCGTTTCGTTCTCACACATTACTTTTCATTCACAACCGTTTAGAATTACGGCCTCTTGGCATCCTCTAAATGCAATCTCATTAAAGTGAAGTTCTCGCTTTAGTAGATATGCAGTGTTTGGAGCAGATGAGTGTGTAGAAATTTCCTGAATCGTTGGAGAAGGAAGAAGGGGAAAGAAACGAATACATTCTGTTGTTTCGTTCTTAATGAATGATGGCTCATTTTGAAATGAAAAAGACTCGTTTTCAAAAAGCAAATATCCCAACAAATTCAAAATCGGCTACAGTAATCACTTAACGAAAACGTCGAATACAATATACACGATTACTGTTGCTCAATAGGCTTCAATCAAATTTTTTAAGAGAATAGAAGATGAGATTGTAATGAATAGCTTCGGTATGAATAGAGGTACAAATGTTTAATATATTCATTTCCTTTGAAATGCGAAATGCTATGTACATTCTTCGCTTTAGTCATAGCCGTCTGTCAAACCTCTTGGCCACCCATTACCTTTCATCGCAGAGGTGATGCTAATTTTCGTGCACTCTATTAGTATCTAAAAAGGGCTCTCAAAGAGAATGCTTCTTGCGTATCGGTCTTAGAAAATTTAACACATAATTTTTTATCTCAGTTATTTCGCTTCACATTGTTCCAAAGCAGGGCTGTTTTTAAAAACAGTGGATATATAAAAACAGTATGTATTTAAACATTTGCATAGTAATACACTTAGGCAGTGAAGAGACCTCTGTGCAATAACCTTTAGCATGATAAAATGCTCGGTATATCCGATAAATAAATAAAGTACTTCCAGTTTCAACGAGTTCAGGAAACCTTTTTGAGAATGGGCTTTTAGATTCTGCAAGTTATATCGGCGACGTCCATATCCCGCTCCAAGGATGCCAAGAAGCCAACGTTGGATATTCTCGAAGGTGCAGGTTTTGGTTCGCTAAAGAAACGCGCATTAGATACTTTAGAAGGTAGCGGATTCGGCTTCAACAAGAGGGCACTTGATGACCTCGAAGGGGTTGGTTTTGGAGGACTATTGCGAAAGCGAGCGCTGGACAGTCTCGAAGGCACCGGCTTCGGTCTCAAGAAACGTGCATTGGACTACCTAGAAGGTAGCGGGTTCGGACTAAGGAAGCGTGCCCTTGACGCTATAGAAGGTGCAGATTTCGGCTTCCGTAAGCGAGCTCTTGATATGCTTGAAGGGTCCGGATTTGGTCTGAAAAAAAGAGCTCTGGACAGTCTTGAGGGAGCTGGATTTGGACTGAAGAAAAGGGCCCTGGACAGCTTGGAAGGTGCCGGATTTGGTTTTGATAAGCGAGCTCTAGATGATTTGGAAGGTGCTGGCTTTGGATTGAAGAAGCGTGCGTTGGATGCGATGGAAGGTGCTGGATTCGGTTTTGATAAGAGAGCCCTCGATTCAATGGAAGGCACTGGATTTGGATTCCAAAAGCGTGCTCTGGACGGACTCGAAGGTGACGGATTCGGATTCACGAAAAGAGCACTTGATAGTCTTGAAGGAACTGATTTTGGTAAGTTGTTTTCACTTTTTACATTTTAATGTGTATAATCAATCATACAGCACAAAGGTGCGAAATTGAATTCTAGGAGCAATCGAAAACGTCAAAAGCTATTTCCTTCAGGGATAAATTTTAATGAACCGACGCTAACTTTATTGACATCTAGCGCATAAATTTTCCTTCCTAATGACTCTAAAAATCTCAACTAATTTAAAATCTAAAAAACAAATGCAGTGATATGACTTAGTCACTTGTTATTTAGTGCATACGATTTACTGCAATTAATGGGTAGTAGAGACCCTTCGAAGAATTCATGAAACTACGCTATTTGATTACTGCAGAGTTCAGGGGCGAAATGTGATGAGGACGGAAAATCCATTTTTGAAGGGATAGGAAAACTATGTGAACCTATGGAACTCTCCAACATAATATTACTGCAAATGCTTACCTAGGAAATTTGGAATGCATAATCCGGACGTAAATGATCTAGATGAATACTCTAGAGACTGAAGCAAACCTCCCAGAAATGTATTTCTCCCCGGATGATGCCCTGATATTAAACAACTGCACGACCTATGTGAAGTAGTGAAAAAATGCTTCATCAACGATGTTTTGTTACCGGGAGTCTTTCTCGAAAAGCTTTCGATCTCTCAGGTAACCAAAAATATCATATGACCGGAATTTCCTCATTTTCTGTTACAGTAGCCAACAGCAACACCACGGCAACCACGCCTATGTTGTTGGAATGTGTTCACAAATATGACCTTTGCTATCATTTTCTATGGCAGCTATACACTATTTCTAAGTGAAATCAAATAATCAATGTGTTACATTTACTACTTTGTTTGCTTTCAATGTCTTACGATCACTTAAAATCTTCGAACATTCACTCATATTCTTTGGCTTCAACCACTTCACTGGTTAAGTTAGATCTGTTTTGAAGTGAATCTGCTTAATGGTAAAACATTAAAAGTTTGGGGGAAAGTACAATGATGAATGAGAGAGCATTAAAGAAAGTGAGTAAAATTGCAGATTTTGGAAAACGTTCATATGGCCCTTTGAAGCATCTTATATTCGAGAGGAACAGACCTTCACTCCGATATGGTTTGGCACAGTCGAATAAAAGCCGAAAGCGATTGCGAAGTCAACTTGTTAGACTCCTCGAGCACCACAACTATTGGTCAGTTTTTGCTGTTCTCTTTCGCAGATCGTCGACAAAACCGAATGTGATAAAATATGATCAAGTTGCAGCCGACTGGTTGAGGAGTCTGACCACATGCATAAAGTTTACGTTCAATTCTTCTCCAAAAAAAGGTTTAGCGAAACGAACTCAGAGCAAACAATCGTTACCCTAAGGCTATGAATTTCTCTTAACGCTATTTTCGTCGGAATACTGAGCGCTTCTATAGGAAGGCGTTCATAGAACTGTTCCTCATTAAGAAAAATGATTTTCGGTGCCGAAATAAAATGCGGTGTCCCATATGGCGTTGCAGTTCAAACAGCAACAGGAAAAGCGGAAAGTATATGCTCAGACCATGGTACTTTGCTCGTGAATTGTGGCACTGCCTGGATAATGCATTTTCATCCCAAATGAGACCCTGTTATTCGCTGTTTTCTATGTTATTACTACAACCTCTCTTGCCCTCTTTTGCTACTTTCCAACGTGCATTAGCACTCTTTTCTGCTTTTTCTCGAATCATGGCCAGATTCTGTATATGAAGCAAATAAAAAACGGAACGAATGTCCATGATCCATAGAAAATTCCTTCACCGAAGAAAAGTTTGACTCTCTGAATGCGATAGCATCTTCTCTGGGTGCTTCGTATTATGCTCATCAAAAAACTGCATAGAGTGAGAAGAATTTTATCCTTCTCTATAAGCTTTTAAACAATTTTTCAGATATCGTGACACACTTAGTGGACACGACCGGTGTGGGACATCAGTGATGAAGATATAATGCGGGAGAGCCGATACATATATATCGAAACTATTTATTTTTCACTCTATATTTCAATGTATCTTCAAAGAAGGCCTTGTTGAACAGATTCTATACCAACACACAGAGAACGCATCGGAAGGCATTCCAACACAAACACACACCCGTCTCATATGCACGTCAATTCCAAAAACAATCATCAATCAGATGTTACAATATCCATAGATCAAACTCAGATTCAAGACCATGATAAGAACATAGATTTATAGAGTGATATGTCTAGAAGGTTCCTCACTAAAATCAAAAGGAAAACGTTACAAACAAACAACAAGAGATCCTTTGTCCATAAAAAATAGATGAAAGTATGTAATAAGCATGTTTGCAGTTATTTATCCTTATAGGTTATGCCAGTATTAAAAGTGATCATCTAGAAAATGATTTTAAAAAAGAATGGTGAGAACTGAATGCTGTTTGCTTTTTTTCTAGACGTTGGAAGCAAGTCAAGGAACTTAATATAAAGGAATTTGGGGCCATAGTGAGTGCACGTTGACTCGTCTCTTCACCCCGAACATTGCGAATGTCTTATTTTGACTACGCAACTTTATTCCTTCCTTCCTTCCTTCCTTTAGATATCTTGTTGCGGAGGAAATGAACTTGATGTCTGCAGTGCAGTCAAAAAACGGTGTTTAGAAAAGCAAATCTAACTAGAAAAACTCGAAAAAAATTCTCAACGAAGTTAGTCATCGTTAATCCAACGTTTGCTGCTCCAATTACGATGTAACTACCATTGGCGTGGTCGGTGGTTTGAATACTCTTTTTGAGACGACAACATATCCACATGGCAGCAAAATTTTTGAAGTGGAAGAAATGCTAATCATATTAGCTAAGCAAACTGCAAATGCACTTTCATGAACTTCAAACTATTAAAAAGTTAGAATGTCAGTAAATGTAGGCAAATTACTGTAGAAATATGTAAAAATTTTCGCAGAAATTTGCAACATTTGCGAAATTCCTGCAGAAATTCATGAAAGTGTTGCAAAAATGTGCAAAAGCTTATAGAGAGAGCGCAAAAGCATGCTCTTTGCAAGTTTTCGCAAACGCTGTCACTATTGCATATACGTGTATCTCTCTCTCTGTTTGTCTCTTGTCCAGCAGTTTCAATTCACGAACGCAAAAGCTTCAGCGCCAATAAATTTCAAGCCTATAATCCAAATGTAAGGCGATTTCATGTCCCCAAATTTATTATATATGATCATCTTCAATATGATTTACTAACATTCAAAATCGCCAGAAAATCCAAAAAGCAAATTTATTCTATTACATGTCTGATGTGAACGAGTTATCAGCAAAAAATATGTCATTCATATCTAAGGTGATCCGACCGCACACGCAAATTTTTTATAAAAATTCATTTTTTATGTTCTCGCGAATTGAAAATCCAGCCAGTTTAAAAAGCGTGCAAACTTTTGACACTTTCAAGAGCCGATAAATTTTTCAAAATTGATGGATCATATTGAAAAATGTAGGAGGTCAATTCATGTTGCAGAACAAACCCATCAAACTCCGCACTTCCGGCTTCAGTGGTCCCCGGATTGAACTACTCGGGCAGGCAGGTATAGTTACATTTATGCAATAGAATAGATTTTTCTAATAACGCGTCTTTACAAAGCGAATATGCACAATGGCATCGAAACGATGTTTTTATATGGGATTTGCGTAACCGAACAAATGCACCAAAGAACACACGGACGCTTTCCCATTATTTTCTGATTTTCGGGTGATATATCATGATAGTCTCAGCGTTTCAGCTGTTACACCACTGTGTGCTCTCTAATTAGCCTAAGAATTATTAAAATTCATCGTCAACACCAACTAACCAGTTTGGTCAACTCTAAAGTTTAACGAGCATTCTCATTCATTTGTGAATATTTCTGAAATAAAAGAATTCGAGGACGAGATAACGTCGACATTTACTACGGCCCTTCAGTTCTAGCACTTAGAACAGAAAGATGGCAGTAATATGCGCACAAGCACATACAAGTAAATAAACGTCATAGAAGACAGCGTAGAATAATTTTGGGGGTCATATTCTCGAAGGTATTCTCCGCTCAACAATACTCTTTCCATATCTACTAAAGAGAAAAGTTGTAACAAATATTGTGTTTATTGTGAGAATGCTGTTTTTTTCGATGCAATAAAAATTCACTAACAAAATTATTGAAGAGACAATTATCGCGGCAATTGTCGTTAATGAAGTAATTAAGAAGGAATGAAAGAAGGCGGAATTTGTCAACAAGACGCACATCCGCTCAGCAATGACACTTAGCGTTATAGCAAATACGTCTACTCGGTCATGCGTAAAGAATTATTCTTCTAGGTGGATACTTTCTACTATGAATAACAAAATGTATGAGCTTTTTTGTACTGCTGGTACGAAGTTTGAAAATTACCACAGCCAGGTAGGCACTGATAGTGAGTAGAGCAGTAGACTCGCGCAAATTTTTCTCCGTAAATTGGTTGATTGATTTAAATTTAACATTACGATGATATGGTTAATTCAATACAAAGTTTCAAAATTACATCATCGTTAACAGAGACGAAGAACAACGATACTGATTGAAATAGGGCAGTGATTCATTCATTGGATACGTATGGATCACCCTCTAAGCTTTGTAAAAAAAACTTGCATGTCAACAATATTTTTATAGGATGTTTTTCAGTTGTAGGCCAAGTGAAGAACAATATTTTTGGTTGAAATTTACACGTTACAACATTGTCTCAATTATTTTCTGACCACCGTTTTATTTGTTAGCTATCCTATGTAAAGTAGTTAATCATGAGCATTCAAAACTGATTAAATTTTGAAGTTGGCGATTTGCTTACTTTTGAAACTACAGGACGGAAAATTTAGAGCCAATGTTTTGAGGAACGAATGATATGCTGACAAGGGAAGCAATCGAAAGGCTCGAGAAATTTCGGTGTTTTATATGATTTCTTCCATATTTCCTCACAAAACTTCGGATTTTTTTGTACAGCTGTCAAAATTGTCGCTCATTTGCCATGAATTTTAATTGAATCTCTGATGATTTTCCACAGCATGTTTGTTTACCTTCTGTGTGTCGCTCACCTGGCGAAAATCCCAATACTTCCTAAGAACTGACACACCAACTCTTACCTTGTCCTTTCGTTCTCAATTCGAGGACGTGTGGCCTACGTTTGTTGCATCAATTGGTTCATATGTCTGTAGTTGCTACTTTCGAGAGGGTTTGCTAAGGCATGATGGGGCGTTGCATATACGTTTGTCCGAATAAATACCGACGCATCGCCGATCCAACGAGCAGACCCGCACACGTCTCGATATTCCACCACCGCATGTCGCTGAACACCTGAAGTAACCAGGAACAATACCCTTCCTGATCTTTAATCGACGAAAACAACTTGTTAGCATTATTATAGTAGCATATCAGAAATGATTATCACTACCGTTATTTCGAGATTACGATCCCTACATCATGGAGGACGTTGTTAAATTCGTTACGAGTGAGCGAATAGCTTTTGTAATTCGCTCGTCGAAGCAACTAACTTCATAATTTACTAATAAACAATGAGCACAAGTTTTTATTCAAATATGAATAAAGACACGATGTCGCCATATTATGATATGCAAACGCAATTGCGTTATGAAACTTGTAAATGCAAATTTGTGAATACTCCCATAAATGTCGCACCGAAGATGAAAGCAATTGAAGAGGCATGGCTGATGAATTGACAGGATATGTGTGTCTGTCTGTTTTGCATTTTGCTCACTGAACTAACCAATTTCATCAACAGCTTACAAATAATAAAATATGTGCGGCAACACTTTTAAATTTTAAATGATCTCATCGTCCGCATGAGTTTTCTTCATAAAATCCATTTTTCGTAATCTGATTGGTGTAAAATGGAAATCCAACCATTATAAAATGTATGCAAAATTTTTTTCACATTTAAATATTTGTAAACTTTTTCGAATAGTCGACTTGAGAGATAGTAAGGGGGGTTAAAAAAGCTTATGTCACGTTAGCAATGTACGATGGGAAAATATGCTACGAGCTGTTGAATGGACCCGACACAAATGTCATGGTACGCCACCCACTAACTGGTGAGTGCAGCAATTAAACGTTCCGAAAGAAGAACAAAGAATTCGCACAGTATCAAATTAATAAAAACTTGTGCAAATGGGAAGAAAAAGAAAAAGCTCATGTCACGTTAGCAATGTACGATGGGTAAATATGATACGAGCTGTTGAATGGGCCCGACACAAATGTCATGGCACGCCACCCACTAACTGGCGAGTGCAGCAATTTAACGTTCCGAAAGAAGAACAAAGAATTCGCACAGTAAAAGTGATTATGAATTATGTGACCCTCAAACCACACAGAAATAGGATAACTGTTGCAGCCTATCTCACCATGTGTAGAAGTTTTACGATGTTATTAACGAAGGCTCTAAGTGTCCGAGGTGTGATGGGTGTGAATAAGCAGGCGTGAACACGAAAATATATAAAACATCTGAGAGCGCCAGATGAAGCTGAGTATGCTGAATTAATGAACGCACTCAGCGACCAGAAATGACAGGTAAAGCAAAGTGCAACGATAAGAACGTTTGAAGAATCGTGAGGGGGTGGGGGAGGGGGGCGGGGAAGTACGGTAAGTGAGGTTAGGACAGGACAGAAAAATACAGTGTATAAAACTCTCCGTGTTCCTCAGGCAAAACTTCCACGAGTATCCAATAATTCTGAATTCGCAATTCGTCCTCGCGAATTCAAGAGGAAGCCTATGCTATCTCTTGGAAAGGCCACTGAAAGAGATCAAGGAGAAGATTGTGGCAGACATGAAAATGTCGACTGGAGCGTCACTGCTGACATTTGGAGCTGAAGAATTATCAAGGATTCATTTTTTACTTCAACGACCCATCACGCTGAGGACGATCCTTCAAAATGCATTTCTGTTTTTGAATAAACTGAATGAACATCACGATGCGCAGACGGTTGATCAATCATATCTCGACATGCCGCACATTGTGAGCATCAAGAAATCGTCAATACACAGAGTGATAACTAACTCAGGCACAAGTACAGTGTGCGCTTTCAAAAGTGGGTAGGAGGTGCCATACGCAAAAATAGGAAACATAGACCGCGAAGAGGTAAATGCAGTAAGCGCCTCAAGCGACGATGATGATGGTGCATTTCCCACTCTGACGATGACAATTGCTTGGCCGGCTGGTATATGCACTGTTATAAAAAAGTGTTCTATGCCTTTTTCCAATCTCTCTGTTTCTAATCTCGGTTTCCTGTTAGGCACTGCATTCCCAAACTGTTGTGCACTTCATACTGGTACGGTGATTTGTTCAAGTGCAATCTATTAAGGCTAAAAAGGCACCGGTGTTTTGATTGTTTTTTATCTCGACCTACGATATCTTGTTGTTTTTCTACATTCACTCTATATTCTTTCAAAAACAAGCTCCTTTTTAATTACGGGTAATTTGCATATGGAAGCGTGATGGTAACTATCTAGTTTCTTCGAAGACATGGCAGAAGGTCGCAAAGATCTTTACAGGTGCGAAATATGCGTGAACGATTTGCCGTGGCTACCCCCAGCTCTTGGGCAATTGCGTCTTTGAGGAAGAAAATAACAATTTCTTCTAGTGCTTGTTTGTTTGATTTTTTTTAAAATTTTTTTCAGTCAATGATCACACTGTTCTGGCATTTCGTTTATTTCACTCATTAATAAAGTAATCTCTGCTGTCTTATCCATAATATCAAAGAGAAAACACAAAGGTACAAAAAATATAGTATTAGCACTGGACTTTAGAGGTCAAAATATGTGATACAGTATTGTACCAGATCTTGAACCGCAATTACAGTATAGGTACAGTACACTAGGTGTTTGAAAAGATGGTAGAAGGATACAATACCATTTCGAGTAAGAAGTGTAAGTACAGTATTACATTGAAGATTTACCATAGTGACATGACTAGCGATAGAGTTTTAGAAATAAACTTGCAAACTTACGCAGACCATGCGCTCCATGCACTCCACATTGGCGCATATCGACGAAAATGTTGTGAGAAGCGAGTCACAGAGTTCACCGATGCACTAGCACAAGGCGGTACTTTACACTGCATCACGCTCACCGCCGAACCTTAAAACCACTTCCAAAGATTACTCACAAAGCACATAATCAAATGAGTATTTAAAATATCTAGAACATCCTCACTTTTTTCATTCCATATAAATTGATAGAAATAGGGGCAAAAGTCGGTGAATATGGTTTAAAATGCGAAACCATAAAGTGACTCAACGGTTTATGAACCTTTGATTGGTAAGTATTTTCTTAGCACTCCTACCATCCTGAATAGATCTGGTGACATTTGATGAGTAATTGGCATGATCTCTGTGATGACTAATATCTCATCAAAACGTTCGTATGTTTGTTGGGAAAATTTGTGTGACGATAAGTTTTGGGTAGATGTAATTTAATCTTTCTATATGAGGTAATAAATAGAAAACTACTGAAAAACTGAAAGTATTAAAAAACGAAATCAGATGAGTACCATGAATATGCCTGTATATCGAACTAAAAAGTTTTTTTTTCGGACCAATCTAAGCAAATGCACTTCATCTACCAGTGAATGAAGCAATTTTTCTATGCACAAAACTCCCATTTTATTGCTCCAAAAAAAAGATGTAACTAATATATGCTGTTAAATCTAAGTGATAGCATGCTCTCTGTTGCCTTCTTCATAAACCAGAATTAAGCGCTGCATTGGCACTGTAGAAAATTACATGAGTAATGAATAATGGGCAACAATTTGCCTATGTTTGAATAGTAAGGATCGGATTCCACTAAATATTGTAATTGTAGGCAGGATAAGGCATACTCAATGCGAAATGCATATGATGCAGGTGGCTAGCACAATAGTAGCTGACTGTCGAGATAAAAATGAAGTAAACAGGATGGCTGTAGTTTTAACATTGTTCTTGCTCAGTGATTACAGACTATTCATCAGAACATGAAAAACTTTCAGTTAGCTGCAAGCATGACAGTAGCCAAGCAATAGTCGCACGTAACATAGGCAATTTTCGAAGTAACCACTAAAAAGGAAGACGAATTGAGTACATCGCATCGAAAAGCGATATTATCGACGGATATATCAAGTTGAACGTCGTTATATTTATTGCGATATTAAATAATACTATGACTATTCGAGAGACATCAAATTATATTACTCGTATACAAATGCGGCATGTATTTCACTGACAACATTTCGTTTAGCAAGGTTAGCGAACCGAGCAATACAAACCTTTACACGTGTTCCCCACACACCTCCTTCTACGATACCTGTTCGAATAACCGCAGGTAGCGTCACATGAACCCCATTCACCCCATTGCGTCCACTCTGCCTCACACTCCTGCAAATGCAAGCTGCTCTTGTGCTTTCATTGCCTGAGCTATTCTTTTTACGGTTTTTTAAATGTGTCAAATCTCATAATTTTAGATCAAGAAAGACGTCAACTATGAAGTTTTAAAGTCTATAATGTATGGCAGAGGATTGTTTCCTAAGTTAAATCTGATTTTGGTTCAATGGTCGATGAGTTATACATGACTGAACCTCCTAAATACATCCATGATCAGAATTGCTTATTTCCTGGGCACTATGGATAGTGCAATAGAGGACAGATGAGTGCATTCCGATTCGCAATTTAGCAAGTAGATTCTTCATTTAGTTGTCAGAGCAACCATTTATAAACAAGGGCACTGAGTGACTTCTACAGAAATCCATTTACAGTTTCACACATTAGTCATATAGTTAGTTACCTGCCAAGAAATGCAATCGTTCGTTGCGTTTGTCCATGAAAACTAATTACTAAACGTGAACTCCTATTATATATATATATATATATATATATATATCTGCAGAGAATACATGCGGACATCATGTCTCCGTCGTCGGCTGTTTATAGAACAAAGAGGCAAGTGGAACTAGTGTGTCAAGCCCTTTTGCATTACGCTCATCAGAAAAATTAGTTCCATATTTGGCTAACACATAGCAATAACAAAAATTTATGCATCAAATATTCGGTCATCTGTGACAGCCGCCCTCCCATACAGATCCGCAAATTATGCATATACTACTCATAGTCATAATGCTACCATAATGCACTTCGCAAAGATTTGCAAATGCGTACTAAAATATTATAAACAATTTTTTTTAAATATATGATTAACTGACCGTTTATCACCTTTGCCTAGCCGTTGAAATAAAATTTTTATAACACAATTATCTCGAGCTTTTCTAAAATCACCGCAATTTATTAAGTTTCCGTTGAATACAACACATTCATTTCTTTTGTATTGAAACCAATTGGAAGTTTACAAAAGAAAAAACTGTTTTCCCCTCATCCCAAGTGACTTCTACTATCTGTTTTTCTTCTTGAACAATTATGAGATGACGAACCTTGCTAAAGCATCTTCTTACTTCCCAGACTGGTTTCTGGCATTGAGTACATTTCTTCATACGAGATTGCGAGCCACTGCCACACGAGACCGAACATACTGACCATGCCGACCAAGGCGATTGTCGACCTTCTGAATTTATTGTAGCCGTTTGTGGACGATGACTCAGCTTGTTGTTATTAGCTGGGTGACCTAAATGCTCATTCAGTTACCAGATGAACAGTGTAGCCACGGTTTAATAACCTTGCCTGTGCATCTTTTTGGAATAAAATGTTTTATCTTTAGTTATCAAGTTGGTTAATGAATCATTTAGAACTTTATACAGTTGATGAATACATCTATCAGCTCTTTCACATAGGCTATTTTGGCGTAGGAAGAATATATTTTCTTTTCATTTGGCGAGTTTGACGTAGGAGACCATCTCTTGCGGGCAGAAAGACCATCTCGTGTAATCCTATATTATCTTTCTGCAGAATTTATTCCCCTTCAAAAAAGTTACAGATACATAAAGGCACCAAAAACTCTATGCATTTTGCAATCACATTTTCATTTTAAATCGATCCAGCTGCATGAAAACAGTGTTTTGCGGGAAGTTTGTTCCGGTTATGCTACATATTTTATTATTTGCTGATAACTTACGAAGATCTTTGATCATCTAAGGGGAATGTAAAAGCGTATATCCTGCCAATTCCCTTGATACGCTTATCTAGTTATCTGTTCGAACTTTTCGAGTTGTTCTGTCAGAAATGACTTTCAAACTACTGATTTATGTTCGATGACGCTGAAATGCAAAAACCAATGCAATAATCTTCCCTACAAGTTCACTCTCCAACAATTGTACCAATCTTCTCATTAACTCCTAAACATGCTTCTAAAAAGAAGAAAGTCAACTCCCTTTTCTACCCCCCGAGATTTTAGAACTTAAATAAGACATTAAAACTTGAATAATTTTTATATGCTTACTCCTTAATGCAGTCGTAACGTGTGCCATCGTCCTGCGCAGCGTGTTTGCAGTCTGCGGAACGCTCACACTACGAATGGCAGCTGCAGCAGTCGGCACACTTTTCCTGTGCGGCACATTCCGACTATGAGCAACATTCTTGCCATTTGATCCCACAGTTGTGAGGTGTCTTCGTTCTGTGCCTTGCGGTAGTATAATTCTACCGTTCCGAGTATCTGCAGTGTGTCGCGTACCCGTACCTTGCGGAAGTATAATTCTACTGTTCCGAGCATCTGCAGTGTGTCGCGTACCCGTACCGTGTGCCGCATGCGCAGCCCGCGTAAGGCCAACACCATGCGATATAGCCAACATACCTGTACTGTGCCGTGTATCGGTACCATGCAGCAAACGTGTACTGCTTAGGGTACTCGTGATGTGCTTGTTGTGCGCACCAACATTATGCGAAGCGTTTGTTACGTGCGGCATATGCAACCTGTGCGTAGTGGTACGGTGCTGCACATTTAGGTTATACGGGATTTGCTTATTCTTCAGGATGGTCGCATTTTGTGGATGATCACATGGCACAAAACATGACGAGCGTTGTCTGCTTGTGCCCGTACAAACACCACTACTGCATGACCGTTGACGCACTCGAATGCCAAGCTCGCGACAGTGAACTGCGGTGCAGTTCCCCCAACTTGACCAACTCGACCAAACGCCTTTAAGCAATAAATTTAAATTATTAGATTACTCATTTCTATTGCTTTTTGTTCATACATTTGCCGTTTATAAATTGTTTGCGCTTTACATTTTGCTACTTGTGATCGTCTGAAGGTGTTATCGTCCTCGACCATTTCACTACTTCCTCTTATCGTTCCAACATCAGCAAAGGTGAATTTTGCGTTCGCAAGATGAAAAAATTTTATACTCAGTCATACGGTTTCTTCTGAATGGCAACAGTAAAAACCGAGCTGAATAAGTAACAATTTACGTTTTTATTTAATATTGCAGTTATAAAAAAGTCTAAACAACGGATATTTTAAAGGTTTCTTCAAGACCAAGAATCGTTTGTTGAATGATACTCAACAACACCTACATCTACCACCCACATAGTTTAATGAATGCCCTCCTTATATTTCATTATTTAAGAATTAAAAATGAATGAGAATATTCAAATGCAACGAACCGCTGAGTCTTTTTGTATGTGTAGTTCGTGTGCGTGTTAGCACTTTATCAAGAAGAAATTCATTGTTTTTTGCATCAATAATATCATCTCTGAATGCACGAAAAGGACAGTCCTCTTCTGATGTGACAATTGCACGCCCACCACATAGCAAAGGCTGCAATTTTGAAATTCTTTTAAAAATAAAATCCTTTTTTATTTGAAAAAATCCATTGTTTTCCTTAAACGGCATTCACTTTGATAGCAAAATATCGTAGTCAAACAAAAAGATATTTCTCAATTTTTTCTACCAAAATGCGGTTTGAGTCTTATTTAGCCGTAGCATCCTGTAAAGTGAAAGAAATGTGCGGCATTTGCTGGATTCGATAGCATCCATTTGTTCGAAATGGAATAGCACCCTATAAAAGGGATAAGCATTCACCCTGCAGTGTCCTTTGATGCAATATCGATCACCGCCACATGGAGTGCCATCCGGGAAGTTGGATGTAGTCCTAATACGATCGCCGGGAAGAACACACCTTAAGATTTCAAGAAACTCTCTTCTAAATAGAACATTTTTGTCAATTATCTGACGTTTATAGATGGAGAATTCATAAAATATTTCAAAAATTTGTCTATTAATCCATAGAAGTCTCTTTTTTTTAAATATTCTGGGTCCGAGACTCTGACTCACTATATTGTTCTCCAGCTGCTTTAAATATTCTGACACAGCACCCATCAGGTCATTATCTATATGCGTGAAAATCCTTAGCGATCCCCTTGTTAAGCTAAATGAGGTATGGAAGATTTCTGCGGTTTTGGATGATTATTCATCAATTTTCCAATCTAGTTCCATGCGTACTTATAAAATTTTCAATACCTTCTTATAACAATTCACTATGGATTATGGCTCATTTTATGAAAATCTCGAAATTCATAGCTAGCTGGAGGATGGGAGAAAGGTAGGGGGGAAGGGTGGAAGAAAGGTAGAAGGTCGTCCACATTGTAAGAGCACGCCAATTAAGTGTAAAATATCTGAAATATTCAAGCGCTCGTTAGCGCATACAACTCATATCGTTCAAGCTATAAATGGACCTTCGCCTTGGTGGCCTAGTTACTAAACCTCATAAATTCTTGCGCTATTACTTGAAAAGTAAAAGACAACATGAGGCATTATGTTCAGATTGCTCTGCTTTCTCCTTATATTGAAAGATGCTCACCAAATTTTGCACAGATCTTCTTCATATTGATAACCTTTTCCGTTCAGATGTAAAAGCGACGCTGCATCTCTATCGCGTTGTTTAGTACACTCTCGTGTCGCATATTCATCGGCCGTAATACCGCTACATCGCTGAAGTCAGATACGTTTTTCTTTAATAAGATTAAATAAGATTGAATTGAATAATTTCTTTTTCTAATTCCAAAGCAGGGAGTGTATTTAGCCAATTTTTGAGATCATTTGGCCATTTTATAGTCATTTCATAAGATGATCATTTCTTAATTTCCATTATTGCCGCTTAATACTAAATGCAGCACAGATTTATTCACTCATATGAATGAAACCATCGTTATCACTCTATGATTAGCTGAGAGTGGGACCAAGTTAGCAATAATAAGAAGCATTTACCTCTTCATCGCATCGAATTCCGCGTGCTGAATCACCTTTACAGTCTTGACCACCATTGTTCGGACTGTAATGATAAATCAATGATTGCTTTTACAACGTTCAAAAGATATTCATTAATGAACATCCTCAACAACTGTATAGATTATGAAAAGTAAGAGCTATTATCAGTTTGAGAGCAAAAAGCATCGAATTTTCAGCAAACTCTTGATAAATGGCTTTGTATTATGTTGTGCAATTGTAAAGCACTCAATAAAAATTATGATCGCTCATTTACAGTTATATAATAGCGGAGGAAAATATTACAATCAATTGAAGTCAATGACTTTTAGAGAAAATAGTTGAAAATTAATCGTGAAAAAAATGGCGTTTTTCTGCTAAATATAGCTATATTTCCGGGGATAAAAGTAATCCTTACATTTTAAAGTAATGCAATAGATAAGCTACACGAAAGTTTTCCTTTTCTTCATGCTATAATTAGTGAAACTACTATTAGTGAAACAATAAAAATGTGGCAACATCTATTCTTTGGTTATGCCGGCAATATTTGAACGACGATAACGATAGTGATAGTTATAGCGATTTGTTGTTGATTGTACCAAGAAAACTATCCAAAATAGGATAGTAAAGAGTTTGAAAATCATGAACAAAATAGAATCGGAGGAAGCTAAAGAGGAGATTCTAAGATGTTTTGATATCGCCTTTGAGATCAAAACAACTGCGCAAAGGAATATGTTCCAGACTATGAGATATCATCACCTTGACAAACATCAGGTACACTTGCTACTATTTGAGGAGACAAAGAAGAAACCAACAACAATATAACAGTAGCTAAGAAATAAAAATAATAAACGAACTATGGTTTGTTGCAATGTCGTGACGATCGACGTACACGAATTTGTCCAGCGATCGAGCACTGTACACAGCCAATCGAGCAAGAACGTGATCCCACATCGCTCCATGCACTCCATTGTCCATTCACTCTCGGTGCTTCACGAAGAGTCGTCTCAACGCACTTACCCTCCATACACCACTACAACATTAACTATTCAATCCGAACAAGTGATTGCTTACAAACATAAAAGAAATTGAATGAGATAATCACCGAAATAACCAGTCAAATTCCCCATAAAAAGTGTAGAATATGATAATCTCTTTGGCTACTTCAACTATAGCGATGATAATCACCTCGAATATTACTCTACTGATAAGTTTTCAATATAATCACTGATAAATTTTCAGTATAATATACTGTTAGCGTAAAAAAAGAATCACTGTCTCAATACCAGCTTACCTTTTGTTCGCCACAGAAACTTCCCTGAAGAGCGGGATGAGCGCTTCTTACAATACCCTCGCCATTCCCGCACCAAACCATATCACACACATCCTCAAATATGAAATATTTTAGAAGTTCGCTGGTAAGTGATAATTGGCTCGCTAAATTGTGCCTCGATAATGACAAAATGAGCACATGCTCGCTAAATCCTTATCTGAATAGAACCAGCATTAACAAAGAGTGACGCGAGATACCATGACTGAAACTATGAAGTAGTAAAATGCTTAAATAGAAGAACAAGAAAATGACATGAACTTCCTTGAAAATGATTGAAAAACTGTAGTTGTAACTGATATTGATGAGCACTACAGTCTTATGACAGCTGCCGCTGGTTTAAGGCGAGTGATGGCCGGCTACTTACAGCTTTTCTGGCCTTGTTATATGATAGGAATTTTCACCAGTATTTCGTCATTTAAAACTTTACTACGTGTATTGAAAACCGATCCTGTACAAAAACGTAACGGTTGATGTGCTTGAATGACAACTTATAAACTTAGAAAATAATTCGATCTCACGCAAAGGTCTTACCTGGAAAGCAAGTAAAAACTCTTCTAAGGAGCGAAATGTAAAATTAGGCCCAGCCCTTCAGCCTTACTGACAACATCCTACCATTTGGTGGGATCCTGAGAAATTCCTGTAATTTGGGGAGCTCAAATATGCAACTTCCTGTCCCCATCGAATCTTAGGTAGCGGTTTCCTAAGACAACGCTTTTGAAAGCAAAAGGTGTGTAAAATTTACGGCATGTAGTTACAACTCCCGAAAATATTGATGAAAGTGAGCCAGAATCTCTTACACTGAGCTTTTGTCCCTCTTTGAGTTCGTGTCTCCAACACTCTCCATGAAAGAAAGCACACTGCTCATCAAGAGTGAATTCTTGCCCTGAAGGAACGTTTAGTGGTGGTCCATCAAGAGGGTGCGTCCCATCAATCAAACAATTCGCTGGACGTCCTTTTTGACCCAACTGCTGAAATATTTAACCCCTTGATTACTCGTGCATTGATATGAATAATGCACAAATGCTCACTTTTAAGTTTAAATGAATAAAATGTGAAATATTTTTCTTCAATTTCGACACCATCATCTACGCTCATGCAGAAATTAACTACGGATGTTAAAATTTTCTCGCAGTTTTCAAACTTATCTTGAAGCTGCACTCTATGAGAAATCAGCTTGTTTGCGGGCCAAGGTCTATAAGCGAACTATATCTACGATTTAAAAATCACAAACTTCCTCCCTCACTCTCTCTCATGAATCTCATTATTAAGAATCCGTTAGGCAGTTAAATGAACAATGAAAAAACAGGGTGGTCTTTGAACTCTTGGTGTTATCCGGAAGCCTTTGTAGACAATAGCAGAGCAAACACCTCTCAAAAGTCACTAATTCTTGATTAAAAAGCGAAACGATGGTGTATAATCAAAGTGAGTAAGTTATCGTCCATCCAACTTCATGCATCAATTCGAATGAGAACAAGAAACGTGTATATTTGTTTATGATATGTATCATCAAAACAAAAGCTCAAGCGTAGACGAACCGTAACAAAGCTGTTGAGTTCGCGAACACTGCACTCTGACCATGAAGTTTTCCCACTGCCAACAGACGGTGACATTATACAACAACGCAAATCGCATCGATTGTCACCATCGTGATACATTCCAAGACTGAAATGGTAATGAAAATGTTTAGTCGGGAATGAGGTTTGGTTTGGAAATCTCCTATGGATGGATGAGGCTAGAGATACAGTATATCCGCCAAATTCGATCACCGTAGCTAACCACCATCTTCACTTTCAATTCATTGATCAGTGAACTTCGCTGCGATAATATTGCGGATTAAACTTTAGCGGCGTAAATTTCGTCAGTGCGATTTGAAAGTAGTAGGCAGGTATATTGGCATATGAGGTATTCATAGCCACAAGTATGACTTAGCATAATTTGTTTTGTTGCAAAAATTTACAAACAGCATTTGGTAAACTAAACAATCATTCGATTCTGCATAGCGGAAAGTTAAATCTTAAGTTTATTGCCTCATTGATTCTCGAGAAGTAACAAACATAATTTAAAAACGAAACAACGATATTCAAAGTATGACTTATGCTCCCATTTCCATTTATAAAAAGATTCAAGAGAATCTCTAACAACTGTCCAAAAACGTGATTGATGGCGCATACCTATGTCCCATCTCATGTGTGACGACGAAGACGGATCCAAAGTCGAGTCCCTCGTTGATAGTGCAACTGCGCTTCTCTGTGCACATTCCCTTGACAGCCGCGTATCCAGCAATCGTTCGTGTACTCCCTCGGTAAAGATCATATCTGAAATGTTTCGAGTCAACAATGGAAAAGAACGATAATCTGTATTATATTGGATTCCTCATTTACCTATTTCCGCTTTCATGTCTATAGTAACTTTTAATTCGCAGGAACATTTTCGTCTGTTTTAAGATCTGCGAAGAGCCAATATGTTTGATAGTAAAAATATGCTTCCAAACAGGTACAGGAAAGGATTGAAAGATGTGAACTCCCCATATTGCTTTGCGTTATGTGCTACCGCAGTTCCGCTCATGATTACAGCTATAACAATGAATTACTTTTGTATTAAAATGCTCTAAATACTGCATAAAGAGTGAAAGAGAGTTCCAGATTGCGATTGAAGATGAGGATTTTTTTCATTTCATCAATTACCAACAAAATAATTTGTCATATTTGATGTGTCACAAAGCATTCATATTTTAATTGAGCCGATTTGAAACATTATTTTGAAAAGAGTTAGCTATAGGCATTCAACACCATTCAGATTGCAAAAAAAAATTTTTTTTTAATGGAACATTTATGAGTGCAGTTGGATCCGCTAAAAAGTGAAGTTATTAATCTGCACATCTTACTTCTTTATGGTAGCCGGTGAAGGGGATGCGAAAGGGCATATAATGCTAGCCGCTCTAGCACGCTCCTTATTTTCCTACCCAGCCTATGTAAAATGAAATTCCTTCGAGTTGCAAAAAGTCTATAACGCCAACATGAAATGATTCTAGCTCATTTCGAAGTTGATCGGCCAAATCGGATATTAGTAAAGAAGATCATCTTGTGATGTACACTAAATAAATATTACAGTTTTCGTTTAGATGATATCAAAGATTGGAGCTGTAACATAGAAAGGCAGCACACATATCAAAATACACAAATGCCTATATCGTCACCATATGCTTGAAAATGCAAATTTTTGAAAGCACACAAATATTATCTGATGGAATTCACAGCAAAATGAGATTGACAAGGAAGTTCTCGCTTTCGCTCATTCGCCTAGATGGCATGTATCGTCCCGGGTTTCCGCTACGATAATAAATTATTCTTTGCCATGTGATGCTATTGTTATTCACTAAAAAGTATAGACATTGCATCATTCTGCACATTTTTGTGGATGTAAATTTGCACCAATGGTTTAATAAAAATATCCCATCGCTGTGTATTGATTTATGTAACAAATATTATTAGTCAATGCATATACAGCATGAATTGAGCCAGTAATATCCGCTGAGGTTATATGGGGAAAATATTAACGACCAATGATCACGGAATTTGGAATAGGCGATCATTCAATAGTGCAGATTGCACCCCCAAATTTCGTTGTCTTTCTTTGTGTAACTGCCCAGTTGAGACTACGAGACGATATATATATATATATATATATATATATATATATATATTTCGTTGGTTTCCTTCCGACCACAAATAATTGTTTAAAAAATTATCATTTCGCTGCAATATATTTTCATAAATGAGAATTTGAACCGATAACGATAATGCGAAAAACAGTTACATAAATGAATGAATTCAATCACTCCGTGATGCCTTCAGATCATTGACCCATCGCTTTTCCACTTATTATCTCTCACTGAATGAAAGAGCAAATCACAGTGAATCTTTATAAACTATTTAATTAGTTATTCGCCTATTAAATTAAGTTTATTTGCAGCGTTCGACAGAAACAAAAATATCCCTCCACTTTAATACGCTTATCGATCTTTGGACATTCTTATCGCTTTAGACCATTTAGCAAACAAATCATCCTTAATGGAAAACGAAATTTCTAGAGAATTTATAGTATTGCAAATATGGATCTTTGTGACGATCAGTGAGGTAGATTGATGGAAAAGATTCCAGTGGATTTGATCTTTGCGAATAAAGAAAGGATAAAGTTCACATCACGCGAAGATACAATTTTTTGAGTATTTGATTAAAAGGGAACTATTGAATGCATTCATTAGAGAAATCAATAATCGGCTAGCTAAAATCAATATCCCCGAATAGTTAGCAGGATTTGATCACGAAGATTTGGAGTTTTTTCGAAAAGGATTTTTCAAAACTTTAGCGAAAAGGAATTTTCGCGAGAAGTTGCTAAGAGATACAAATGTGTTTGAGATAAAATAATGTCTGTAAAAAACGATTTTAGAAATTATCACAATTTTTTGGCGAAATTAAAAGCGCAAACTTGAATTGTGAGCAATTTGATGTTTTATTGTTGAACTCCTCCTCCCCTTGTTTGCTCCGTCCCTCCCCCAAAAAGGAAGGAGCTAACGCTCGAGATATCGAAATTCAAAAAGTCTATTGCACATCATCACTTCCAGCAAATATTGCACATAGTCACAAACGGTCTACTACTTTGTAAGAGATTAATTTCTACCTTATTTCATAGCCATTCTCTAAAGAATAGCCGCTGTGGAAGATAGAACTGAAGGTGGAAGAATAGCCGATTGGAATCTCTCCAAGAATCATTTAATCGAGCTTACGCCGAAACGCTGGAATCTGCTATCTCCTAAAAAGCTCTCTCTCGGCCCCTTTTCTTGAAGAATTATTCCTCTCCCCGCCGAAAAACCTTTCGTACGAACCTGGTTGAAGGTCAATATCATTCAACCACCCAGCTGTAAACAGGACAGCCTGTGAATTAAATACAAAAACTAAACGAAACGAGGAAGCGTGAACACATTTATCCCAAATTTTTATCCCTTTTGACATATGTAGTAAGGCTCCTCACATGCAGTTTCTGCACTACAACTCGTTTGTCTAATTTGTGCTTTAAAGCATATGACGTGATACGACATGTGGATTTTCACTTCACCCTACCGACCCAGTCAAATATTCCAATATGAAAAACAATGAGAAAACAATCCATAACATGTTTTTCTGCAAATTCGACACAAAAACGTCCACAAAATTCGTTGCCGAGTATCACAGATCCTGTTATGGAACAAAATTGTCATGAAAATTTCGCTACTCTTACAAGTTTACTAGCTTATGCAGAAGATAAGAGCAATCGGAAGGAAAAACGAAATAATTCCACGCTATGAGACGGTGTCGCAAAATTTTATAGGCATCCCTTTCGTGCCTTGCGAGTTGAAGTGGCTCTATTATTCTTCCGAATCCAAGAGAGTTTTCAACAGAAACGTTGAATGTCCTACCAAGAAACGTTTGAGTGTACAACTGTATACTATATCACTATATGAAGTAATCGTTAAAAAGTTACTACCAAAAGTCCCATAATGAGAAGCAAATTGTGGGCCGTATTGCTGTAAAAAGTAAACCGTAGCGAACCCAGAAAAGAGTAGAGCGTGGTCCCAGTGTTTCGGATTGGTGTCACTTCGCGGATTCAGTTCATTCTGGTATTTACAGAAGACATCCAAAAGACGATCCACATCACCACTTGAATGCATATTTCGACTCATTTGCACCTGAAATCATATCGAATATGCTCGCGCCTTAAAATCCAAAATCCGAAAGAAGTTAGCTGAAACTTGTGCCTCAAACAGATGATCCCATAGTATGGTAACTCGTAATAACAAAAACTTACCCATACAAATTCTCTTCTTTAAGTTTATTCGAACTCCGGCCTTGCTTCTTAAAGACCTAAGGAAGAATGTGGAGACCATACAAAGAAGTAAAACTTGCGGGGTTCATATGGAGAATTATGCTCAAGAAACTGCTTAAAGAATGGACTTCCGATTCTAGTGGTACCACCAGTGTGAGCAGGATAAAGGTTATTATTATCCTTATTAGTCATTGAGTTTAACCGTTTCAATATGACGTTGAAAGACGTAACTTCAACTTTTTGTGCGACTAACTTAGTTTAACCTTTCTAAGCGAATGATGCGAAAGTAAGTTCATGTTTACAGCTTTACAATCGTAGCAACCATTACCGAAGTAAGAGGAAACATGCAAGCAGAAACAAAAACTCACCGGTGATATTTTCATCACTTCAAAACGTGTGATCTTCACACGAATTTTTGGTTCGATTGACGAATGCTGATAAAGGGCATCGATCTGGAATTAAAGATGTATTAAAATTCAAAATAAGATTGCTATTCATTCTTAATTCGTTTTTACAGAAATTCATCAACAAATTTCTATAATTCATTTCATTAATATCAATGATGTTATGATGCCTTATATAATTAATCACATAATAATCAGTCATGAATTTCGATTTATTCAATAAGAAAGTATTTTCATCGATGAAAACCTTGCGTGACACAATCAAATTTCGATCAAAAGCATTTTTCTCCAATAAAATATTTGTTTCTCAGCGTCGGTGACATTTTTGGATGCTAGAATAGAAATGTATTAGAGGGCTCATTGAATTCTATGAAAACATTTGTTAAAATAACTGCTAGTAGATGGCCATATCCATTCCTATCTATTGGCATTTAACAACAGGCTAATTAGTAGATTTCATGTACGGAAGTTTGAGTTGATTGCATCAAAAAAATATCATATCTCAGCTAAATCTGATTCACGTATCTAGCATAATAGATAAAGGCTTTACAGTAATATGTCTTTACTAGGCCTATAACTTGTTAATGGATTGGGATTAGTATTGAGTTAGACATAAATATTGCAGAAATGGAACATGGGTGAAAACTCAAAGCAAAAGAAGAAGAAATTACATTATTGACAACAGCGAGCACAAATTTCTGCAGTTCGGCATCTGCTTCAATACCGTACAACTTCTGAAAATGCATCCAAAGCGCATCGTCGATAAATACCGCCAATTCAACCACCAACTCGTGCTCTCTGTAGCGATAGTCATATCACAAAAAAAGATTTCGAAATCATCATAGTTTGATGATTAAGGGCGTCTCGTCCAACAGAAAAGGTGATCGATTTTATCGAATTATTCAAAGAATTATGTGATAAAATATTGCTAGCCTTCGATATATTTGAGATAGTGTTTCTATATTTCAAAAATGCTCAATTTCCCGATCGCATAACGAAGAGTTTGTGTTGGTGCAATAATGATTTATCTTGGCTAATAATGGAGAATATATATATATATATATATATATATATATATATATATATATTCGGTGTCAGTTTTTTAGATTTCTAGAAAATAGTTTAATATACATGGAGGCTTTAGAATTAACTCATCTTCGACAACGATATAAACGCATTTAAGAAGCTCTTGATTGAGGTTCTGACCTATTTGTGTTCTGACCTACTACTCGTCGAGCGCCCAGTGACTTTCGGAATTGAGGTTTTGAAAGGTGAACGTTATCTGAAGTTACTGATATCACCACGAAACCGTTTTTGAAGAACTTTGCTTTTTCCACCTTTCTGGCAATAGCACGGCTTTAGTGACTGAACGAAGTGTACTTGCATATCTATTTGAACAGATCACTCGCTGCTATCAGTTCACAAGTTGCCTGGAGATTAGATCAAAAGTGGCATCCGACGAATGATACTACGAAGTTTCATCAGCAACGCAGAATATGAATTACAAAATAAGTGCTTCGGTCATATTGAGTTCAAAAAAGTCAACCAGGAAAGGTAACCTTTAAGTTCATTTCTAATGGTGTTGCACTGTCAGCGTTAAGGCTGAGTTTTGTTGTATGATCTTTCACTCATCGATTTTTGAATACCTACATTAACCAAGTATGGCATAGAGACCTGGATAATGAGGTGCAAGGTAAAAGGTTACAAACTTGATAATAGCAAGTCGATTTGCTATTCGTTCGAAGACACTTTCGGCGGATCGAGAATCGGGAAACGGATCATCCCTTGCATCTAAATCCAGTGATTCTGAGTGGATATTTGCCCAATTTAGTCAAGCTCGGACTCTATTACTTTTTTACTCCATTTCCGCATAAATCTCTGCCAATGCAATTAGAGTGGAGTCGTCTCTTTTTAAAACTTACAGCATCTCTACTACTGGTACTCTATGTCACCTGCACAACTTAACCTGTCTCATCTGCACGATGTGCAGCCTTCCACCTCGAAGCACTGATGCTCTACAGCAGATTTTTGTAGAGAAGAGGATAAATACGAATGGAATTTCGGCCTAAACAACGATTATAGTGTGAAATTTTGTAGACCTGCTTCCTCGGTCAAACTTGAAGCCATTTAAAATATAAAAAGGTGAAAAGAAGCTCCATCAGAAGAAATAGTAGTCAACGGACACTTTTATGAATTCGCAAAGTATTCTTCAATTAAGATGAAATATTTGTCTATGAACTCGCTGTGATCCCAGTATGAAATGAGCCAAGTTCTATGTTTTGCTTATGAAAATAAACGAATAAGTTCAACCGAAAATTGCAACAATACGCTTCAAAATAGATTGAATAACTGCCAATGAATCGACCACTTGCTCTATCGGAGAACACAAACTCTTCTCACTTTTCATCTAATAGTTCAAAACATTTTCAACACCCCATTCTTTTGCCGAAATAATCCGGTCTTTATGCAACGTTTTTAGTTTTAACATCGATCAATAACTAAGCTCAGCGCACCAACCGCTGAAAATAACTATGTAGTTTTGAATAATTCAGTAAAATGCTTACTGATTGCGCAGCTATGAGTGTGGCCCTGGGCAGAGCGTTTGTGGATGATATGTGAGTGGGTTGAGGTGGTGAAATGTGGATGCACAAGAAAGTGATCACCATTCGACACTATCATTCCACGCTGCAAAACCAATGTGCCTCCTACATTTCATTTAATTGCCTTTATAATTCATATGAAGATTGATTGAAATTTGGATAATATCACTGGTCCATTTAACTGAAATTTGAATAATATCACTGTTACACTTTGAATGAAAATAATTTACAACAAATATGAAAGAACAATGATTGCTTCCGGTTAATTATTTTTAGCAATCGATAATTTTCTTTCGTTTTAAAATTTTTCTCGCATTAAACTGCTCTTAGCCAAACTTTACTTTACAGTATTAAATAAACTTAATTGTTTCATTTCTTCGCAGCCATTTTTATCACGCCAAGTTTATTACATATCCAAGCAGTGAGTTCGAAAATTTTCCGGTTGCTTCAAGAAATCGGCGCGCGCTAACAGCTGAAAGATGGAGCTTTCCTCGAAGGCACCCCAATCCTCATCTCAAATTTTCCTCAAGAATACTGCTCTCCTATTTTCCTCCCAGATCCACTAATTTTGAAAGATGGGGACGCCGTAAGCCCTCTATATATAATTTATGTCTAAACTGGAAAACTGCAAATTTTGATGTTAACGTAAGAGTTAATTCTATTGAATTTATGAGGTGGATGCAATTCATCCAGTGACTGCCTTTATTAACCCTCACATGCATCCTCAACTTTCAAAAGAACTAATTTGTGTATGGCATTTGAAAACATTTCATTTAAACTGTGCAAACGAAAGAGACAAAGTATTTTAGATCTGAAGGTATGGGGAAAAACAAATATTTCATAAAAGATTTTGTATAAGCGATCACATCGATCAAAATATAAATGCATCATTGTGCATATTTATTATTTTTCTGGAATTTATGAAGTCGATTGGTCTGATAGATAGAAATATAAAGACACACTAAATATTAGCACTGAGGCGTTTTTCTTATTTTAGAGCTTTAATATTCTTTGAAAAAATCATTTGTCGGTTCACTTTTAAGATGAAATTGAGTAATGGTGTCTATGATGGTGGTAAAATGGATAAGAGATATTTCTTATGAAGCTAATAGGTGAATCGTCAAGATCGTTCAAATCTTTGCTGTCTTTCCTCGAAATTTTGAATACCTTCCAATTGGATCTTTTTCATCATTAGAATGTGACTCTCAAAGGCTCACAAAGGAATGATAACATTGGACAAAATTCCAATTAGCAATTACGTAAAATAGAAAAAAACCCCACGGAATTTTTACCGAATCTTCCAACGATAGCAAGAAGCATCAGTTATTTCTTAGATGTGGCATTTTTTTTTGTGGATCACAGACGATTATCACGAATGTTATAACACGATGTACCTAAGAAGGTATTCTTTCGATGGAAGTTTTCAGAAAATGAGAATTCTTTACTCGACAACTCACAAAAATCTACCCATATCAAGTTTAGTCATGGTTTGGCGAGTATGAGGGGTAGAACTCTAGACCGAAATGACGGACCCTTATGTGCTGCATCATAATTGTCTTTCGAGCACTTTCGCTACCGCAAGTGAAAACAATCGGCAGAAGGTTATGCATTTCGAACTACGAAAACAAGATACAAAAGAACCGGAAAAATGATTTTTGCAAGCACCTTAAAACCACTGCGGCTATGAGATGCAACTGCACCAGATTTGAAGATGTTCCCGATAACTGATCATAAAACTGAAGTGTCATATAAAGCTTCTACTTAGCAATATTGTTATTTCTGTTCGTAGTTCTACATTTGAGAACATGCAGAGAAAGTTTTAAGAAGGATGAATATTTTATGCTTAGTTTTACTGCTCATTTATTTAAATTGAAGTAAATGATGATTTATGTCAGAAAGGAAGGAGAAATGGAGATGCAAGAAAAGTATGAGAAGTGAGGAGGAGAAAGAGATGATCTGAGAGAGGAGGTAGGAGGATGGGAATAGGAGAAATTTCACTTCATAGATATTTTTTCAAGCCGAAAAATTAGTCACTCAGACGCTGGGTGTCAACTTTAGTTGTGTTGTGATTTACGACCCGAATACCGCAGTGAAGTGATCAATGATGCATTTCTATGTTCTGTTAAAGTGAAACATTCAAACAATGGTCTGGTTTGGAAAAGTGGAACAGTTCGATCATTCTAGCGCTTAATACGCATTTGCTATCAATTCTAACATCAGCTGATTTT
Source organism: Baylisascaris schroederi (assembly GCA_006503575.1). Classification (NCBI taxonomy): domain Eukaryota; kingdom Metazoa; phylum Nematoda; class Chromadorea; order Rhabditida; family Ascarididae; genus Baylisascaris; species Baylisascaris schroederi. The sequence goes on along the minus strand of QEWY01000834.1, from coordinate 102,834 downwards.
GTCTCACCTCAAAACAAAAAAGATCACCTGTCAGACGTTGCTATTTTCAGCACTAAATTTGACTCATTCAAAACGATTTGAATTCTTGAAAGTACTATATATCCACTGACCAATAGACAATTATATCAATATTCTGAATCGGTCATTTTCGCATATATTCCAATAGAGGAATCAAAGTTTTTGTGAATACAATTTTATTACAAGAATTTCCTGAAGTATTTATGTCCATCCAACGCACTGTACTTTTTGAAATTTTCTTAAATTTAAGTTGAAATTTTTTTCTTAAGATTCTGCTATCAATCAGTGGAAAGATATTGAAATTTGATAGCCAAAAAAAAGAGATAAGATGATAATTAATGTTAAACGAATTGAATCGACAAATGAATCGGTATAAAATCTTGCTCACCATTCTTCGACCGCAGCCAACAACAGCGATTGATGTATCATTATGCGAAACACTTTCACCTCGATATATACAATTTGTATTCATTTCAAACAGCTCTTCTGATGCTCCATTTTTGAAAACCGAGTGGAAACCTGAAATCCTTTTTCCTATTACTGATGTAAGCAATTTTTCGGGCACTTATTGTATGCTAATAATCGTTCAAACCAGTCAATAGGCGTATTTTCGCAAAAACTGTATGTTTATTAGTTGTTCGTCACTCGACTTAAACGCTTGATGGTTGAATTTATGAGAATGGGAAATGGATAATTTTAGTGGCACAATTTCCACTAATGTTTGGAACAATAATCATCCATTCAATTAAATCGAAAAGACATTCATTATCTAAAAGTTGCCTCAATATCTTACCTTTTTTACATATTGAGGAAAAACTTTAGGATAATGGGGATAATTTCTGACATAATAAAAATATTAAACAAAGTGGGATGAAATGAAAAGTGCTGTAATGCAAACGTGAGGAGGTGGAGAAAAAAAGAAGAGGAGATGAGAATTATTGGGAATTTCAATGAGAATGGGAATAATGGAAGTGAAATGAAATAGTCTGCTGCAAAAATTATCAAAATTCAAATGCAAGCTTATTGAATTTTCGAAATAAATTTAATTTTCAGCAATGGTTTCTAAAACTAGAATTTGTCTTACCGAAAATAGGTTGGTTAATATCTAAAAGGAAGAATTTGAAACAAAAAGAATATTTTGGGATGAAAAAATGAAGTATTTTAGTGCAGCTGCTAGATTATGCATATTGCATTTTGTTTAATTGAACAACCGGTTTCAAAAGTTATCGATAAAAATTAAATGTGCAGAATAATAAAACATACCTAAGCTACTTTTGCATTCTAACTTGCCTGTTTGATTGACTATGCAAGTCTTCTACAAAAGATTCGTTGTCTATAAAACGAGAATCGAACAGCGAAATTCATGCAAATTTCCTCTCATCTTTAAATGTCTGTAATTTCAGTCGAATATGATCGGTCAATATATGGTTGCTATCATAGGTGTTTACCTCTATTTTCAGTAGGTTACCAGGTGAGATCACCGGACAGGCAGTAAGATAGGTACACACAGGCATACGAGCACATGTTAAAATACAGACTTGGCATTGGACGCATCCCAGCCAGTTTAACTCTACCTTTAATGGGTTCCGAGGTGAAACTATGGGACAGACAGACAGACATGTAATGCACATATACACACATACACATACACGCAGATGCTTAGGCAAAAACTCGGCATTTTCGTAATGTGCTTTTGCAAAAGAAATTTCTGAAGAGCATTAAAAAGTTTGCTATGCGGCATGAAGCAATAAAAGCAAAATGAAACACTCAATTACACGAGAAAATGATTTTAAAAGGTTAATTAAGCAAAGGATCACTCGATGAACGCTCAATGAAGTTAGAAAAGGATTTGTGCATACCAGAAAAACTATGAAAAAGGTAGCGGAAATAACATCAATACGAATGAAGTCATAGTTTCAAGAGCATCAAATTTCTATGAAAATGTTTGCTGCAGTATTAAACAAAAGAGATAGAAAAAATTATTTATCACCGAGCTGTTTTCAGAAAATATTTTTGCTTAAAAAATTACACTTGATTGAAGGAACCGGCTGAAAAGTTAGTCTAAAAATATTTTATTGTTAAAGTCATTTCCGGTGTATTCTCTTTTAGCTTTTATCTGTGTGACGATTTCTACTATCAAGTTAAATTGCGCAGTTAACGATGCACATCTCGTTGCATTGGTGTACGTGAAGGATTGCGTATTGCACATGTGGGTGGTAAAAGAGGAAGAAAGAAATCAAATGAAAGGCTTTACTTTCCAAAGATCATTCATAATATAAATGCATAGAAAATAAAAATACACATTTGGCTTGATTGTACTTTTACTTCTTCAAGCTTTTTGATGGGTACATTTATATAGGAATATTTGCTTCACAAATGCTGTTGCCAGGCGATTGTCCTTATTTCAGGGGAATATTGCATTCTCAGTGACTTGGTTGAAAATGAAATCAGAAAGAGACTTCCACAACGACTCAACGGTCACCAATCGTGATGCATGACGATCTTGCTCAAAATTTACCAGTTTTTTTTTTGCGCTTACAATTTCGGTGAATGCATGATTGAGTCTGCATTTGAAATTCGATCGTTTGGAACGTTTGGAGCGATAAGCTAACTTGCAGCTGCGGAAAACATCAGCAAACATGTTCATTTAGTGGTTTGCATTAAAACTGCATTTATGACGCACAAAGGCATACAGCTGCTGCGCAATCTTTTTGTATATGTGGCATTGAAAAGAGCGGAAGGTACTTTATGCCGTAGATGATCATCATATTATCAGATAATGCGATGCGTTTTGCATATTTTTGTGCGATACAACCTTATAGTAGTTATTACATATAATCTTATAGTTGCATAGAGTTATTACACAAATTTTGCATATTTCGTACTGTTATGCACAATTTGCATACTCGCATATTTAGTTGCATTTTGCAATAATGCCCTGAATGGAATAACTGAGAGTGAGAAATTGAAACTATTTACTGCTATGCATATAGTAAACGCGTTTTAATTTAGTAGATTACTCAAAAATATTGTATGAAGAAAGCGCCATATCGTCGCTTGAAGCCTATCATCGATATATTCTCTAAAGTTTTTTCAATACCATTTTCAAAACTTACAATTTTATTTTATCTAATTTGGTATCCTTTCTTGAGTGTCTCTTTCTGTTTTCAACAGATTCCTTTTCCCTCTGATTTCTCTACGGATACTTTCTGAACTTTGCTTACAGTCCTAATGACAAGTGTACTTATTATCAACTTGTTGTAGATTTTTATCAATTTATTGCAGATGGTACGTTACAATGTTTGAAGTGTCGTTCCACTTTATAGACTGGACGACAACATTTTAGACATCTCAAAAATGTCATCTGCTTTAAGTATATCAAAATGCTATCTATTCGAAGTATTGTTTCATGTCGAACCGGCTCGAATACTTTGAAAAAGAATTATACAAAATTTTGAAATAGTATTTGTAGTTTCTGTATAAAGTGGAAGATGCGAAATAAAGAAGAACATTTGAAAAATTTTGATATGATGAAAGGGGAAAAGAGTAATATAATCGCTATTTTAGATCGATCGTTCTGATCGCTGATTAATAGTGAACAGCTGAAAAGTTAGTTGTAAAGCGAACAATGCTAACAAATGAATCGAACAACCACTATAAATAAAAAACTTTCATGGTTAATGTGCTAAAAAAGTAGAAATAAATTCGAAAAAATTTGCATAGCTTAGGAAATTTTCATTGTTTGTAGAGGTGGTGCCTAAAGGATTTTTTTTAACGGAAATATACTAAAACTTCAGATAGATAATGGATATTTGAGCACTGTTTATCACCAATTAGACATTGAACTTTACGAAAATAAATATTTTGTTGTTTATAAATAACTTCTTTAGATGAGTGCTAACTGCTATTGAATTGAGCTGCCTTAGAGAACGGTCAGTCAGAACATGATGACCTCGATAGGGTGGGGAAAATAGCAAAGCAACGACTCAACTTGGTGGATGAAAACAAACTTGAAAGAACACAAAGAAGCAGAGGAACTACGAACTCGGCGAGTCTAATGGGGGAACGAGAAAACGATTTCTGAGCTCGTTTTATTCAACAAAGCAGTACTTGATTTCTGAGCTCGTTTTATTCAACAAAGCAGTACTAGATTGAAGGAAACGACGAGAACACCGAACAATTTGAGAGGACACTGCTAAGAGGGTTACCGAAAGCATCAATTAGATATATCTTTTAGAAATAGGCAAAAGGGAAAGATATTTTGGTTTATTCAAACTGCACAACATGAATGGTGGCATCTGAAAGACTAGCCTTTGATAGAGAATAATGGAAGACGTTCCGATGTGGCGACAGAAGGATCGCTGAAAATTGATGGCAACGGCGCCGAATCCTCGCATAGCAGAAACGAAAATTTAGCAAGGTGAAAAATTGGAAAAGAAGTAGAAAATGAGCCTTATTGCGCACTACTGGCATACACGTGACCGATGCTAACCTGGACTGATCAACTGGTTGTACTTTGAAAGTCGAAAGCGATGAGATTCACCATTGAGGTTAATAGTGTAGTATAGACCGTTTGCATCGAAACCCTTCGACGGCACATCGATCCAATAGTGAGGGGCTGCAAATACTTTCAAATATCATATCACATCCTCTATTTACTCTATCGTTCTATAAAGGTCTATTATGCAGAAATCATTTAAGCTTTTCCATCTAGCTGAGCACAATGTATTCAAGAATACTCAAGAAATAGCACGATATATATGCTTTAATGTTTTGATCATCGAACAATCAAATTCCTAAGAAATAATAAAGATATGGAGCAATGCTGTGATAATTCAACTTATCCCCGAAGATCGTGTAAATTTTCTAAAAAAAGAAATGTTTTTTTCTCACTTATTCACTCTATAAAATAAAAAAACCCGTCGAGAGGGAATGAGTTTTAAAAGCTTCGCAATTTTTATTATTGATTAAAACGTTGTCATTATAATCCGGTTTGCAAATGCAAAATTTGTTAATTCAATGCAAACATGTTGAAATGCTGCAAGTGCATCTAATTAACATAATTACCGCCATTGACATTTAAAAAGAAAAGTGCTAAATTCACATTTTCATACGAAATGTGGAATGATCATATTTATCAAACCACAATTAAAATAGCCGTTGTAGGTTTTAGCTTTCTTTTGTCAATACCTTTGAAAAATATTTATGCATTCAATGAAGTATAATGTTTGCAGAAACTTCTGAATTAGATGATTGTCTGTAATCGACGAACCATTTGCTTTTGAAGTTGTTCCGAATAGATGCAACAGCTGTTGTTCGCTTAGTGCATCGAATAAACAGTAAACAAGCTGAAAAAAAACTTAAAGATGGATTTATGAATTTATATGTGGGAAATTATTCCAATTAAGAAACTAGAAAGAATTGTTGAATACAGCAAAAATTCCCTTCATTTCTATCATTCATATTCTATTGATCGTAATTGGAGGTGTCACTGAAGATGCTCCGTTATAACATTTTAACGCCGTTTTGCACAATGACAATTGCACTAATGCAAACCTGAATGAGGAATGCAAACTCATCGATTATCCTTTTGAACGGAATATATAACGATTGATATTTGAAAGGATTTTGTTGATTCTTTAGTGAACATTTATAAAAAAAATTTTTTTTAACTTCATTATATGAATGCATCTTGAAATAATGATTCCAAATTAATTGAAGTTTTGTATTTGAATTTATTTCTTAGAAATCATTAGAAACTGAGAACAGTTTTTAATTTACAATGGAAAATCCAATTTTTTTACTATCTTAATAGCTTTGAATGCTCATAAATTTGATTTGAAGAGCTCTCATTAGACTGCGTTAAATAAATCTTTTTAAAATTATTTTATTGCAAAACACATCATTAATGAGAGTTAAATAAATGTTTAATGAAATACTACAGCGCCTATTTAGCAATTAGATATCTCATTTCAACTATGTGAGGAAAATTTTGCACGACTTTTTATTGACAATCGTTTGCAAGAAAATTACCGATACACTACAATTGTCAACAATTCAAGTATAATTTAATAGCGTAACGCAACTTTCTCATTAATATCAAAAACATAACAATCTAAACAATCGAACAGTACTCATGCAATGAGGAAATTGACTGACCGGCAAGATAACGATAACAACGAGAAGCGATTGTTGAGTCATTTTACACTTGCGATTTACAGACGTTGCATCTATAATAAAAGGATTAATTTGGTATCGGAAATTAATAATCACCGATTTTTGAGCAGTTATTAAGAATTAAAGCAAATAAAGAAATAGTATCGCAATAAGAAATCTGTTTCACATCGTTTCATCCTCTGATGTATAGCAAGTCACTTGCAAATGATCCTTGGCACTCGAATGCCACTCCTAACAACTCGTATTAAAACAACTGTCATGAAATAGGTCTTTTCTTGAAGGTTCTATCGACAAGGACATTTCCATACGGCATTCCATTGGCCAAGTGCATCTGCCAGATGGATCAATGTACAAACAGTAAGCAAGGGGAAAGGAAAGAAGGAAGAGATGATGGAGTGCGATGTAAGGGAGTCCCCACTTAAGCTATTGAAATAGTATCTCTCCTCCACCCAACTGAGTGATGGTGGATACACTAACAACTGTAACACGGGGACCTCCTTATTCAAACGACTGTAGCGGCTAAGGCAGCTCACTGAGAGTTGAAGCTGCACCGGCTGAGTGCGTTCAATGGAAATATGCAATGCCTGAGGGCGTAGTGTCCCTCATCGATGGCGATGGGACAACCCGATCGCATTGTCAACGGCGTTGCAAACTGGTCTGCACAGTGTGCAACATCATTGCATTCAACCGCTTCTGCTGATTGCGATATCACATAAATGCCATCACAATACAACACCAATACACTAATTCCAACAGCACTTTTGCAATGAGTGAATGAATGGCAGACAATTTGCATCGTTAGACTCAAAAAAGAGGACGTGAGGAATTCGGTGGATGAGAAGTGCAATACAGCAGAAGAGTTTGAGAAGCGTAAGAACATCAACATTGACAATATGTGAGTGTGTCACATTCAAATGATAGTATCGGAGCTGATCTTACTGAAACCCGCCTCACAGCTACTTTATCGGAGCTGATTTTTTAGAGGGACGATTCAAGAGCCTAAAATGTAGAACTAGCTGCTTTCGCAGTTGTCCTCTAGTAAGAGTCCCTAATGATCGACAAGTTAGAACTATTAAAGGTTGATGTTCAATTTTTTCAACGCTTACATCAGATAGCCCATTTGGGTGTTGAAGAATTTATAGAAGAATGTAAGGTCAATAATGGGACATCATTTCTATGCGGAAATAAAAGTGCAATCTGATATAACTCATAATGTCTCACCAAAAACCCATTTGCATTTATGCCAAATTAACAATTGCTTCTGCTTGAAAGAGCATAGATCTTTACATCAACTTTATAATGAGTTCTCTTCATTTTTGATGGTTCGAAAATTTGCACCGAAATGGTGTTCAACATGCGATGCTTTTTAGTAAACTAGATTTTCCACGCGTAGAATACAAGCTCCCATAGACTTCCGGTTATAAATTACTTCGCGGTAGGAACATAAACATTAGCCGATCCATCATAAAAACGACTACGGTTCACCCCCCTCCCCTTCCCCCTCCCCCCAAAGAAAAAAATTTCGCTTCACATCTTATATAACAGTAAAAGAATAATTTCAAACCTGAAATTAATAAATAGTGGATTTTTTTTTCAGCTATCAAACAAGAACGCCGCAGTTACTTAAGCTCGAACTACCAGGTTTTTGAAATTTTGAATTTTGCACTTCTCAAAACGATGAGCACAACTCAACGACATCTTTATTTAGTCGTTCTTTTTAGCACCACATCCTCAACGAATTATGTACGCTTTTTGCAATTCTTTGCAGGATATCCATTACCAGAAACGGCCGTATCTTTTCGTATGCATGCATATGTTCGTTTTTTTTTATGGTGGTTCCAACTTGCAATACAAAAAGCCTAGGCAATAAAACACTGCAAATATAAACTATACCCTTGAAGAGTATAATGTGCTCTATCCAAACTTTCCTCTTTGTTCCTATAATCACTAATGGAGATGTAAAATCTTGTAATCAGATCTGTTCAACGGTTAGTGGGGTGTGGTTCAAAAATGAATTTTCACTGGAGTCGAATCTGTTCCATTGGGTCGTTCACGTAGCTAAAGCATTCTGCGATCGAGTAATTTGCTCCTATTAGATTCAGTGATCGATGTTTGAATGTTGATTGTTTAAATTGGCAGTATTTGTGATTTGTTTCGTTGCACTGTGACATTTTTCGAAGCAACCAGTTTATTGCTTACAATAGTATCGCTTAACGAGGAATCAGTGACAATCAACAAGTTTCTATAAAATTGTAAATAAATAACCGTTCCACCTTTTAATCGAAACGACTTCTCTTCGATTATTTCCTCACTAAAACATTCGGGCAAGAAGGTGAACGGAATGACCCACTATCAATACCGATGCAAATGCATTTGCATATTTGCCGACCATTTGAAAATCTCCACAAAATCAAAATATACCTCAAAAATCATCAACGTAAATGCAAACTAAAATGCAAATAGATGCAGATGAAGGAGGAGGTAACCAAAATAACCATTTTTGCATCGCTCTCATGTGAACGACCGGTTGAACGAATTTTTTTTTAAATTGACAATGATTCTCTCTGCAAAAACACTCTCTATAATACAAGCCGTCTATCAAATTTGGCTTGATTTCTTTGTTTCTTTAAATTGCTCATAGTTGCAATAAGAAAAGCTCCATTTCAATCATAAGATTTTTATACTTTTCAAGAAAATTGATTAAATCGTTTAAACCTCTAAATAAAATATTCTGCTAACTAATGCCATTTTGTGTGTCGATTTTTATTTAGATTTCATAAAGTGATTTCAGTGTGGATAAACAAAAATGAGAAAAAAGAGAATAGATGAAATGAAGAAAGGAGCGAAAACATTACATGGTTCGACGTGAATTTGTGATGACACGCAATTAATTCGAATGCCAATCCATCATATCAAGAAAATCTCCTTCTCAAAGGGATTGAAATTCCATTTTTTTTAATTCTCAATAGCTGGGTCTAAAAGCGCATATAAAACTGCATGAGGGATGAAGCTCACAAATTACTGTTTATCACTCTGATATCGAACAGGCCAACCAACGGAAATGGCAACCGTCATTTCCGTAAAAGCTGCCGCTGAAGAAGCATGTGCACTCTCATTTACAATCACAACTGGCTTGTTTAACAACTGAAGATAGTACAATTCAATTACGTCCTTTTCAACTTATGATAGCGTTCTCGCCGTTTGCAATCTATAATTTAACTCGTTCGTTGTCTAACATATTGCCATTGTTGGTGATGCACTAAAGTGCGTCTATAATTCGAGTGGAGCCATTACGTTAATTCACTACTAGTTCATAATAAAGCAATCACTACATAAGGCAAAAGTGCTGAAATAAAGAACATCAAAGTGTAAAAGATGACACTAGTTGATATTGCTTTTGCCGGATTTTTCTGAAATTTTAAGACAACAGTGATGAAGATGAGGAGAAGAGTGATCAACCAGTTAGAATTTTAACTAGTGAAAAACTCATGATTTCATAAAAGATTCTGTACCAATTTATGTGCTCAAATTCGCGCTGTATTAGAAAATTATATACATAGGAGGCATAAAAAGAACCACAAAGCAATCGCTGAAATTAAAAAGAGCTATGTTGGGAAAATTGAAAACGGCATCTTCATTTTGATTAGTGTGCATATATTTTGTGCAAGTAACATGAAAGTTTGTCATTGATTCGTCCCAAGAAAAAATTTAAATGGGAAATGCACGACGAATTACTTGATAGGTCGTTTATTCCATCGATTACATCATACTCATCACAGAGGATCGGTCGAAAAACAAACAAACACAAATAATTTCAGACAACTGTGAGAACAATGAAGCAACAAATTTGAATTAGTACGAAATGATTACTTAATTACCTAAATTGTGAAAAAAGTGATCATGCGAGTAAATAGGTAACAAATAAGGGCATTGATCAATTAATAAAGTAATAAATAAAAGGAATTAATTGAACGCATATTTAAATAAAGAATGCCTGCTATAAAGAAAATTAATCACAGATAAACAGCGTGATATTTCGCAAAATCATGTAGCTATATTGTTCTAAAATGCAAACATATTAAATCAAATCAAGAGCGATTTCTATCAGAATCCAATCAGCATCAACCAAAGCGACAGAATTCAGGAAACCAATTTTGCGACATCAGTGATAAGATTATAAAAATATGAAATCGTTAATCTCAATCGCTGAAGAAAGCCCTAGTTTTCACTCTGGAATAATGAATAATCGTATGAATGCCAATAAGAAATTATTAGCAATGAAACGATAGCAGAATTCGAAATCAAAAAAGGATTTACGATAAGACATTGCACACTTTACGATACGAGGGCTATTGGTGGACATCAATGCGCAATTGAAGTAAATTGAAGTAATTCTATAATTCAATTCTTTGCGATTGCAGAATCAATTCCCAATAAAAGTACTCAACGATCTTTTTTCGAGAAATTGGGATTAATGCTATAAATCGCCAAAAAAGTTCATTTTTCATATCGTATTTACTGAAGTTTGGAATAAAAATCTTAGAGATCGTTTTTATGTGGCCGAATTGATGATACAAAACAAAACGATCATCGAATTATATATGAAGAAACAGAAGAAAGAATAATGAAATTGCACATGGGTGAGCTGACTGTAGAGTATAGCCAAAGAATGACAACTGAAAGGAAAAGATAAATTCGACAAAACGACGATATGCACACTTACCGCTATAGAATGCACTTAAGCTTTTCGTTTGCATAATTTGAGTGGACCACAAAAAGCGGTTTCCTTTGAAAGCAGTTTCGCATAGCGGTGAAATGAAAGGGACAGTGACCGCTGCTAGGGTGAAATGACATATCATGGTCAGCAGCTCGTTCAGCCGCCCGAAACACAACAAAAATAGATGATCACGCCATTGCACTTCCAAATGGAATCAAACAGATTCCAAAGCATGCTTAAGTTTTGAATTCGAGCAAAGACTAACTTTGGAAAACCGAAGTTCAAATCAAGCACAAGCTAAAGCCAGGCTGACTTTGAAGAATAAAGCCGCAAGATTTCTTAATTAAGCTGCAAGTTTAATTTTGAACCTTACGCTAGTACCGCCTTCAAAGAGGATAAATGAAACGCTATAAGTGTCATTATAGGATCAAAGGGTTCACTGGAGGCGCTATATTATAAAACTTCAATGCACTCAAAATCTGAATTGGTGATTATAAACGTGTTCTAATTTACGTGCCGCAACTTTAATCTCTATAAGTTGAAAAAAAAAACTTTAATCGCATTGAACACCACTCCACATACGGTGAGCGAACCTCCGTTTCTCCACATTCGTTACTATGTGTGAAACACATCATAACCATCCTTTTATGGTTTTTATTTCAATGAAACCAATGCGTTCAATAATGATCACATATTCATTTCAGAGAGAATTTCGAGACAGAGCTTTACGTGTATGATAACGCGCCGTAAGATTTGCGACGCTTGCAATTAACGGGTAAAAATTTTTGCATGAAGAAATTGCTGAATATTTTAATTTTAGTATTTTGAAGTACTTTTCGAATGAAGATCCCAATATCGGCATCCGTAACACGAGATGCAAACTTCACACTGTTCCTGCAACAAACATTCGGTTCTAATGACAGTGCAACTGGCGGAACAAGTATATGAGAGAAACAAGATATTGTTCCCCCTCCCCTCCCCCCCCCCCCCCCCCCCCCCCTCCCCCCCTTGCCAGAAAGCAAAGGGTCAGTTTCTCATGAACAGTGGATCATTCGAGGGAGTTTTTCCCCGAAGTCTTAAAATGTTGACGGTCTAATGTGCCATTAACGATACCGGGAAACACGGAACACCGCCGGCCACCCGCTCTCGGGTCGTCCGATGGTTGTGGACATCCGTGGCGACCGACGCATCGCCTATTGAATCAACACTGATACATTTTTAATGTCATCAACTGGCTCCCATCGTTTACTATGCGATGAGTTGGAGACGAGGCATTATGTTCTACATCATCGTAGTTCGCTGAGCAACTCAACGAAATCTGTTGGCCTCAAGAAATGTGAGAAAATGCGATAACATTTCACACCTGTCACCCAGCGGAATATATGCCCACCTTTTATCACTGCTGAATAGGCAGTTAATAACAAAACGAAAACATGCTGATCAAGAAGTTCCCCGATGACAACAAAAACCCACTGAAAGAAGTCAGAAATCAAACTGCTGATGACCTTGACTGATAATTACAAGCGGTGACAAATGTGCTACCGTTGATAAGCTATCACACATAAATCAGAAATTCACTGAAAAGTGCTCCTGAGTAATGCTTCTTTGCCATCGAGTGCAAAACTTCAATAAGGACCGATCTATGAAATCGCACCGCTTCACATGCTGCCCAAAGGCACGATTAGATCAACATTAATCCCCAGAAATTCTTTTCTCATACCCTAATGGTATATTTATATATCTAAGTTCAGTAGAGTTTTTAACTGATGTATACTGAAAGCGAAAACCAGCTTGAAACTAGATAACTCTTAAGACTTCCTGGAACGGTCTCTAATGAAAGCAAACGATGAAGTTCCCTTCAAAACATTGCAGAAGGAAAATTGTTTCTAGAAACGACAAGCTATAAAAATATTCAACATTCAAATATCACCACTATTTCATTCATGCAACTGCTACAATGCCGTCCTCACTTCTCAATGATAGCATCAAAGAGAACTCGAAATCAGATTTTATAAAGATTCTCGAACAACAATGCGAAGAACAAACAAATCAAGTAGGGAAACAATTTCAGCACCAAACAGTTACCCACTTCTAACCATCAAATGCCATGTTAAAGTAGCCACATATTTAGAGAACAGAAGTCGGCCTATTCAGGTAAGCTGTGAATAATCTAGCATACAGCCTCATTGGTAAATTCGATCGGAACTCAAAATTATCGTGCCACGATGATTCACTTCCACGTCGATCTCTATACGGAGAGAAATAAAGCAAGTGATCTTCAAAAAAAAAAACACAAATACGCTTAGTATGCCCCCTATAACATTGAACAAAAGAGTAAATTTAATGATATGACCCATCGTAATATCGTTTTAGTCGAATGAACATCAGCATAGAAGCAAACAAGAGACACAATTGCGAGTTCACAATCGACGGCTTTACGGCATCTATGATGAATTGGCGATTTTCTTAACAAGAATATAAGCACTGTCTGGTTCGATTCTTTTGTAATACTTCTCGGCCGTACCAACAATCTCAAAACCAAATCGTTTGTAGAAGTCGAGTGCCGATTCGTTGTTCACCTTTAAAAAAAAGCAAGAATATAGTTAACGAATGCATGAAACGTATCGCGCCACTTTATGATGCCGCATTCCCGAACAACTCTTATGGTCATCGATATATCTGTTGACAAATATTTCATAAAACACTCTTATCCCAACCCGCCTCCTCTTTTTGCCATATAGAACACTTCTGAGGGGCATCTTTCAGAAACAATAAAAAAATTACAAAGTAGTCAGCTGACACGATCGTACCACAAACAGCATCCCCTCCTCTTTCCTTCTCCTCTAAAAAAATAAACGCTCGTGTAGGATTTGTGCCATACAATGATGCCGGAAACCTTAAATCTTTACAACTCGAGAGTCACACTCGTGCAGGCAACAAATCAAAGCATTTTTGAGGGTTTCACCCCAAATCGCATACAATCAGCTAACACTTGCATCGATTTTGTCTTCGAAAACTGCCTCGTTCCTATCGAAATTTGAGCGTGCGCCTTCCCGTATTTCTCTTGAACAAAAAATATTTTCTTGCACTCTCCCAACGAATTTTCTAACGATTTCACACTTGACGTCAAAAAAAAAGTTAAATGGAATGGTCGTATCTTTACTGATGAATAAATAACTATTAATTTGTGAAGACAACGGAAAACTTTGCAAAGCGAGCGAAGCAGGCCAAAGTTTGCAAAGAACGAGGCAAACGAAGCGAGTCGAGATTTTTTGAGAAATTATGGGCGGTCTTGGAAATTTTTAATGCTGAAAGTTACATCATTTCGTTTATAAAAGATTCTTCTAAAACTTTACGTGTGAAACTTAATAAGGAGAAAGAGGGAACGATGCCATTATAGGCGGGGAGAGGAGGAAGGGGGAATGGGATCATCGATGTACGAATTCAGTAGCATAGTTTTCTAGCGTTCCCTTTGCCATGTCTTTTGTGGACGTGTTGCTCATTACGAATAGACACTTTGCAAGCGACTTATAAGCTCGACAACCACTTCCCTTTGCGGCTCTTTGGTCTATCAACACTTTCTTTTTGGTCTCCCTTTAAGCTGGGATTTAAGCAGCTGGCGCGATAAATACCCTATCCAAATTCCACCTCTCACATATTTCGTCGATGGACATGTACCACTTAGCGTAGTGCCTTTGTGTGGGACACCTGTGTTTCGTAGAGACATCCTTAGCTAGGACACGCTATGCTACTACAGGCTGCAAGATATGTGATCTTTAAAAGCATCAGCTCGGATTTTTCTTTAAGCTTTAGTTCTTTTTTAGAGATCTGTAGGCTTCAGCAGATTTATGTAATATCAGTCACCCTCAACTTTAGACAACCTGAGCGTTACATAAGCGAAGCATTTTGAACCATAAATATCATGTCATTCCCCAATAAGTATGCGCTGCACTGCGAGTAATCTGCAAAGAGCTTGTGTTGGATCGACAAACACTCTTCCCACAATTTCTGAGGCGACTATAGCCTTTGTTTAGTTGAAATTATAGCATCTCTGCAATCAGCGAGGGATCCATGATGATTTGCAGCTCTTAAAATTCGCCTTAAAAAGAGGAAAAAAAAGAAACACGCATTCACAGCTTTTTATACTTTCGTCGTCGCTCATTTTTGATTCAACCACCGACGCCAAAATTGATGCCAACATAAAACCAAATCATCGCCCTCAACAACGTAGATCACCGAATTATAATGTTCGGATACATTCACAACAGAAGACCGCTAAGCATCGGAGATTCGTGATGGATTATTCATATATAACGATTCATAGAAAAAAAGGTAAGGTAATTCTGGCATAACAACTCAAGTAAGGCTGGGTTGTCATGGCAGAAGTAATGAAACCCGAAAAAGGTCATAGCAATCTAACAATGAAAAAGAGCAAACCTGCACATGCAGATAAATGTTGTCGATGGAGGCGTCTTTTTCACAAAGCGATATAACGTGCTTCAGCAATAATGTGCCTATTCCGAGTCTGAAAAATATTTCACTATCCTCAGTTCAACTCATTGAAACGTAAAAACCGGAAATCGAACCCTAACGTAATTCCACGGTGTCATACGCCCCTTCAGTCGAAGTATCTACTTTTTATTGTTTATAAAAAATATGCAGTGAATATCGAACAATAAAATGCCAATCCCTGGTGCACATCACAACGTTCTTAACTTTTGATATCTCATATTTCAATAAATTCTGCAGATAGGACGTTATATGACGCAAACGGAAAAATAATACTGTCGAATGATCGAATGGCACCCTCTGAAATGACATGTAAATAAACCAACAAACATATTCGGTTTTTGCACAATTCGAAAATATTCCAACAAAAAGTATCAAAAAAATTTTAATGCGCACAGCAAAGGGCCAATAATTCATATTGATACAGCGAATGCAGAGGAAATGGAATCGAAACAGCAGATTTATTCGGGCTGCGATAGTGTTACCAAAATCAGAAGGCGTCAAAGTGTCCACTCACACAACGAACTCCTCTTCGATGAAAAAAACGAACCACTTACCTAATTTGTCTACACCTCACTTCAAAAAACATTACGGGTGTAGTGGAGGTCTCTCCACTTATATCAGGTGCATTATGTAAAGCCCTCAACTATATTCGTCATACAGTAAATGCCTTTATTCTGCACAAATTAACTCTTTTAAGAAGTTTTGTCCAGCTGTACAGCAAAAAGGGAAAGCCTTTATGTTTTCTTATACGACGCCAAAAGACCGCACTAATCGAATTTGTTAACTTTAGAGTTAAAGATCTACAACTTCCCCTCTCTGCCTTTTGGGATAGAAAGCTCAAAAAAACTCTTCTCACTGAACAGACAATTAGCTGTACTGAAGTCATTAACAATGTATGGATTCACAGAAAATCGGAAAAATAAACGCCAAAATCATCGAAGGCAGTCAAAGATAGACGAACGGCTGCGCCACATTTTCAACACAAAATTGACGAAAAAGTTCGACTGTTGTACTCATTAACGCCTATACACCTCACAACAATTTACTAAAGCGATTGAATTCTGCGTACTAGAAAGGTGAACTAGTATGTACCAGCTCAACAAGGCCGACGAATAAGCATAAAAAGTTGCGAAAACAAAGATCGAAAGAAAGATTGCAGAAAAAGAAAGAAGCAAAAATAACAAAATATAAAAATAAAACAAACGTAATTAATATTACTTGGTCTTTGCTACAAAATCTTAACTGTTTTAGCGATGTTGCAGCACATTACACAACAATGATCAAATTTCAGCTGTCAATTTGAAAAGATAAAGCATTCTTGCAATTAATCAAATAGAAAAGCATTTGCCTGCGATAAGGTGCTAAAGTGCCGAGTGTCATAATGTAAAGCCGCTTAACACCATCTTCAATATCGATGCGACAGCATACACCCCCAACGACAATATCATTGAAGTAGGCCAACTTGGCCAACTCTCCCGCTGAGATAATCTCCTTATAAAATTTATCGTTGTATGAAACTGGGAAGACCGCTTGATTTAGTCGCTTCAATTGCTGAAAATCATATTTGTTTGGCTGCTTCATCGAGTAATACTTCATTCTTACGGAACTAAAAGCGTCGCCTTTTTCAATGAACCAATCTAAGATCCGTGAATGGGAAAACGTCTATCCCACTGATGCGTCTCAAAGAAACCACTCTTATTTATCAGTTTATAATAACTTCGCAGAATTATGACTGGAATATTTCGAGGATTTTACAAATCCTCTCATTGGAAGCATTTCAACTTCAAAAGTTGTATCCTATTTCAGCAGAGAACAAAGCGCAAAACATGCGCCTCATTATCAATATGGAACAGTCGTTATTGATCCAGAACATATCAGAAACAAAATGCCACAATTTGCGACGAAATCTGTTGGAAATAAGAAAAAGCCCACTCAGGAAAGTATTTGGGGAACACTAGCATCTCTCAGGTGAAAGCAAAAGCGTTACATAACCGCATATCGACATGCCAGCTAGTCTTCACTTTGCTGGCTAATATAGGTCAGCGCTACTCTGAGACACCTTGAGCCTTTGCACTCGCAAAAATTTGCCTTCTTGATATATCCCAGATCACATCCCCTGGCTAGATGCTTCTGCTGCTTTACATCTTTAGTTAAATGTTCGATAGCCTCGTTCCATCCAACAAAACGTTTCGCAGACCACATCAACTTAGCTAAATGTGCGTCCGCTCAGGTAGATGCTCCACATAAACTACTCCCGTTACGTGGATGCTTCATAGACTCTTCCTCGTTCTCCTAATGAACACTGAAGTTCGCAAAGTCGAACCTGTACGTTGTGATGTGTCACATCTCCAAGTTCCATGTCACATCTGCCAACACAACGTCGTTCTGGAGATGCATTCAAGTCGAGGTTTGAGAGTTGCTCAGCCGGTGCTTGCTGCGCATCGTCAACTGCTGTCACAGACGGCGCCATACGACCAACACATAAAAACGACACTGCTAAGTAATTATCAAAATACAAGTGGGGAAGCCTGTCACATGAGCTAATGCGGTATACATTTTTTCGGTTTTGTTTCGCAGACCAACCGGTTCATGAAATGGCAAAAAACCATAAAGGATAAACGACGAGGCAAACATGAAATACTAACTATACGAAACGCTCCAGAAACCTTTGGTAGATTGCTTTCCTATACACCTCTTCCCCTCCCCTCGGTTAGTGTAAAATGCAACTCAGCCGGTCATGCACACATATCTACCAAGTAGTTGGGAAGTCAAAACTATTGAATAATCAGACGAGAAGACAGGCAGCACAGTCTAGTGTTGATAGCTGGAGTCCAAATATCCCGAAAGAACCCGGACTTTGGGTGATTGGACCAACTTCAAATTTTGGAGACTGGAATTATAAAGAAATCTGCTGCAATCCTTTTGCTTAGAGATTTTTACACATTTAGCAAGCAACTCCAATGAATGCTGCCTCATCCATTCTCTGTCCGTGCAAGGTTTTTTGAACCGTCAGCTGTATCAGGTCCGAAATGATGAGAATGTTTTTTGGGTAGATCAGCCGCACCGCAGCCTGCCACGATCGAATAAACCTCTGACGCCACGCTTTTCATGAACAGCGCTCTAGTGATCTTGCCAAAACGGGTGAGCGTACCCCACTAAACCTAAGCGAACAATTCTCAAATTTCGAGACTTCCGGAAAACAACGATTACGAAGAAAAGTATTTTCGACGGCAACTCTGGAACAGAAATCGCACTGCCGCAACATGCTAACCGAAAGCTTAGAAAACGACATCCTACCACCACAAACAATGTCACCCCATGCATGAGCTAGAAAATCGTGCTCAGATATATTTTTGTGGTAAGCGGTCTTTTAAAATAAGCGACCTCAATTTCATGCAGTGAATAAATTTAGAAAATTTGTGAAAGATCCATGAGATGCATCTTTTCTGTTTCATTGAGATAGATATCAGCCGAAATTTTTCATATATTATTCATTCAAATTTGCATATAAAATTCTTTCGTCGTCATATTCAATATTCTCTACACAGACAGTGGAATAATAGGGGAATTTTTAGTTGAAACCTTTTATGATGTAATTATGCATCAATAAAAAATGGGAAAAGCAAAATCCTCTCGCAAATCGGAATCACTCCAAATGACCTGACGATACAACTCTGCCACACTTTAAAAAAATCAAATTTTGCATATCGCTTCAACGGAAAACGAGCAAAACAAAACACTCTCCATAATTTTCAAAAGTATATATATATATATTTATATATATATATATTTCAACTTCTTTGTTTTTATTCATCGATCAGCCACCTATCTACTTAATTTTAACCATAAAAGTGAACGAATCATTCAAAAATTTAATAGATAATATTTATATTTCGAACGAACGATTTCTTCAATAGTAGTGGGCAAGCAATTTGAATGAACTGTTTATCAGGATAGCATTCAGTGAACAATATTTGAATCTCTCATCAGCTCCAAATCAGTCTCATCCAAT
Organism: Baylisascaris schroederi; assembly: GCA_006503575.1. Lineage (NCBI taxonomy): Eukaryota > Metazoa > Nematoda > Chromadorea > Rhabditida > Ascarididae > Baylisascaris > Baylisascaris schroederi. Next base: position 83,398 of record QEWY01000834.1, on the reverse strand, counting down.
TTTAGATAGCAATGAAGAAGCTCCAATTTGTAAATCGCAATTCAAATTTCAAAGAAAAAGGGTGGTAATAATTTTATGAAAAAGAGTAATGGAACAAGTTCATGCCCAATATGAAAGTCAATGAAAATACAACGCAATAATGAGAGAAGATCAGTGAATGAAACGCTTAAAGAATGGATAACAGAGATCTACGATGCGAATATATGTAAGTGAGGAAATGCATAATAGAAGTGTGTTCAACTTGGTCATTTTAAGTGTGAATAAAATTCGAAGAGAAAAAACATCGAAAAGATAGCACTTGACATAGATACACATAGAAATACTCAACAATACTACTGGAGGCTTGCAGTAAAGAATGTATGAGCATATCTCTTAAGGCAGTTACACAACAACGACAACTGCACAAAGACAAATTATACCGATGCATCGGCAGTTTCAGTACAGAAAGAGACCTCTAAGTGAACAACTGAAGAGATCCTATTTATCTTCTTTCCTTTCTCGTAAAAATTGACAGAACTGAGGTAATCTTTCTAGTTTCCTCTCCACTTGGAATATGAATATACAATCGTCGTTTTAGAATAAGAACTTTTAATGCAACAGCTAATCTTGTCACATTTAATGCATATAAAATAGTACCAAACAAATGCTAAAATTCCAAGTTGACGAAAACCGACGAATATATTCACATCGAATTGATGGTCGTTCAAGAGAACTCAGGATTATCCACAAATAAACCACTGCTAAGATTGAAAGCTCCAGTGATGGTCGTTCTTCCTTTAAGGGCTCTCAGGCTGTTCGCTTTAATTTAATGAAAAGTTTCTTAAATGATTCTGTTATTGCAAAGCAATGAGAAAACGGCACAATGAAAGCAGCAATATTCGGAAATACACTTCAACGAGGAAGTAGACGCCGCTCTTATGAGTGAGTATGAGCAACATGTACAACGGCAATGAGTAAAGTACGAGGGTATTTAAATGTTTGCAGCAAACACAGCGACAGCTCTTATTCTTTCTCATTAGGCAATAAGATTACTCTCCATACATTATGCCCCTCATCTACATTACCTACAATTTACATCCATTAGTGCGCGACTGTTGTTTCTAATTTGTGCTGATGGGAAGTGTCTAGGTGAAAGGCTATATCAGAGCCACCGTATGAAATTATATTAGGCTGTATAAGATTCTGGATTCGGGAATAGAGGATAAAGATATCAAAAATCTTTGCAATTACATTTTCACGTAACGTTATTCAGACGAAGAAATTGCATTTCTGATTTCCTCAACACAAAAAAAAAATTGGATTAGCGCAGATTGAACAGAAATCCAGAGAAAAGTTTCTTTCATAGGATAGTGAAACTAAACTCCATACTTTTTGGAAATGGAAAGAAGATAGGAGGCTCCCATTTTGTCTTTTGCCTTAGTTAAAGTTGCGATAAAGATTGAAGTGAGAATAAGAACCGAAGAGATATAAACGATTACCACCGTTAATCATAGCAATAAAAATCGATAATCAACTATGTACATATGCAAGAAACATTATGAAACGAAATATTGCAAATTAAATCGCATTCATTCAACGGAATATCATAGACCCCTACTGAAAATGTCTCACCACTTTATCTTATATTTGTGTAGGATTTAGTCAACCCAAAGAGATGTCGAAACAACTTATTCGCTTTTAGATGGGAACACCCACAAAGTTTTTACATTTTCCTCTTTCATGCAACAAATGCAAAGTGGACGGAGAGGCAAAAACGACTCGAGATCCTATGCCGATCTTCAAAGATGCATATAAAGGAAAAGATGGGGTGAAAAAGGAAGAGCGGAGATGAGCATCAACTATATCCCACAAAATGATCAATGTTTCAAAAAAATACCGAATCATACCGATGTAAATTCAAACTGAAAAACTGATACACACTTTTTGTTGAGTATCCTCTCCTGTCTGCAGTGAAATAAAACAGAAAGCAAAAAACAATGAGTGCATTTTAGCTCACAGAAGGCTTTTTGATGAAATATTCACTGCTGCGAACGACTCCGCCACTTGTTCTTTGAATAGATTAGTCGCCATTTCCTCTTTGATAGACTCTTCGATCGGTTCAAAATTACGCCACCTATCTTGATCACGGTATAGCTGATCCATTACAAGCTTTGTGAGTGCATATTTTTCAGGGCAGAAGTTTAGATCATTATCACGAGAAACAGTTTCCCATCGAGATTTTCTCATCGATTTCTCGTTGTCTGAAATCCTCTCAAAGAAATGAAAATAACTTCGAAATAAATTCAGAAACAAGTGGTGTCTCTCACAAATTCATAATATATTTTTAAACTTATCATATTACTGAGGTAACCCCTTTAGGATCTATACTCTACCTTCAAGATTACGGAGAAATTTCAAAATTTCAGCTCATATTTAAACGGCAAATAATGAAAACAGAAGCTCACAATAGACAACGATAAGAATGAAATGTGATGAAAGTAATAAGTTTTTATTATACTATGCACTGTTACTTTTATAAATGGGAAAAATCATAGTGAATAAATCACAAGTGAATGGAAAATGAGACTAAATTTTCTCGAATTGTGAACGATAATCTACTCGTTCGATCTAGTTTACTAAAAATATTCGAGTGTGCTATAATGAAAAAATTGAAGGATAATAAGCAGTTCTTATTGAGCCATAAAGAAAAATTGTTGCAATAAGCCTTATGCGCATTTATCATCAGTACTGAAACTGCTATTAACAGTTGTTATACATTAAATGTTGATAAATTCGAGGATGAGTTTCAACATCGAAATGTGTGAAATCAGCAAAAGTCTAATAACTGGCGCTATCAGTATCATTGACAAAGGAAAAAGTTTACAACCAGCTTACCGGGATATAGTACATTGAATACTTCATTTCGCAAAATAGCTTTCAGTTCAAATATATTCTGCGGTGGAGGGGGCACTCCATGACTCATCCACACATTATGCAGATCCCTCTGAAAGGTTCTTTGAGCAACAGCGCAACATGCATCTGCTATCATCTGCCTGAAAATAAATAAATAAACAAACACATACTATATATATATATATATATAATCCCTTCATAGTTACTGCACGTATAAAGTATAATATCGTTCAAAGACTCAACATGAACGATAAACCGCAATATTCCGACTCACGCGCATAAAACTTCGCAAGCAATGTTTGAAAATTAATATTGAAAATACTCACGGGCACAAAATTAATATGCACTCATTATAATGCAATCGTATAAAGACATAAGAAGATGTGCTAAAATAATAACGTATGAAAATCGCTGCAGAAAAAAAAAGAAGTGATTATCCAAAAGGTACCTTATTATACAAAAATAATCTTGCACGGAACTAATGTTAAATAATCATTTAAAATAGTCGAAAGAAATCGAATCCGATCAATATCAATTTCGAACAAACAAACAAATAAATTGACCTGTGGGCAGTTCTCGCCGGATGTTCACCGATTTCAGTCGCGTCCACTTCAATTTGCAAATCCTCTCCCGCATTAAACATACTCCAAACACGTTCTGCATATTCACCAATAAGAGCACGCACTTCATCCGGATCGTCGCAATAAAACCTGAATAATATGACACCTTCATGATCGAGATTTTAATGTGGCAAACTGCAAACTACAATCTCTTAATGAACGAGCAGCGATAACAAATCTCAAAAGTGGACTGCATTTTGAATGGGCAGCGATCAAGACGACTTGACATTTATAGCAATGGCAAGACGTCGATGGTTGATTTCATAATCGGAAAATTCTCATAAAAATTTGACGGAAACATTGGAAAAAAAGAAAACGAACAAAAACTCGAATATACCTCTTTTGGGTGTCATCCACAGTATCGGATGTTTTCTTGATATAGCGCTTAGGAAGTGGAGTATCACATGTTAGGTCGGGCAAAACCAGAGGTCGATTACCATGCAATGTTGGGTCGGTAACTTCCACCTCGGATTTTGCTTCTTCATCGGTGTTCATTTCACTCAAATCAAGTGGCGTAATATTGAAAAGATTCTTCGGCTGAAAATAAAATAATTTGAACATTTAACAGACAAAGTAAATAGCGATCACAGCATTTCGGGAAATTACATCACAGGTGAAACGATTGGGACAATTTTTCTGTTTCGGTGGAGAAATCCCTTTTTTCAGTAAAGAAATAGTTTTTATTAGCCAAAAACTTTTTAGAATAAAAAGGACGGCAATGGAGAACTTTCAATTTCTTCTCCCTCCTGTTCTCGTAGTAGTTTACAGTAATGGTACCAAGCTGCATACTTCTTATACTTCGACTTTTTATGAATCTGTCGCATCAAAATGCCATCTAAATTACATCTAAAATTATGATTGAATGATGCTGCATTCTTGCAAAGTACCATTATTTACAATAGATTAACTATCTGAATGAAAATCAAAGCACATTAAAGCATAAAAAACAATCTTAAATGGATGATTAACACTAACCTCAGCGATATTATTCAAATCATATGTTGCATCGCCCATCCACGAATGTTCCAACCATGAATTCCTCATTGTGCCTTCTTTCTCCGTTTGATTCGCATCCAACTCAGTGTCTGCGGAAATACTCTCAGCCAATGATGCATTCGCCCCATCCAGAGATGTTCTCTTCTCAGCCAAAATCGACAACATCGTACTCAATGAATCATTGAGTGACTCGTCCATAAGAAATTTGCCCAGGGAAGAAGCTATTCGAACATCTTTTCGCTGAAAACAAATAAACAGCGCTAATATTTAGGTCAGTTAAACTTAGTGAACACTATATGGATTGCAAGTCTACAATAGAGGTGAGACCAACGAGGGAGATAATGAATTTTAATTATGAGCAGAGAATAAAACTAAGTGTTGCCTTTTAGCTTCTTCTATTACTTACCAGCTTATTGGAACAACTAACAACTCCACACTCAGCAAGGAAAACTATCTAAGAGCAGCATTCATTCTTTGTACGATTCAGCTGTATTCGATCGAGATCCTCCTATCATAGTATAGTGGACTGATGCAAGTAGGCAGGTTGGAACCTCAGTGTTTATCTAGACGCTGCTTTGTTCAACATTTTGCTTAAGGAAACTGCAGTGATGAGTAATATCGTATCGAATATAGACTTGTGTTTATTAAGCAGTGAGAAGCACAGCAACTGAATAACACCTACAGGACTTTGGGAGGTGCTCGTTGGAGTTCGTGGAGTGCGATTGTGAGGAGGCATCGTTGTTGCGAAACGTGAGATCAGTGGTGAACGAGGCGAGCTCAATGGACTCAACGATAGTGAAAAACGTTTCCTCTTCTCCCGAATCTATGAAAAAAATTCACTCTCCATTAAAAAACACAACGAAACTAAAGAAAAACCTGAAAGATATTTCTTAATGTCCCCTCGACTTAAGATGGATAATATTGTTTACGATGATTTTTTACAAGTAAATTCAGCTTCTCTGCCTGAGAAAATTGTCGAAGATTTAGTCGATTAGACAAGTTTTCATAGAAAAGCTCAATTAAAGCGCTAAATTTTCAGAGCCAATTTCATCGATACAATTAACAATCTGCGAAATCCTCACATTAAAACATTTTCCATCATTACTGTTCAACAACCGCTAAGCTGGAAAATGTCGCATATCCGTTACCACAGGAATTATACAACTACTAGTATCCTTAAACACAAACAAGGACCTGTCTGGGATTGGTCCCCTTTTCGGAGTATCAATTGCATTTCACTTGCGCTATGATCGAGATATTTCTGTGGCCACAACTTGTTAGTCGTGTGACTAATGCGCTTTCCTATTTTTTGGTAGAATTTCTTGTTATACTCAGAGATCCTATATTATCCTATATATTATTTACGGAAAATTATACTAATCAAACATTCAGAGGTGTGAGATCCTATACTTGCGAACGCTTCCCATCAGAAATGAAATCAATTAACGGCCAACAAAACAAACCGCCGAATGTGATCCGGATTCCTCACTTTGAGTTCGTTCCTTTCCAAACGATGGTGGTCGCTGAAAACGAATCTACTACCATGACAACTGAAGATGACGCATGCTAACAAATCCAATCCACTATGATTAACTATAGCCACATTCTTAACACAGGGTATTTGAATAACGCTGACAACCTAAACCATCGGACATACCCCCTATGCAAGTGGTATATAATAACCGAAGATGATAGCGTTGTTATAAAAGATTACGAAGTCGCAGGTGAAATAAGGTTCTCATCTGCGATCTGATGACAGTTTCAATATCACAAAATCACTAGTACACACATCCGACTACTATAACGTATCTAACAATCTGTTGAAATGTGCTAAGCAAATTCGTGCTAAAGCATTGTAATCTCTGATATATGGAAGCATTTGCAAGTGCAAAATCAGTACATCATAACATGCTCGCCATAGATAAGAATTCAATTATTCAGGGATGGTATATTCATACCGTGAAGCTCATAGCTGAATCGTTGAGGTCATCTGTTACCAGCTCGGGACTGCGAGCGAGAATAACTAACTTGTTCTGGAATATTCAATGTTGAATTCTAGTTAAACTTGATTATATCATCAAAAATTTCTGCAAAACAACACAGAAAATCTTTTTAGAAAAAGGAAGGGGACATTATTACTTGTCAATCAAAAATTCCAAGGATCACAAAATACTATAACGAAACTAAAAAATCATCGAAAAAATTTAACTCGAAAAAGTCAGTGACATCCAAGAAATTATATAAATTAAACTGATACTAATGCAGACCACCACATCCGTTATAACCACTAAATTTCTTCCTTCCAGTTTTCGGATAAAACCTCTTTCGGTTTCGTGCAATGACTTTTACATGATATCATGCAGTTTGCATAAGCAGCATGCCTAAATGCGTCACTCCACTACATATGTGTGATGTGCACATTTTTCTTGATGAGAGCGAGGAAGACGGAATAACAGAAGAAATTATTTTGTCGTTTATTCTTCCACAACAATACCGCTATCTATTACGAGAAAGAGATCATCAAATCGTCTCCACTAGAAGAGTCCTCTCTGCACCAAGAATGACTGTAAGATGATTTTAAGAAGTATGAAATAAAAGATTCGATAATAGGAATTGCCTTTACCCTCAAAAAAGAATAAATATTAACCTCTGCATTGATCCCCACATCGAATTTCGCCAGCGAATTCACTGAAACCAAATCACAAAATTTTAAAAAGTGAACAAGAGAATAAAGGGGAAATTTTCTTCAAAAAAAAAAAACAAAAAAAAAACAACTACATAAACGAGGGATACTAAAAATTCTTTGTGAGCACAATCTTCAACATTTTCCTTCTGTCCTCTCCTTTAAAGTAAAATGGTTTCTTCTGAGACAATTTGCTCTAAAAGAGAGGACAAAAGAAACCACCTTACTCCAAATTCTAAAATTTTTTACCGTGTAAGTCTCCACCAATGCCACCTACCCTCTACATTTACAAAGGAGTATTTCAGCACGACTAACACGATATGCTACGAAAAGATGCAAGGAGATATCAATATAGAATCATGGAACTCCTATTACAGCACCACATTTTTTAGACTGTTATGCCGAAACTCCAATCGATCATCAATAAAGAGAACGCCATTCAGTTTGCATCGATGGGCCGAGTTTTCAAAGCCACACAAAATCAACAGAACCACGCAAAGCATCGAAAAGAAACAAGAGTGACATCACATTCGAATAACTCTTTAGGCCACTTCTCCTCCAACAATGCTTATGGTTACTATATCTACAGGCTTTAACTTAACCCCTCTAAATAAAAATTTCGTTACTCATTTTCAAACGTGTTTAGATCATATAACAGAGGAAATTCGAAGAGAACTCGGTAGCGTTAAAGATGCAACGGAGATAGATGGAACAAGATGAAATGAGCACGATACGTGGCTCGACCAGCAATTATCTAACGCTTTTTACTTGTATCGGACCAAATCCAGTCTAAGATAGTGAGGACCTCTGAAATACCCTCTAGAAAAATGAAAGATGATTTCTACAATGGGAATGGCAACCAGTACAGAAGGAGAGCATGAGGAAAAAAATTGCAAAAGTAGGCGATATATGCCGGCTGATAACCAATCTGCATAGGTTATATGTAAGTTTATCATCGGCAGCATAGGTGTAGACGGATCGCCACCTTGTGCATCCCACTCTTCCTAGAATTCCAGAGTTAATTTAAGGAAGTAAACCTCAATGAACCTTTTTCGCGGAACTCGCAGAACAATTATTCGGATACCTGAAATGCAAAAGTTTGTAGCGATAGCGGCGTCTCCGCTAGAAAAAGATAAGTGTCCTCTAATCGACGCTTCTTCTAACGTTCCTCCTCTCCCATCCCTAATAGAACCTTCCCTAGCCCCACCCTTAAATAGATCGTATGAAAACTCCATCTTAAATGTTTCCGAATTACTACGAAACATACCATTTTGTTCGATGACTGCAGAGTTGCCTCGTTCCGTGATATTACCATCGATTAGTTGGTCGCTAGTTTCTAGTGTGATTTCACCTAAAAGCGTTGCTAGAACAGCAATGAAACAACATCATTCAGCGATCCTTCTATTGACAAGGCAAATACATCATGCACTACGATGCTGATGAAATGATGCTTACGATAAGGAAATTAAAGGAAATTCCATTGAAGATAGTCTCATTAAAACAACACATCTGTACTATGCACACTCGATTATGTCGAATGGCACAATTGTTACTTTCATGCAATATTGAGTAAAAAATATAAAGCATACCTTTATCAGAAGCGCCCTGCCTGAGTTCTTCAAATCCCGCCTCGTGATGAAATACCGGCAAGTCAGGAGATGGCGCAACGTCAGTGAAAAAGCATTCGGAATCTACATCATCTGAGGTACTCTGAGTATCGGAACGGTCGTCAAGTTCAGCTGGAACACCAATAGTGCCAACCGCCACCTCTGTCTCCTTGAGAAAGGTTTCACCATGACGCAAATCTGCTGAATTGCCAGTTGTGGAGACAGCAACCAAATCCTTAGAAATGCCTTTCGATATTTCTTCCTCGGGGATAACGGAATCTGGAAGCCCAGTGGTTGTTCCACAAAACGCTAGAGAATCAACATCTGGATTACGTTTGAAAGAAGACATGACAGACGGCTGTGCTACTTCAGATTCGACAACCGTGCGTTCCGAGGACGCCCTCCCACTGGCAACGTCGTCCGCTGAACTGTCTTCATCTTGTGCTTTTCTGTCTGACATAACATCCTGAACGTGGGCGGGCGCTTCGTCTTGATCTGAATCATCGATACCATTCAGATCCAATTTAGGAACTGATGGCTCACGCGCTGATGTTTCCTCTTGCTCAGCAGCCACCTCAAGCTCCTCCAAAGACTCCAGATCATCATTGCTAAGACTGTCTAACATGCTAACCGACTCATTTGATATTTGTAAAATGTCATCTGGTAAATCTTTTTGATTGACGTCATTCGCGGCATCTGACTTCACTGCCTCGCCCGACGAAGTGAGTGTTGTACCATTTTGGGCACAGCTCGGCTGCCACAACTTTTTCACACCTATATCAGTTATCCCCGTGACTGCCTTTTCATCTGGGGGGTTGCAGTGATCACTCTCTTGGGAACTCGTTTCTTTGTCCAGATCCGACAAATCCATCGAATCTTCCATTTGAGCCGCCTTTTCTTCGTTCGCTCTGTTCTGCCCGGCGATTTCGACTACTGTCTCCAAAGGTCCCTCGGGTAGCAAAATGTGAGGCAAAATCCGATTCATTCCAACGGTGTCCTGACCATCCGCAGAAGAGCTGGCAGGTTCCAATAATGGAAGTTCTTCGAATGTGTCTTGATATCCATCTTCATCAGATTCTTCTGCTTCCTTACTGGTCACAATAGCTTTCTTTATGGAAGAGTCTCCAAGATTTCCTTTCGCTTCACCCACTCCCTTCAGATCTGACGAGACGTCAGGTGATTCACTGAAACTGGTTCTTTTGGGTGTGCTATCTTTGCCTGCGCTCATATCCATCGAGCGGTTAGTTCTTTTTGCATCCGAAGTGCTGCCCACAATGACTGGTGTACGATCAGAAGATTGTAAGTGTTCTGAATCAGTTGAAGTTGACGTTGGTTGACTCGTTCTTTTTTGGGGCGAAATGAATCGTGATATGGGGAATTGCAGGTTGCCGTCTTGATTCTGTAGATCCAGTTCATGGAGCGTCGATGGTGAGTCGGGGACAAGAGTAGACGTTCGTGACGAAGATGAGCCATTGCCTAATAGAGACGACCTATGCTCATCATCAGCGATCACGTCACGTGCTGCGGACAATAGGTGCGACGTGCTTGCTGTCTCGGCTGTTGGTGCAGAGACTGTATCTGAAGAAACCAACTATTAATAATAAGAAACAGAAGAATATAAATACGAAAAAGAGAAATCAAAGAAAGAAGAACGAGAGAGAGAAATTGTACAGGACGAAAGGCTTTCAGGGAACACTCGGACCAGTACTTGCAAGGTCACTATAAAAACAGAAGGTACAGATGAGTGCATATAATACAAACACGACTGTGAATGTATTAGGAAATTCGTTTTTTGCTGATTTGGGTACAGTCAGTCAAGGTATTCACTGATTTCATGTATTTTAACACTTAACAGTTCTTAAAAATCTTTTCTATTTTCACCGGCTACCTGAGACCAGGCAGTCCCTTAGAAGAAGGCTACCCATAACCCTCGCAAGTGGAAAAGCGTGCCACATGAGCTGACACGGAATGCGCTTTTGCATTCCACTCATCAAGCCAAGCGGCTCTATGGTTTAGCTACAAACAATGAAACAAATGAAATAAGGCATCGACAATTTAATCGACCTGGTCACTCGTAAAATTTTTCTCTAAAACATTCGTTATTGTTCTTTCGATTAGAGTGACAGGAAATTTAAATCGGGCCATTTGAAAATATGCGATTTTTGGGCATCCTTAGGAATCTATAATTTTTTTGCTTATAATGCTGGAAGTTAGTACTGAATATCACTATTTGCGATATTATATATTCACGCTTGGCCCGCACCATTAATTCCCTCTCGCTTGTAACTTCTATTATCCATTCTTTCAAATAAGCTTTACGGTACTTTCTGGCTTTTACATTCCCGCATTCACTACAACAACATCATTTACGATGATATGGTCAAGAAGTGGCAAATTTCAGAATGAGGCCTAGAAAAACGTTTTTCCCTTAACAATCTTTATAGGAATATTGTAAAGGTTTATTACTTAAATGTTAGAAAATAAATGAAGGCAACAAATAATTATCAATACTTTATACTAACAGTGAGTAAAAGAAAATAAGAATCATCAAATCTAAAGACGAGATCATCTGCAAATTCGCCGCTTAATTTATTTATGATGTCACCTAAAGAAACTTACTATACACCAAAATACTGCAAAAATTATTAACAGAATAAAAGATCGAACCATTTTCCGTGTGGAAAGAAGACTCGTTTTGGTGTATATTATTTGAGGGTGTGCTGATAGAGAGCTGCTCTACTTCCAATCTCTCCAAGTAGGCGATGTGATTCGCCGTCTCTTGTATATAACTTTCGTGTGCCTTTATTTGTTCCAGTATAGAACTTTCTGCTCTAGAATTCCATTTATGAGTAAAAATGAAGCAATTTTATCATTTGTGATTTTAAAGGATGTGCTCAATAAATAAATTTACCATTAAAACATTGGCAGCAAGAGAACTCGAGCTAACAAATAACTTGAAAAACGCATCTAAATGAAGCTTCAAAGATTCTCAAACTGATGAAGCCTCATATTGGAGAAGTAAAACAATAAACCCATATTTCATTTAAGATGTAAATAACTTTCTCCAAAAATAAAAAAAAAAAATATTGATGATGAGCCCATTTTTGCGATATCATTAGAAATCATTTCCTGATAAAACATTGGTTTTTTTTTCATTTTTTAACCAGTCTCGGGTAAACACTGTAAACATTTGGGAATTAAATAATAAGTAAACCTGTCAGCAACATATAATATTGAAGTATTAAAATAATATCTAAACAATAAGCTGCCCAATCCATGAGAAGCTTCCTTTCCCATCTATGCGTCTAATTGATGACATGCAAAATCAATTCCCTTCAGCTTACTTCATTGAGAGATCACGAATGCTGCGATCTGTTCCTCCATCACGAATTCTTCGATCGAAGCTTTCGCGCAACAAAAGTGCCTCTTCTCTCTTTTGCTTCAGTTCGTTTCGCAATATGTTTACGCGATCTTCGTCCGCTTCAAACGATCCTTAAATTTTGATAAGTTCAGTTATAACTAGGAAAAATTTTTCTTCCACTTTATATCAAATTGCAGCTAGCAAACACACAATTCATTCATGCAAACGGATCTAAACAATTAAAAATAACAGTGATAATTTGAGAAAAATAAATGTTAACCATTTAGGTGAATAAAATTATCTTACGACTGTGATCAAACCAGCTAGATGGTTTCTGGTTTCGATCACTTATTCAGTATATGTATCTGAGGAGGGAGGGGGGACTGTTCGTAAATAAGAGCTAACGAACCGCGTGAATGAATCTCTCCACGAGCAGTTTTCGCGAGTAGCTTGATCGGACCACGATTCGTGAGTGAAACATTGGCATCTGAGATGCTGCTCGGTTCGCTATCAGCAAGTGACGACACATCTAAAAGTATTAAGAGTGCTCTGCGATAAATGTTTTACCCCCCAGGTTGTCGGTGTTGGACTGTACGCATGGTAACTCGACTATGAAGAACACGACAAAGTCAACTCAGAATGTCACATCAAATATCAACACACCATCCAAATTTTACCAGCTCACCCTTCCTCAACAACCATACGAAATTTTCCATAGAGAAAGCAAACTTCGATAGCATATTCGCAAAGAAAAAATTCAAGCATTTATCAAACAAGTCGACCTAGCTCCAACTTCCCATCGAAATCTTGTTGTATGGCAACCTTCCCCATTTTCCGCACATTCTAGATACCTCTCGCCTTCACAGTAAACGTGAAAGCTTCAATTCTACTTTCATATAACAGCAAGCTTCCGTACATTAGATACAGAACTCATTCAAATATCATACCTCTACTGAGACTTCCTCCTCTCGTTTGCGAAAAACGTTCGCGTCTTAAACGACGTTGGTCTGCCTCTTCTCTCTCGCACACCAATGACGGAGGCTTAACAACTCCACATGCCGTCAGACGCAGTACTTTTTCAGTCTTCTTTTTCGTTTCATCCAACAGCTTCGCGCTTTCCTCATTTATTTTCCTGAAACAATTCCCCTTAATCAGGATCAATTATTCATGGAAGGACATCAAGATGAGAAGCTTCTCAGAAGGGGTATCCCAACATGCCTTTTTGCATCCCACTCAGTTGATTAACCAATCTCATAGGTTTCTAGCAAGTATGCGAGATAACGACTTCATACTCTTTCTAATCCAACCCTCGCATAAATCTTTTGTAGACAACTCATTCCTCTACGACCTAGCCAAGGAAAACCTACACAACATTTTCGGCACCATGAAGTGTCTACACTCTCCTTGAAGTTAGTAAGGTCTATTTTATTTTTCCACTATATGAACCGAAATTTGCAATTCCAACATCAGCAATTTCCGAGTTGAAACTACCAGAAGAGATAAACAGGTGCAGAGATATGAGCTGTCATAGTAACAGACAGATATATAAGCACGCATGCGCTTAAATATAAGCATAGACATTTGCAAAATTCATTTCTAGAAGTGCATAAGTAAACTTAAGTGAGCGAATATTTTCTCAACTTCAAATGAAACAATAAAAAAGGAAACAAGGAATTACCCCGACCAGCGTAAACGATCGCGAAGTTTTAACGAAAGCATATGCAGACGAGCAGTCTCATGCGTATGATACTTGAAATATTCATCCTGAAAGTACATAAGAAATCACTAAAACATTCTCAACTCGTGAGCTCCTTTTCTTGGATTCTTTTAATTTTTTTATCATAAGAAAATACGAAAGCAGAATTTCACTGGTTGACTTTTACCTAGAATATTTCCTTCCATATTGTCAACATTCATAAAAAAAACCTATCCCTTCATGGTCTGCATAAGATACACGGAATGTTCTCGATCACATTTCTAATCTGCTTTCTGTTCAACTTTGCATACTGTTTTCGTCGATTGCCTGTCAAGCCTTTATTGCGAAAGTGAGCAATGACTTGATTTTCCTTTCCGATTTGCCGTATTTATTGAAATCATTCCCAAGCAATCATCTATCTCTTTGTCAAATCGAAATACGACTTGCCTAAACATCGCTGAAAAAGAATGAGAGGGACGATATCACTAAAATAAACGACCAAACTCTAAAATGTTTCGTGAAAGTTTAAACGCGATTAAGGCAAAAAGTCCATTTGCAAACTGTCTCTTCAATAAATATACCTGTATTAACGAATCCCAAAAAGTGTCGAGTTGAATAAAATTTCCTCTCAAAAAAATTCTGGCTGGTCAATACTATGGAGCAGGTTAATTTTCAGATAAATCGAGACATTCTGTCTAGCCTCACAGCAGTATTCTATTTTCCAAGAATATAGAGCTTTAAGCTCTATTGCAATTCTTCCTAAACAAATGAAACTGTTTTGAAAGCACAGAAAAGGTGCTGTAAGACGTTTTAATCTTTCTGCTCTCTGAAGTTGTCTGCGCAAATATAATGGTCTATACCACCCGTTCATACAGTGCATTGCCCTCCACCTGCATTAGCCACATGGGGTAAATTGGTGGTGCTTCGACCTATCACCTCAGTCGACTCACCTAATTTCGGCTCAATGAATTATTTTAAAGGAGGCAAAACAATAATTATAAAAGTATCTGCGAGCAGAGTTCACGCACTGTCTTCAAAGAACCCAAAAAGAGATTGCCGGCGTAATTATGGCATCGATCCCAGAACCATGCACATAATCATACCCCTTACCAAAATGAACACCTGCCATTCAAAGAAAACGATGAAACAGCTTGATAAACTAACATATGAGATATTCCAACCCTTCGAATTCTCATAAGTGCGCTTCAGATCGAAGCAACCGCTTTCTTTGCGCTTTCGTTCTTCGACGAGTTTTTCTAATTCAGCGAACTTATTCGCATCCATCAACCCTCTGAAATGATACAAAGGAAACAATCGATGAGGAACCCATTTGTTTGGGTCTGTTACGTGACGCATCATCATCAATCTGCCATCGTCCCCGTCTCCGCTTTCTTTCACCCCGTCACTTTCTTCTTCATTCTACTTATATTATCAACCCTCAAACCAGAAAAGTAAAAAATAAAAAATACCACTACCGATCATACTTCAACTGAATAGCAAACCGCATTTCAGGCCTATTAAGGAAACCCCTCATGAATAGAAACTTGCAGAAATCAGATGAATACAACAACTAATATTCGATATATAACAAAAAGAAAATAAATCCTCTAGAACCTACTCCTGTCTCCTCTCCATAAGCAATAAAGCTGACAGGTAATGATAATTCTATAATGTAAACAATAAACAGAGTTCACAAAACACGAACAAATGTAATCAACGATGGCGTTTACACTTACGACTAAAGCAATCCGTTCATTCACTTAATAGAAAATCATTCAAACAATGAGGTTATATAAAAAATCGAAGAATTCAATTGCTATGCTATGGCATAATGACTAACTACTGTGTTGATGAATAAATAAAGTAATTATGACCGACGGTGCAATGATAATGTGGTGGTGCATTTATTTGGGCACAAAAACTTGCTGCACTAATTCCTCACAAATGAACCATCTCATCGAATTGAACCAATTAAAACTTCAAAGTTAAAAACAACCAACTTTTCACGCATATGATAGAATACGCAAAGATCGCAATAATATTGACGCAATGCTGCTATTGTTCCACTAGCTAATTCCTCTCTGAGTTGATCGAAACTTGTGCAATCTGAAACACATAAGAACTTTTCAAGAATAAAATATGCACTTTATATAAACCAAATCCACTAAATACAGCCTTGGCCTCTTGGAATATACCCATTCCACATTCACTCTCCTATAAAACAATGATCACAAGGCTAATTGAAATGCTAACAAATGGATGAAGTGATAAAAGATAGTGACAGAAGTGTAATATCAGACATTATTGCATACGGTTAAGAAAAGGGCAACTCTGTTGACTACCCGAATATGAATATAATGAAATATTTAAGAGAAATGCTAAATTTTCGAGGAAATAATACTCAACTTATAAAAAATTATGTTCAGTGTAATTTAATAGTTCTGTGATCAAATGAGTGAAAAAAATATACGTCAACAAAACAGATATAAAGCAATAAGAATAAATGAGAGAGGAAAAAATTCAACAATGAAAATGCAAGTATATCTATACAATCCAATAAGAGCATGTAATTTCTACCTCTGCATTCACCATTAGCAATAAATAATCAAATTTCAATAACCTTTTGAAATGCTTTCTTGATCGGCCGTTGCTGATGAAATAGAAAGATCGTCGCCGTCAGTCTCATCTCTAGCACCAAAGGATTTCTCCATCTTATCTTGACGCTAAAAACCTCAGTATGAGTGCCCTTCATCGTAGTATTCAAGCCTTTACAAACTGTTTCGATGTCCTTAAAGTTCTAAGCTTGCTGTCCTAACACTGAAATATGGGATTCAAATTAACTGCGATTTGTGCTGGCCTTGATGCGATTACGTCTGGCGGCGTGCGATGTTTGGATCCTTGAATTTCTTCGACCTTCAAAAATACTGATCGAAGGTCTACGGTACTCAGTCAACACTAATCACAAACCCTTCCCATCTCTTCTTTTACGTCTAAGTATGGCCACTTTGTGTGATTTAAACATACACTCATGCTTCAGTTACCCTCTTTTTGATTATAATAAGGTACGCTAATGTAAGGCTCTGCCAAAATATACCATAGACTATACAACAATCATTATTGAGGTATTCAGCAGATCCGAAACACACTTGCAACGGATCCAACTATTAAATTCCGAATTTTGCATATTTTCGACACAAATCCTCGACTTCCTGAAGTGAAGAACATCCCATTGGCCAAATTTTAAAAGCGCACAATAAAGCAATCACATCACAGTGACGATGGACATCGAATTTCGGCAACAATTACGATAATAATCACTAACCTCCACCCATGGAATTTACATAAAAGAAAGCAAAAAAGCAAGACAAACCTCAGTGGCCAACACACAAACGTTTACAATCAAATAAACAACAATAGTGATAACGAAACAAGTGAATTGCTTGATTATCGAAGAATGGGTTTCATAAAACAATTGCATAAACGATCAAAACTAATAACAATGCATCATATAGTGCAACTATCCAGAAGAAACTCAAATGAACATCGTAGGCTGAATTATTCTAGGAACTGAACTCACAGTATAAAAGTTATCCACCCAAATTCACTACCCATAGTCTCATAGTTGTCAAGTTGAATTTTAACGATGGACGGAAGGGGTGTAAATAAAAAGGGAATTATGAATGACGATAAGATCCTTCTGAAACTAAATCCTTGCAGATGCGATAAAATCCACCACCATCATATCGAATATAAAACTTACGATTGACGTCGATCGTCTATCGTATGAGAATGGTTCATGCGTCGTTTCACTCTTTGGCTTATTTTCTTTCCCTTTCGAATGACGACAACTTTCCGCCTTTTCACCACTCTCCGCAGAAATATTACGACGATCGGCATTCACTGCTTTCATTGGAGATAACATTTTCTGCAAATAGACATAGGTTGGTGAAATATTATCGAAGAAATTAATGCAACGTTCAACGAATTGCATTCCGATCGCCATTCTTGCAAATATAGTCACCCTTTTCAGAAAGAAAAGTCATCCTCTGTACAAAACATGAGTACCCTATCGGTTCATCCGTAGCAAAAAACAAAAAAAAAGAGAAAAACCTAGGGAGAGCGGAAGGAGGACCGAGAACGAAGCAAGAAGAACATAAAAATTACATCCACTGCTTCATTAGTTCACTTTGGCAATCAGTCCTTAGCAGCAGCTGTATGACTAAACAGATTTTTGCATAGTGCTATTTATGCGTACATTTGCCATTTGCCAAATTTGTCTTAGCTTATGCATACTTATCCAATTGGCAACTATCAGTAAAAATTTTTTTTGCATATTTGCCTCAATATAAGCTCCTCTGAGGCTCCCCTTAAAAAATCTTTTAAATCATATTACATGACAGGATGTTAACAAGAGAAGTATGTGTTGTTAGGTACTCTCGAAAAGAGAGACTCACGTTGAGGATCACAATTTCCCTCTCCGAACTAGGCCAAAAGTTCTAACAAATTTTATGACTGGTGTTGTTGTCGATGAGCAATCGAAAAGTCATCTGCTAAAGAATATAAATAACGCTGACGTGAATTTAACCATTTTGATAGAAGAAAGAATATAGTGTTGGAGTGTAAAAAGACAAAAGAGCAAATAAACCTAAAATATAGTGCAAAAAAAAATGAAACAGATAATCACATATATTACTATTACAAAGAAATAAACCATTCAAGAAGAAGAGTGCAAAAAATGGGAAAACATTCTCGAAGTTTTGAATACTTTCAAAGATTGACTTCTAACTCTTTCTTATATAATAACGCGAAACTTCATCGAAGAGAGCACTGCGCTGTAGATAACCACTAACGGTATTGAGCTGTATAGGAATGTGAAACGCTAAAAAATTCTTCCTTCAAATGCAAACACGGAACGTAATTGTGGGCAATTCTTGATTCCTATAGGGAATGATACGCAATCGTCAAGGATTATCACTAAGAAAATGCCAACGAGCTAAGGGAATGCGATAATGAAAGCGTCGCAGACTAATTTTCGTCAGTTTCCCTCTCAACGCTTCTATTTGAAATTTATAACTAATTGCTAAATTGTCAACAATAACTTTATGCATAGTTTAAAAAAATATAAGTAATAAATGCTGGGAATGATTTTCTTGAGGTGATCCGAAAATGATTTGCTTTTACGTTTATGGATTCGTTAAGCCGTAAAAATCGATCGGAAATGCACCCAACGCATCAGCAAGTTATCTGGTGCTTCTTCATAAAAAATTTCTGCCAATATTTGAGCGGAAAAATTTCAATCGTTCGCTGTACTTGTTTATAGTTTGATTGCGATCGATTCTTGAAAATCCCCAAATCTGTGATCTGAACGAGGACCCACTCAAACGCACTCAATAGTACATTCAATCGAACTCAGCAAATCACTGATTGCAATACATACACCAGCAGCAAGAAGCTTTCGCTGCATCTTGGCTCTGCTCAGTCAAACCACCAGTCAACCGAACACCACTAATAACAACAGACTTCATTATATTCAACTATTTTAACTTACTGGCCTAGTGAAAATAATTTAAAGAAATCAGTTCGCATTTCAGTTTATGCAAAGCTGTAGTCGAATGTTTTTAATAAAAAAAAAGCGCAACCGCAAAATAAAATAGAACGTTTTTGGTATAATTGTTTATCTGATGCTAACATAAAAACTTTTAAATTTGAGTTAATGAGAAAAAAAAAGGAAATATCTACGATAAAATATTATTAAAAAATTAGTATTCGATAAATGCTAGAAGCAAGCTGAAATTTTGATTGCATATTTTTTGCACATCTAAATGTTAAGAAATAAAATAAATACGAACTTAGCAAAGAGCACTACATTCGAATCTTTCAATCTAGCATTTTATGTGCTAAAAGGGTGAAAACAAAAGAAGAAAGCATATCCACACAACAGTAGAAAACTTTCAAGCAAGCAGTCAACACTCTCTTGATTGCAATAACTAAATAATATTATAAAAGTTATAAACAAAATCACAAACATTAAAAACACATAAAATATATGTAACTTAAATGAAGAAACTATTAAAGTGTATAAAAAGCAAAATAGTGCATAAAGGACGATGAAAGTAAAACACTAATGAAACAAGTCAAAAAAGCGTGGTGGGAAGAAAGGAGCTGAGACACGTGCGCTTTTTCAGCTCCGCTGAACGTAACAACCGTTCCCATAAATGAGTAGATATAATAAAACATATGCAATAACGCATCACATTTTACCCGAATCAACCGCCCATGAAAATAAATCTCCGACAAACGGCTGGCTTTTTCCGTGCTGTTTGTCAGATGGCTGATCGAAAATGCCCTTCTATTTGCAAATTTCAAGCGCTCATTGCAAGTCGTTTCCATGTTAGTGGCTCAAGCTGAAAATCGTGATAGGTGGTTATTCTACGGCACAGCTATTGGCCCATATATAGTACACCACCCAATTTCATGACCTCAGCTTCAATAGCTATTAGCTGAAGCTATTGGACAGACGCGTATATACGCACGCATGAAAACATGATATCCTCAGCATGCGCAAATCTGCAAAATTGCACCAGAAAAAGAACGAGAAGTATCTCGTTTAATCATGCGGAACCTCGGTCTTGAAAAAACAAAAAACGAATCATTCTTGCAGAAAAAGCAGTGGTGTGACTCAATGCCAAAGTGCTCAATAATAAATAAATGCCTAGCAAAGAAGATCCCCAGTGATAAAAGCCAAAATTGAAAGGATTACGGCGAGGAACGTGGATAAAACAAAGGGTAAAAATCCAAATAGCGCTATTTGCATCTTTATTAGCAAGTTGCTTATTCCTGAAACATCTGAAAAACAAAAACCGTTAACCAGTTTGGTAGGAATCGCATTCAGAAATTAATCGTTAGTATAAATATGCAACATTTCTCTTGCATGCATCGTCACATCACAGCCAAAATGAAGCCAAAATTTCAGATCCTAATTTACTTCTTAATCAAGAAGTTTGCCCTCAAATAATCTCCATCACATATCCACTGTACGTTTGGTTGGAACTAGCTGATTTCAGATTACTCACCTCACATTACAAATAGATGCACGTGCAAATTCATATTCACTTTCTTATGCAATGCCCTATAAACTGTATTTGTTACAACAAAGCGAATGAGATGGCCAACATGCCCCTTCACCTCAAGTTCATAGGCGAGAATGCCGAACGATGATCTTCACCGTCCACAATTTTAGTCCACGATAAATACATCTATCGCCTACTCTTCCAAATCATAATGATAATCGAAAATGATAAAGTAATATTTTTTAGGATGTCATTGCAAAGATGGATAACAAATAAAAAGCAGCCCTCTTTCATTTATTGCTTTCCGTTTAAGCAAAAATCTATTCCATGGCATTACTTCGTGCATATTAAAAAATATGGACTCAATATTCGGCACAGGTATTGTAAATGCGCATCCCAAAGTTTTTTATTTTATACACAGAATGGAAAGGGAAAAGGTTTATCCTATATTCATTTTTTTAAACGGCAATGAAATAATTGAATTGTGAAAACCAAAAACCGTGACTTTTAAGTTAAACTTAGACGGGGACGAGAAGGAAACGTTAAAACAACGTTCTTTTCCATAGCCGTGACAAATCTTTTTCGTCTCCTCTTCGGCTATTTCCATGCAAACCTAAAATGAATGAGAAATGAAACAGTACTCGTTTTTGAGGGTCCGTGTCTGTCATCGATGAGGAATGCAGTGATATGACATCGCCATTACTCTCCCCCAAGCGCCAGTGATAAGCACTTCCATAATCGTCAACTTCTTGTGGCAATACAACCATATCGCATTCATCGTTTTCATTCTATAACACATTCGCCAATAAAACAACATATTCAGTTGCTATCATTAGTGCACTAATCAAAGAGGAGACGGGATTCATATCAAATGATGTCGTTTATGTTCTTCGATGATAAGAAACCTCTTTCATATTTTCATAAACTTTTGGCTTTTTTTTCAATTATTTTCTTTAAGGAAATGAAATAAAGCGATTTTTTATGAAATTCAACAAATATTTTTTCTCCATTTCCAAACTTTCAAATTCCTATCTAAATCCTTCCTTTCCCCTTCGGCTCTTTAGTGACTGACATCTCAACAACCTCTTTCCCGTAATTTTCATTTGGATGTCGGATATGACAGCTGCTACACGCTAACAACAGCAATCGCATTTCTATGCAATAACGCATCAAAATCTAATCACAATCAACTACGAAATATATAATTAGCACGTTTATCGTGGCGAGTAATCAAATAATAAAAAAGATAATTACAATACAAATATAATACCTCGAAAAACAATTTTATTTATATCACAGAACGAAAAGGTTTCATTAACAAAATCCACAATGAATCGGTGAAACTTTAGATTACAAAATTCAAGCTTTATAATATTACAGACGTAATGTGCTTTCCTATATCATCACGCTATCTCCAATTCAGAGACATGTTAGTGATTATTCTTTTTCATGTAGCGAAGAACCATCAACAAGGCATTCATTCACGCGATAGTCAAATCAAAAAATATGCTCACCAATAGTAGCTACTGAAGTATTTACTCTCAGATATAAGTGTAACATGTGCTGATCCGTCAATGCAGAAAGCACATAGGTGCACTATTCATTTTTACAAACAAATAAAAATATTTATATACTATAAACATTGCTCTTACCTGGTGATGACCTGATGTCCCTTCGTTGCGTAATGCCTCTAGAGGAGTTGGTACTTTATCCGACATCTTCAAAATACTTCGTGCATCTCTCAATTGTTCACCCATACGATCAATACGTTCGTTATATGCTAAATGCGCATTTAATCGACCGCCTAACGCTTTGCCTCGTGTAATATTCATTTCACTCTGAAAGAAATCCATTCCACATAAAAAATATGAATACAAAATTATTTTATAATATAAAATCTTTTAAGAATAATGAAGAAAATTTTTTTGCAATATATAAAATTTCTTCTGTCTCCCTTTGACGTCTCCATTTTCAAACAAATATTACTGGTAAGATAATCAGCTACTTCAAGAGAGCTATAAAAAATTGGCCCAACTTTCTTTTACGTTACCAAAAATATAAATAACCCCTGTACTAACAAGCGTCATCTGTTATAGCCAGTATAGACTGAACTTCCATTTAAAACTTGGAATGCCCAAAATCAACACATATCGTAAAGTGTCAAAAGTAATTCGAAGAACATTGTATACGGGTTCCTTACAAAGGACCATCCGCCTTATCAAGGCTAATAATCGACTATCACTATATCACTGCTTCTCCAGTCATTACAGCAGGTAAACAATTTCGTTAAGTGTAATCGAACAAAGAACAAACATTGCGACGAATTGGCGTTATGAGAGCATCAACAATGGGAGTGACCGCATAGAAATTAAGTGATTCACTCTTTGCAATCACATCGGTGGTCACTTGTTCGCATGCTAATATCGATGCACGATCGGCAAATGAAGCATCAAAAAATTTCGATGCTCTGAAAATATCACTGCAGTGATCACTTTAGCCCGATATAACGAACATCTGCTTGCATTAGTGAAATATTTAATTTTTTTCAGCATTTGTATGCCGATAGTGAAGAAGAGAAGAGACAAAAAAGATGAGAAGGAAAAGTAGGTTAGAAGAATGCTGGAAACACAATGGTCAAAGGTATGATGAGGCATTCAATTCCGTTTTCACTTCTTCTCATTTTTCTGTTCATGAATGAAGTTCTGTTTTCGTTACATATGAAGACAGGGAGGAATGTATTTTATGAGCCAATAGTTTGCCTATGAGGTGACCACTTGCTGAATGTGCAATCTCAACGGCTCTAAAAGAGTATTCCTATACTCTCATAAAATCAGCACTACTAATATAGGTCGTTATTTACTTACTTCAATGAGCATAGCATTCATTACGAACACATGTCTCTTCATATCGCTTCCACCTGTTCTGACCCTATGCCTCCCTGATCCACTTGGCTTCTGTGGTCTTTAGATCGGCCTCTTCTTCTTGCAGGTCGATCGCCTGAAGATTAGTGCTTAGGCTCGTCTCCTGCTCGTCGGATGCTGACGAGCCGATTCACCGTCGTTCCTCCTATGACTATCGAGACTTGTTCCGACAGTCATGGGTCGTTAACGGTCCAAAAACTAACTCAAAAAGCACTCACCTCTCGATACTGGCTGTCAGTTCATCGAGTGTATTCAATGAGCGTTGCACATCATCATCCAAAGTGTTCGTTCGTGACAACCGAGACCAATCCTTTCGAGACTCCTGCAAAAACGATCATGAAATAAATGACAACAGGTAATAACGGAAAAATAGAACCATAATATCAAGAATTATCACTGGTTATATAGTAACAATAAATAAATAAATAATACGAATCACGGACAAAATGCGTTCATGGTCCAGCTTGCAATGGTCACTCACTCGTTTATGTAGACCATGGCCCTCCTTGGCTGATTGCAGGATTTCCATGAGAACGAACATCGCTTCATTTAACACGGTTAAAACACATGCAACCCGGATGACGCAAAAGTAACTCCATCCCTCTCTGATCGCGATTATCTTGAAGGAGGGGAGAGGAGGATATTCAACTGCCATGGTCATATAAGTTGTTTTACACTGTATTTGTGTTCATTTCGTTTTTTACTAACCCATTCCTATGATATGCTTCAATAAAACATCCCAACGGGTTAAATTGGAAGGGCCATTTTCATAAAACTGATTCAAATATTCTAAAAATGTTACTATGAAACGATATGAATGCCGATGTTCCAATAAAAAATCATTTAGGGGGCCAAAGTTTTTGGCTAATTTGCGCTCATTTGCATTAAGCTTTGGTAAGTATTGCGAGCACAACGTCCACGCATGATCTCATTGAATTTGCAATGGAAAAAAGACGAGTGTGCTATGATATCTTTGAAAAAGAATTCAACCTATATTGCTGAAGATCAGAAGTTTTCCTCTCTTCCTGTTACTAAACATCGAAAAGGTTCGGACGAAATAGCACCTCGATGATTTATTGTATTTATATACCCGCAAAATCATCTATTGAATTCCATAACCAGGAAGGACAGAGGGAACTTCTTTACTCTCCCTCTCCCCACCCCTCCATGAGGAGGCTAAACAGTAAAAAAATTAGGGAATTGATTCTCCTCTCCTCCACCAACCAAGATGAAATTTATGAAACATTGTTAAGGAAATTTCCGGCAAAGAAAAGCTGGGCAAAGACAATTTCAAACTTTGTGCTGTTAAAGCGGAATGTGTGTGGTGCGGGAGCAATACCCGCCTGTTGACATGGATGATGTGGACCCTTTCTGCACCTTAAATGATTCACTATCTATCTATCATGTAGTACAATGCTCCCAAATTATGGCATTTATTGCATATTTCAGTGCATATTGATTTAAAATAAGTGGATATTGGAGAAATTCTTTTTCTTGAACTTTTAAACTAAAGCATGCTAAACGAAATGAACTTGCTCTGAAACGCTCAAACAAACTTTCGTTTTCTCTAGGGTGCTTGAATGCGGATCAGTGGTCACTTGAATTCCTCGATTTCTCTTCATCCAACGCTCAACCTTGGTTACGGGTCTCTTTGGACTATTCAGTTCACTCCGTTTTTTGTCTGTCTGACGTCGCAACGGCATGTGAATTCAAACCAATCCACCAGTTATATTTGAAATCCACCATTGTCATAAAATAGGATCAATTCAAATTTGTCACTTCACTAATGACCATCTTACCGTTGTAAGTGACAACGCAAATAAAACATCTTGCAGAGTGCTGCAGAATGGAGTTCTTTATGCGTAATAAATAAAACGCTGCATAAAATGCAATTTTCAAGTAATAATACTGAATTTGTGGATAAATTTGCATTGTTTGCTGCTAAAAAATGCCTCAATTCGATCGATATTTCACTCATTTCAGCTCTAATTTGCATATTCATTATTTATGCAAGCTTCTATTCTGTTATCAAGTTGTCAACTGCTATAAACAGACCTGTGACGGAGTCAAATATAGGGATGTAGGTTTGCCAGAGAACATTGTTGGAATGAAGTGATCATCAGATGCCGTTGGTCGCAGAAACTCCTTCGAATCACCGCAGCATGGTGGATCCGTTACGTGCGTTTCATAGCGCCTTGCATGCCCCTTCGTGACACGTCTCGCGATGTGGTGCGAACGTCTACCAGATTCAAGGTTTGATTTCCGGTAGAAATTGTTTTGTTTTGGTGACGTCACCTTTGCTCTCGATTCCTTATCGAATTTCGAAGCGATAACCGATTCCTCAACATAATTAGCGACAGCGTTTGAAGCATGGGCCGCATCAGAATTCGAACTTTGCTGCAAACTTGAGCTTGAGTTCTGAGGGAAGTCAGTTCGAGTCGACGTTGGACGAGATGAGCTTGAACTTCCAGCACTTACTGCTAGCCCATGTCTCAATTTTTTCGCTAGTGAATGTTGATCTATCCCATGTGTGTCTTTCAAGCGTCGCACATCACCTGTGCGTTTGCGTGCGGAAGATTGTGTCTTTGTACTATCTGAAAAACAATGAAAACAATGAAACAGAATATCGAACAATCTGAGAAAAAAGTGGGAGTGCTAAATCAATTCTGCTCGGAATTATTACCAAAAAAATGCTAAACTTATAGTATCTTATCTCATTTTACATCCCTCAGATAATACCAACAAATAAGCAAAAAATTTATTTCTGAAAAAGTATTAAGATTAGGTTTTCATCTAATTCACTCATATTATTTTCGCATTATGAGGTATTTTTGAGAGCAGAGAGTTATATATTCAATGACAACAGTGCAAATCACTATAAATGTCTCATTAGATTGGGTATCAGACCAACGAATAAACCGTTCACAGCCAAACATTCAAGTGCTCCTCTTTAACTGAAGAGGACGAATGACGCGTCAGATTGTCCATTCGGGAAATACTTTTTCAGGAAATTTCTCGATCATGGAGCTATTCGTTATTTGAATAAATGCAAAAAAAAAAGGATCTGACTGGTGATACATAAATGATACTCAAAGATGGCAACAACTCTTAAACTTTAGCAAATTGGGTGCAAATTTTGGTCAACAACAACATAATATGTGAACACATACCATATTGAAACGTTTAATATGCAAGAATAAACTATATAAAGTGGAGTACTCAATGAGCAAGGACGTTGGTTCTTCTAGATACATGCTCGAAATAAACTTTCACAGTCATCTGGGGAAAAAATTCCGCACTTAGGAACAAACAAGCATACCCGACCCGTAAAGACCGATCTCGTCCAAAGGCATTCCATTACAAAACTATACAAAACGCGAAATGAATGCACCATCAAATCTGCTTGAGCAGCTCACCGTTGTAGCTCTCGCACATAAAGTTTCATGCCTTGCAGTTAACTTCTTCTGATATTAACACAACAACCGATGGGTCAAACCAAAGTTCATCAAGGTCACACCTTTCCCGCTTGTCCCCATCGAATTAGTGTGCTCGTTCTCTATCCTCTTGTGAACGCCAACATCCGACATTGACCTCGCACTAACAGCTCCGTTTGAGTCGCTCTCTCCAGCACTTCTTTCCACAAGGTTCTTGTCCGCCGCTGTTTGAACCGCGACGTTCAACCTAGGCAAAAGTCGATCTGCACTGACTGGATAACCTTCAAAGGTTCCTTCTCTGTCAACTGAAGACGGCTTACTCTTTAAGCTATTGTTCCTGAAATGAGGAAAAATAATGAAAATAGAAGAGTCGACCGGATTTAAAGCATCCCTTTTATCTGCAACTTTAAAATATTTCAACACGTTTATAGATTCCTTGTAGCTTTTGCATCAACATTGGTAGAGGAATCAATCAATGAAATCAAAGAGCTATCATTTAATTTCATAATGACTGAAGCGTTGAAAATATCGGAGAAATTCGTGAATATAAAGAACCTTGAGAATAAAATGTATGAAAGTGCATCAAAATATGAAAAAAATACCGAAGAGTTGCAAAGAAGATTCTCTGAAACAACATGATTCCATTTAATAAAAATATAAAAATAAGGGACCCGCCTTTTTTATAGATTTTTCAATGCAACGGAAAAAAAATTAATCGCTATCACTGCAGAAATTTGCAAAGTTACTCGGAATCATCGGCTGTAAAGTTCCATAATCAAATAATCCATATAAAATTTTTCTTTCTTTCTCTCTCCTCTTTTCACCTATAAACTCCCGAAATCAACTCATCTCACAAAAGAATAATAAATAAAAACAATGAAAAAACATCTCACGATGTAGAGGTCGATGGTTGCGATGAGTTCGATGCTAGTTTAGCTTGCAGAACGTTTTTTCTTATTTCCATAATATGATCATCATCTTCTTTGGTTCGGAACTTCATTTAAAATAATAGAAACAGCAACAAAAAGAACCGTTAAAAGTATATCCCTGACAACTAGGCAGAAACGCAAATGCATCACAAAGAAA
This sequence comes from Baylisascaris schroederi, assembly GCA_006503575.1. Taxonomy (NCBI): domain Eukaryota; kingdom Metazoa; phylum Nematoda; class Chromadorea; order Rhabditida; family Ascarididae; genus Baylisascaris; species Baylisascaris schroederi. Next base: position 55,032 of record QEWY01000834.1, on the reverse strand, counting down.
CTAGCTAATAAAATAAAGATAAAAGAGAAGAGATGATAAAATCGCTATATGATAATAGCAAAACAATAAGAGAATGAAATGAACCTGAAAGCGAAGCAATGCTGCATCAACGCTGAACGATTTCCAAGACGACGACGACTTTGTCGGAGACTTTGCATAAGTCAAATTCAGAGAGATCCGTCGTCTTATATCGCCCTCAGCGCATGGTTTATCTTTGAATAAAAACTCACTGCATAAGAGACATCAACAATGAAGAAAAGTTTTCTATAGGAAGAACGCGACTGCCTTTTTAAGAATAACCAATAAAGCAATGATTCCGTTCTCGCCTCTAAATGCATCAAAGAAATCATCTCTTTATTGAATATTACCCACGGCGATTTTGTACACTTGAATCTATTTATTTGTCCCCTAAGCTTATACCATTTGATTCGTTGCTTTTACCTCTTGCATCCATTTTCCTCGTATAAACGTTAGTAATCCCTTAGAAATCTGAAATGCTTCAACACAAACGGAGAAGCGTGTTAGACAGGTTGGCAGGGCCATCACTTCTGCACTCATCTCACCTTCATGCGACAGCAACAACTCTTTAACATGTCTTTGCACTTCAATTAACCTGACCACTCACACAATTAGTTGCCTTATAGTACACATCATCCCACCAATTTCGTACCTATAGCTTCAACGGCTCCCAATCGAAAAGACAGAAACATACATACAAATATATGCGTACAGATATCGCATCGTCATAATATGCACCAGAAATCCACAAAATCTTTTGAAGCATTGAACCACCCGCAATTATGGCCTAACCGTTAATATTCCCATCCTTAAAATCAAATTGCAATATGTAAAACATTGGCAAAGGATACATTTAGGTGAAGCACGAATTTGAGTGACTTTGCGTGCAACGCCTTGCTCGAGCATTGCCCAACGTGATAAGGGCTGCGGTGGCTTTGTTCGGAAACCGAGATGTGAACGTGAACGTCGCAATGGTCTTTCGATGCTGCCACCCAACACCGCCTCGGAATTCATTTCGCCTAAACATGGCAAACACCTTATTCAACGAATTGCAGTTGAATACCGTTATAATTTGCTAGTTCGAAGTAATGGGGATTGCACCTTGAAGGATATCCGGACAAGATACAACTGCACTGCAACAGTGACCCATTGCAATTGTTTAATCACATATCCCTCTCCTTCCCTCCGTGAGAACTTCAGATCAACGTTACAGCGAAAGCGCATAACATAAACGTAAAAACATACAGTATATGGCACACGAATGCAAATACAGCATGTGCAGGTGAACACACGCACACATATATATGTAACTGCATATATACATATATATATATATATGTATATATATGTATACACACATACATGTATATATATACATATACATACATATATGTACATATATATATATATATATATATATATATATATGNATGAAAGAACATTTTGAATAGGAAAGCTGTCGGAATTCAAAATCGTAACGAAGCGTTCAAAAACTTCATGTAACCTTTATCAAATAAACACTTTGCAGGTTGGCTCCACGTCAATGAGTTTGCAATTTTATAGATGCAATACGGAGCACTTCGACGTTAATAAGAAATAAACAAACCTAGAATAATCTTGCGACGGATTTCCTCGACATTGCTTTGGGTTCGTTTTGTTCGTTGACTTTCATTCCTGAAATTGGAAGCCAATGAAGAAATAAACCAGCGCCCATAAAGTGAACTCAATGAAAGGCAATTAGCGGTGAAAAGGGTTCAGCATAGTTTCATCAACTTTCTTGTTTATTCTACATACCACAGGAAGATAACAGTGAAACATGCCGAGATGGACTATAAACATTTGCAGAGGAAGGGCAAATCTGCAGAAATGCGTATAAACAAATGTCTAAAAAGAAAACGAATGTGTTGCTGTACCTCTGAGATGCAAACATGCTTTCAAAAGAGCTCAAATCAATAAAAGTGATGGCCAACCAATCTCAGCCACGATTCAGGCATCAAATTGAAACAATTTGGCATCGACTATATGTATTTCAGTAAAAACCTCGATTTCCTCCACACTTAATGAATGCTAGTTTAAAAAATCACCTCTTTTGCATTCTTCACTACTACTAGTTCAAAAGAGGAGAGTCAGGCCGTTACGTCTGCCTATCTAATAATTCAACTCATAAATTAGAAAAGCAACACCGATGAAAACTGCTAAGCACTCCTTCAATCAAATTTTGCTCGCATTTATCCTCTTCTAGGCTAGTGAGAGACATTAAACCGTTTCCGTAATTCACGAAGTGGATCTCCAGGTAAAAATTCTAGGTCGTTTTGCTGACTTGAAATTTTGAGGATCACTGTGTCATCCCGAACACTTGCGTGCGATGAGTGCTCATGCTCAAATGCCGAAAAATATGGTCATTTAAACAAACATATTGTCGAATAATTTCCATGCTTAGATTCCATTGGTGCTAACCTGATCGGAAATTGCTGCTTTGCTTCGTTACTTCCTTCTTTAAGTGCTGGCACTTTCTTAGTCGCATTAGTAGTCTTGGGCACTTTTGAACGGATGTAATCTAGTAGAGCGGGATACAGAACCGATTTCGGCACAGGTATACGCGTTGCTCTTTTTTCTGGGGAAAAGCTTTGAGTTCTTTGAGTTGTTCGTTTTTGCAACTGATTATTTCCATTCATATCACCGATCGAGCTGAAAATGGTCAGTCATCTAAAATGAGATCAACTATATAAGTAAACTTATAAAGGGGCATCTAAGTGTTATCTGAACCAACAAAAACTTCACTAATTACATCATAAGAGAGGCGGAAACACCTAATGGGAAATAATGGATATCAAAATGCCAAGAAAGAAAATATGAACGTTTAATTAGATCGACCGGTATGAACAATAATGACAACTCTATCCTCAAACACATAAAAAGCATTCAAAATCGACAAATCGAATAAAAATTTGTATTAGAATCAAACTTGGGAAATGATCATAATTTGATCTATTATGCTAATTTTTTGAAAGGTAAGCCGAAAGCACTAGGATGTAGATGCATAAATCTTCCTTTCATCATTTGCAAATACACTTTATTCGGAACGGTAGGTGAGAGGGATGGTTAGGCGAGGTGACAAGATGCAAATACAAACACAAACACAGGTATGTTTTCTAATGAAAGCCGTCTGCTATCGATGATCAATAACTAATCAATGCTTTTTGATAAAGATATAAAAAATCTTAGGGGAATGTTGCTACTTCGCTCACCTATACTTGAAGTTAAAATGAGGAGCGAAAAACACCAAACATGAGAGTATCTCGAAACATTCATTTAACAACTCAGGAATAACTTTCTGATTACATCGAATAAATTTGCGCGGCACTAATCGACCGTATCGTCATCATTTCAAAACTTTAATGAATTAATGAAATTTGCATAAACCGAAATAAAAAACGCTAATGAAAAATTTGCATAAATCCGTCGCATATTTTTGCTTAAATTAATCGCACCTAAGTAGTGATTTATAAACAATACGAATCGAACAAATCAATAGGTAAACAGAAACTGAGAGAGAGAGAGAGAGAGAGAGAGAGAGAGAAGGCAAGAGCGGGCGGGTGATACGACGCTGCAATAATAAGCGAAAAAGAGCTACCACTATGAATTTCTTCTGATGCTATTAAGGATCATTTTATAAAAGGGATGTATTCGGAAAAATCAAACAAACATTCTATGTCTTATAAAACGTTTTTCCAAAACTTTGCTGTCACTATTATTCTACGAAATCTATCTTCAATCAGTTTTATAAAAAATGCACCCAACTTCGATTAGTTAATCAACTGCCACCGATAATATCGCTCACCTTATATTCTACTTACATTGGATCCATCAATTATAACGAAAAAATACTGACAATTTACAGTTGAAATGAAATGAAGAGTATTAAACGACACTAAACAATTCATAAAAATAGTATTTCAAAGAAGTTGGTCGAATAGAACAACAACGTAAAAAATTTCAAAACTTAGAAATGCATCTGTTTTTCATAAATAACTAAATGATTTCTACAAATCTGACCAATTCTTTTTCTTTTTCATAAAAATTTTGCAACCAAATATAATCAACGATTCATATAAAACAACACGAATTTACCGTTCGTTGATGACGTTGCGGTTCGGTTATTGCCGAATTGCGTATTCTCTCAATATTATTAGAATGATCTCGAACCGCATTCAACTTCCGGTCGAATGCATTCAACTGAAACAATTACTCTACTCAATAACCTCAGAATGCAAAAAATAATAGCCCATTTATCGCAATTATACTTGATTGACCCTCAGTAAGTTAGTAGCGTCCAAACAGAATTTATTATCACTTAGTAAATAAAACAGTTCAGTATTCAAAATAATGAATGTTGCAAATTCAAAGTTCACTTCTATTTATGCCTAATTGAAAACATTTGCATTCCTTATTGTATAGCTAATTTCTGCAGAAAAGGAAGGGATAACAGGTGTTAATCTAGAGAGTATATTCTCTATGACCCCCAACTTTTTCACGTTCAAGAACAATCTAAAATAGCAATAGAAAGAGTCAAGACTTCAGGAAGAAGGCTCCTCCCTCATATGCGCAACAAATTTGTTGAAGTTTTTCATACAATGGTTGAAAAATAGAAAAAAAGTCAACAACGCTCTCTAATTTAAGAGGGAGGAGGACATTCCCCTCACATTCCATCCCTCTGTCATCTACGCGAACGGAGAGGAAAGTCAACCTTAAGGAACGGATGAAGGAAAATTCGACTGAGAAAGAACGATAAAAATTGACGACCTCATCTCTAATTTCACGGGAATTGTGCATTGCTTGTCTGTATCGATCGGCCACCTTCGTGGTTGAGTTCGATTGTTTCGATGTAGAAGAGGCCATTTTATTGCGGTTAACGTTCCATCATTTCGCCACTTAATTGCATCACCATTCTGCTAGAAATATTCAACACACTTAATTCGATCCACTCGATTTAACGCCATAAAATCAACGTGATGTCTAGAGGGGATAAATGTGAAACAAATGTTTTTAGAGATTTTGATGCTATTTCGATAATTATGCGAGCAGCGCAATAATAATTTCTCAAGAACAACTTCGATCATTTATCACTATGCAGTGGGCACTTCTATCACTCCATCTGATAAAGCTTTGATTTTGGACAGTTTGACAAAATTGTTGGACAAAATGACCCTACTCTACACAGATAATCGCGAATGAATCATAAATAGCGAAATGCAATAAGCAACATTCGTTGTCTAGATGGAATGAAGCCATCTTTGAAAATTTAACAACAATAATGACACCACTTCCCGCCAATCATTCATGCGCGAACGAAGCGCGACATCCAACATCGTCGCTTCGATACGTCGAAAATTGGCGCCCAAAATTAACAAAGAAATATTGCAGCATATTTAGGTGCAGCATTTTACAAACGCAAACCAAATCAGTCGGAAGACAACAATGTTGGAAAAAATTGGGCAACAAGCCAACTTATTTCATGAAACAAACAAACAGTGCGAGAAATATTAGTGGACACTGACATGCATAAATTATGGTACGTGTTGCGTGTCCTAGTCGCCAGTTGAAGGTGGGGCAATTGAAGGGTACGGGTGGAGCGGGGGGAGGGGGGGATGCACCGCTCTTGTAAAGTTATGCGGGAGATGGGTATGAAATGTTTGGGAGGGGATGAAATTTCAGCATATGCTGCAGAAACAATTTCCCGCTGATATTCCCTCATTCGCGGGATTAATCGAAATTCGGGAACGATCCCATCTAAATCAGATTAGCTAAGGCCAAAAGCGTTTCATCCCTCTCTTCTTTTAAATAAAAAGCGCTTCATTAACCTCAACAATTAATAGCACTTCAGTGAATTAGTTAACGCAAAATGAAAAATATAAAATCAACAAATTGCATATGCGAAAAGGAAATTCTAATTCTTTTGTCTTCAACACCCTCATCTGTACTGTTTACCTGTGCTCTCATACACCACGCTGAGGGCAGAAACCATCGGCCTTATCCACCTTATTACGAGCTCACTTTATCTCTTCCATATCCCTATATCCGTTCAAATTATCCAATTGCAGGCCCAGTTTGGCACATCGCCCACTCTAAACCTGTATCGTTTCATCACTTTCAAGCAAATCGTTGTGTTGTTTGATCGGTAAGACGTGCACCATCGATCAGTAAGATGTGATGTGGCTGAAGGGTCGTTGGGCGCGGTTTGAATTGTTTGTGAAAGTGCGTGTGGTAATTTTTATATGCATATTTATGTGTTTACCTGTTGAATATTATGAAGTGGTGAGCCAAAAGCTGCAATGGTGGTTTTTTGGCATATGATATGAGGTTGGGGATAGATCCACTTCGGCTTTGGTTAACGGCCGGTGCAAGGTTCATTACGAACCAAGTGAGTTACCGGAGTTGTATTAGGAAGCTATGACGGGGGAGGAATAGGGGGGCGAGAGGTGTCGGTGTTCTAGGAAAGTCGTTGATGACGATCCCTACCTAGAACCTTCGATCGATAACTGTAGAAATCATACCTCAGACTCAGCCCCACTGTATTTCCGTTGATCATGCTATTAGAATTGAAATTTGCATGTGCAATTTTTACATCACTTTACTGGAAAAGAAGTGAGTTTCTTGATTTCTGGTTTATAGAGTCGTTTATGAAGCACACTACTTGTTAAAACGTAAGCAATATTTCGCTAATTGTTACATAATAATACTGCAAGTAGAAGTGCGAAGGGGTGGAGAGGGGGGAGGGAAGGAGGGGGAATAAACTATCGTACTATCTGATTCTGCATTTCAGTCCATCAGTTCAAAAAGTTGATCAAACATTCAAAAAACAAAAAAAAAAATGCAGCAATGCAATTTGCCAAAAAACCGACCCATTACGTAAACCGAAATTTCAACGGCATTCTGTTCGATTGTTTAATACGAAAAAAATGCCTTTCTTATAGAATTTGCATTTTTGAGTGTCACTAATTAAGAGAAAACGATGAATTATGAACGAATCAAAAATGGTAGGCAAACGTTTCGTGTAGATTAGATTCATCAAATTTTTCTCGATAGGTATGGCATTTGCGACAATTTCCTTGCTATTTCATAGCATCTAATATTTCACGAATTGAACAAATACGAAAATGCATCAATGAATTTGCAAAAACACTAACGATACGCAAAAAGCGTGCGTCGCGCTCTCTTCATACTGCAATTTTCTATTCGTTGGAATGATTTCGCGAAAGGCAATCACCCATCAGCTTTCACTCATTTGAATTGGTCACTTGTGGATCTTTGCTAGAAATCGGAGAAGATGCACACAAGAATTTGAGAGGTGGAATGTGAACGTGTGAAGTAAAGAGCTTGAGCTAAGGGGAGGGAGAGACCGAAATTATGTGGTCATAGGCATGCCATGCTAAATGGTATGGTATATCACCTCGTTCTTAGACAGGACTTCTAATCCCGAGTGGATTATTGTGAAACGCTTACATCGTGAGGAGCATTTGCCATAGAGAGAAACAGCAGTGGAATTCACTGAGTCTATTGCATTCACATATCTGCAGGATTTCGCATTTGATGATTAACTACTGATCGACGATTAATTTTTGAACGCGGTCGATCGCTCAAGAAAAAAGAAAATTACTCTTTTTTCCTCGCTTTTTATTTTTAACACAATAAATAGGTTAATAAGAATACTGGAAATTGTACGTTTTTTTTCATTTCAACCTTGTTGTTCCACTTCTACTTTGAAATGTTCAAATACGTCCCGGTTAATTTGTTGCGTCTCTCCAATATATGGCTAGTTTAAAAAGCAGGCAAATATTTTATCTTAGTAGGAAATGTAGCTAACGGGCGTTATGTTCACTGATCGTAGATGAGGTGTTGTATCGATCGTGTTGATCGCCACTTAAATGTATCGTTGTTAAGCAATTGGTTGCTACTTTATTCGTACTTTTTTGACCATCAAAAAGCACTGATATAAGTAGTGTCGTGTGTTATATAGTGTAATCTAACTGGTGGTTAGCATCTCTCGGTGAGTTGTTGAGTTGATTGCAGTGAATCCACGATGGGTTTGGGTGACGAGTGTGGACGGCATCTAGAGCGTCCTTGGGGACGTGCAGGTAATGACTATGAAGAGCATGGCATCATTGGTAAAGGCGCATATGGCATCGTTTACCTCGTCACCCATTTAGCAAGCAATAAACAGGTCAGTACTCTATTCAGGTTCTATCCAGAGAATTAATTCTTCAGTTGCCTCCGAGTTGAGATGTTGCCATTTTTATGATTTCATTGAGATTGCAGTAGAGATACTTAAGGCCGATTGATTTAGTCGTGTGATATTGCTAATTTCCTGCGATAATTTAAGTTATCTTTATTAAATCGGTGCACAACATTTGTTTATAGCATTCACTGAGGTGATGTTTTATTGTAGTATGCTCTGAAGAAGATTATCGTGAAAATAACTGAAGATGGTATTCCACAAAGTATTATTCGAGAGATTTCCGCATTGAGGGCATTACATCATCTCGATCACCCCAACATCGTCAGGTTACTTTTTTAAATCTTTTTTTTGAAAGATTCATTTCAGCAACTTGCATTCTTCAGATGGCAAGCTGAGTTTAGGGTGTTTTAGATATTACCAGCTCATTTTTACAAGCAGTCATCGAATGAACTTCCCAAATATTAGGATTGTGCTATGAGAGTGTTCCAACAGTTTGCGTTGTCTTTTCTATCAACTGCTCGGTGTTATTACTTATAACTATTACAATGCCGATCGCGACTCTTGTATTTTATAGACATAGTTATTCGTTTGGCATGTTCTACTGACGCCTATTTAGTTTTCTTCATGAAAATGACACCACTTTTGACTGAGCGGGTGAGCTGATCTATTCACTTAATAAGGTGTGATTTATAAGCTTTGGAAATAAAATATTGGCTATCGGAAGCAACTTATCCAACATTAAGTTCTGCAACTTATTGAAATTAGTATGTAGGAACTAAACATTTTCTACCTTCTTGTTAGAAATATATTTCAATCTATTTGAAATTGTGTACGCATCGCAGAAATTCTCGACAGACAGTGAATTCATGCTTAGATCACCAATTGCTGGTTGCGATGTTATGAAGTGTATCAATTGCATGGAGAATGATTATATATTTCAGACTGCATGACGTATTTCACTGTTTGAATGGCAACAATGAAATGTGTTTGAGTGTTGTATATGAAAGATGCGATTGGGATTTATATGATTTCCTTCGGAGTATACCTCGTGATATGGGCGATACGCAATGCAGACATATCGCTAGACAGGTTAGCGAACATGTTTATGCAACGATTCAGGAAGGAACGGAGAGGGGCTAGCTGACAAAAAATTCGAGCGTTTCAGCGAAGCATACTCATTGCTTTCCCTTAGTTTTTAATCCAGTTCAATGTTTCTCACTCATTCGAGTCTTTCCAATCGCTTCTTGCTGTTATCGACCTTCAAAACTTCCGAAAACTTGGAAATATCCTCATGCTTCTGAAGTAGTTGCAAGATTAATGGCATTATTGAAGTGGGAATTTTTTGTTTATGCCATGTGATACTTACAATCAGAGCACAAACTATTTTATGTATGAAATTGCAATTTATAAATTCATATACAGACATCCTAGGAAATGAAAAGGTAGTAATCGGCATTTGATAGAGGAATTGGTGACGTGCGCCCCACTATTAAGAGAGAAGGAGCATTTCAACGTGCTCGTCGTTGTTGAAAGCAGAAATAAAGGGATATATAATTCTTTTCTATTCGTCTAATGCACACAGTTAAGAAAGATTTCTACGAAGTGCTCCAAATTGCCCTAGGAGTTCTTGAATTTTGCACTTACAATGCTCGTCGTTAATGGGTTCATCTTTCGCTGATAACAATACCGTCCACCCACTTTTTTCCTTCAATTTGGATGATCTCTGAGTTACTTAATGCTTAGAATGAGGCAGTATTTTTGCGTCTTCTCGTCATTTCTTACCCATACGTAAGTCACATATGGTGTGCAGTATGCAGTCCTTTAATTGCGTCAAATCTATAGTATAGTCCACTGTGGTAAAAAAATAGGTGGAAGTATTTTTTCAAGCATATTATTTGATAGTTTTTTTTCTTGCATATCCCACCCATGTAAACTTTTGATGGGGAACTAATCTCCTTCATCAGCAACGTTCCCATTGATAAATTATCGGGTAAGTCCCAAACTCGAGTAATTAAACCGTCGATAACAGCCAGTTTCATTAGGATGATGCAGGTTAACTGGCCATTTTCGGGAGTTGTCTGCTGATAGTTGAATGAGCTGAAACATCGTAAATGAACAAGAATCCTTCTTTTTTCTTGAAGGGGAGGGGAGGAAGGGGTCCACTCAGTTTGATATATTAAGCAAATCGTAAAAAATTTATCGCCAAATCTGGCGAATTCTGTCATCATTTTATATTAGTGATGACCACTTGATGTATTTGTGGAGTGGTTTTTCTATATTTGCGATGGAAAATTATACTGTTTTTACAGATAATGTTGGGACTGGATTTCTTGCATTCGAATCATGTTATTCATCGTGATTTGAAGCCGCAAAATATTCTCATAAATCGTGATCAGTCGGTGAAGATCGCTGATTTTGGGTTGGCGAGATACTACTCGATGCAATCCTCATTCACAACATTGGTAATTTATTACTGCGGTTCGAATATATATACATATAAAAAAGTGACTTTCGTTCCCTTCTGCAGTGAAATTATCAAATGAATAATGAGGATGGTCGTCTACTGTAATATTAGCAATATTCCGATAAAATATGCATTGGCCTATCTGTGCCTTTCCCTTTTTTCCTCTCCATTCTTAAACGACCAACCTGCATACGATTGGGTGGTCTGAGGTGCTCAACACTTTTTAAAAAAGTTCTCGATATTAGGCATTCCTGTGCGCATTTTAATGATTGAGTAATCGTTGTCGATTCATCGTTTAAGAGGTACGAATATGCGTTAAGTACGCTTTTGGGCGATCATATTCTCCTCGACCCTAATAGTTGCGATCATTTTGGCTATGCCCTCCTTATGCTCCATTTCAATAGAAGTTGAAGGTTGCAAACTTGTTCTTATGCGATATGAATCCATATGAGTTATTCATGTTGTATAAGTATTTCGTAAAGTGTGGAAATGCTCTACGTTGAGGTGGTAACACTGTGGTACCGCAGCCCGGAGGTGCTCCTTCAATGTTCATACAATTGTGGTGTCGATATATGGGCAGCTGGTTGTATTATTGCTGAACTCTATTCTCGCCAACCACTTTTCCCTGCACAGACCGAGGCTCAGCAGCTTAGCATCATATTTCAGTATGCATTCGTTCATTTTCCGTAATTATGCTTTATCATCGCATTAACAAGCTTTTGAACGAAGGTGGTGGAGTGCGGAATGCTTCTATCTCCCATTCCCCATTTCCGCCTGTTTTCCTTCACCATCATCCTTTGGTAGTCCGAGAAATTATCAAGAAAATTTCCTGTTGTGGTGGTGAAAAAAGAAACAAGAAAATGTGTGGTAAGAACTTTTTAATGGTAACAAGAGAAACCTCTGGTGGTCCGGGAAATAAAACGTGTTAAGCACTAGCTTTATAAGTATGCTGTTTTAAATCCTTTTCATCTTGCTATTATGTGGTCCTCTAAAAATTTAGCGCTGCTGCCGACGAGATAGCACGGAAACGGTGGGGAGATCACCGATGATTTTATTTTGCATTCAAAGGAAAACGTTTTTGTGAATTTTGGTGGCTAGCTTATTGTTTCTGCAAATGTGCGTCTGTTTATTCTATAGCAATTTAACCGACAAGTGTTCATCAAACAAAGTTTCTGAATCACCGTTTCTTTATTCAGCCATGATTCGTATCGCTGACTTGCAACTGATAGGGATTGTGTTCAGCAGTTAGTTATTAAACGCTTGTTGAACCGAGTTGTTAGCAAGTGTAGGTTGCCGCAGTTTACTTCTCATGTGTGCTTATATGAGGTGACTCATATAGACCTTGTGCGTCCAGGTTTGCATATTCGATAGTCGCTCACACTTCACAACAATTAGACCAGTTGGGTGGTTGTTGAGGTGAAATCGGTGATGGCAGGATATGGTTCTTCTTTCTTTGTTCGTAAGGGGGAGACTAATTTCGGATGCATTTGAGCTGTTATGCGACTTGAATATATTCGACTTTTTTGATTCATTCTAAGGTGATGGATAGCTGTCCTTATTGCTTAGTATTCTTCACGACAAGAGCTGTTCGCATTGTATTATTTGTAGGAAGCAAGAACTTTGCTGCGTTAGATGTTATAGGAGGGTTTTTGCAGGAAACTAGGTACCCCTTCACTAGCGGATTGGCCAGCGAATGCTGTGGTCGAGCGTAGCAACTATCCCTCGTACCCTGGATTGCCCTTTGAAAGGTTGGCACCAAAACTACCTCCCGATGCGGCTAAACTTGTCAAGGTGAGTTCATCTACTTACGACAGTTGTCCTAATGTATCTATCCTTAAGGTATTCTTCTGTTTTGTTGAATACGTTCCAAGAAGTCTTTTGCAAAGAGTAGTTATAAAACAACGCATTTTACAAAGGCTCTTTCTATTTATTTAGTGAGGGGGCCTGCGGACATTTTTAGATTTGTCATTTAAAGGGTCTTCTTGTCTGCTATCTGAAAGCGGATTCTCGATTGCGAGTGTATTTTAAGGTGGAGGTGGGGGGAGCTGTTATGCGAAGGATACAAAGCTATGCTAGTCTGTTGCAGAGTATGCTAGCATTCAAGCCAGAAGCACGACCATCGAGTGCACAGGTGCTTCGCTCGGAATATATGCAAAAGACGCAGCCACTCGTTTTTACAACATCTCTTAAATGAGGGATTCATCCGTTGACAATGCTCTGAATCGGTTTCACTTAACCTCGCTATTCGTTCACACCAATCACACTAAGAGTACATTGCCCGATCGTTGATCTCGTGCAATTGTTTTATCACTTTTTTATATCCCTTTTATGTACTTTAGAATCCTCTATTACCGTTTTGATGAATGAAAAAACTCGTTTAATTGCTATTCTATCAGTAATATGCCGTTTCCTCAACTTTTTGTTGATAGTATGTTTTTATGGGTTTTATTATGTCTTATTATTAATTAGCTGTATTTCATACCGCACTTAAGAGTGGAAATTCATGTGTTTGTCGGACTTAAAAGTGGAAACCAGAAAGTATTCTCATGTATAGCTTTCATACAATCCCATAAGGTCTATTCATAGCCGCTGAAATCCCGGCAATGATCTAAAAATGCAATTAGAAAGGGAGAGGAATTTTGCCACTCCCCACCTGTGCTGTTATCCTGCCTTCCAGAACTCTGAATCTTCTATTCCTCGAACTGCTACTCGACCCGCTTCTCTGTCGTTCCACTCCTCTAAATTAGGATCCAATAGTTGCACATAATAGAGAATGCCCAAACAATACAAGCGAGAGAATTCATTTCTGAAAGCTTTCATATGTGTTTGGAGATTAGCGTTAACGTTGCACACTTTATGTGCGGAATCGATAATTAATTGTATTGTTGTGAGTGCCTAATCATATTTGACCTCCGTTAATGTTGTCATCACTGTGCTACCTTATTTCGCAGTTTGCATCGCCTCAACGTTTGTTTTTTTATTTTTATTCTTTTGTTTTATTTTATTATAAAGGCACTATTTGATCATAATGAGCATCACAGAAGAGAACATTGTGAATTAAAGCACATAATGAAATATCGAATACAAATATAACCGACTGGATAAGGTTGTGATCGTTCAAAATGAATGCAAGGATTGCTTGCACTCTTCCACGTCTTGGGATCACTTCCGACACTTAATTGATGCATTTATTAGAGGTGATTTTGGCCATATTCCCATCTTTTGTCTTCTAACTGCACTAAAATTCTTAAATGAGTTCCAAATATGTTGGAATATTTCGGGTGCATATAGAAGGATGCGTACAATTTGAATGGTAAAAGTGAGGATTCCACTTGCACAAATGGGGAGAGGAAGGAAACAAAAATTTGTGCTAAAACATCAAGAGTTTACACCGTGCATGCACATTTTATATATCCTGAAATCGGCCAGAGAAAAACCATTCCAGATGATAGTGGAAGCCATCCTAAAAGAGATGAATAACCAATGACTAGAAACAACGCATCTCATTGAGAAGATGAAAAAGAACAGATTCTCCATTTCAGTAGAGCTATGCCAAATCGGAGGCAAAGAAATAGGGGAAGGGGGACAAGAGAAGTTCGAACTATACTCTTTTCAAGAAGGAAAAAAGGATGTTTGTCGGGGTGATCAACACTGCACTTCACGGTATGGAGTATACTATTTCAGGTGCTGGACTCCGACAAAAAAGAACGAAGATCTGAAATGCTCTATTAAAGTGAATGTGAAATAAACGTGGAATGAACTATAGCACTTTCATCTAAACTTGTACAACAGCACAATTGGCATCTTTATACTGCCAAAACAAGTTTCAAAATGACGCCTCCGAAAAACAAAACCCTTTCATGACGTGCAAAGCTTTCTTGAATACATATACTTCAAAAAGAAAGTGCTAAAACTGTCAACGATAATAACTGCAGTGATAAAAACACATCTGTAGGTTTTAGAATAAGGGAAGTAATCGGTGGATCAAGAGGTCGCCTTGATACGACTATTTTCTTGTGCTTCGTTTTGCCCGTTCTTGATGATCTACTAAGAAACGCAAAACTTCAAAGGCTAAAAGTCGTAGAAGTATAAAGATGCCACTTTAGAAGCAGTAATCATCTCACACATCGATTATCTATAGCGCTGTTTCATACCGAAAACCGCAAACGAAATAGCTGATATAGAAGACAAGAAATGAAGATAAAGCTGCTATCACTGCAATGAAATACTTTCAAATGCACTTACACATAAAAACCATTACACAAATCTAAATGTTCTCGAAGCCTAGCACCATCAGCTGCTAAACGCCCTAGTCTTGCTTCTCTCTTAGTTAGGAGTTTTGCACTATTAGTGGAGAAACTTCGAGGAGTACTTTCAGGTTTTCTTGAAAAGTCGAGAAAAACATTTCTAATCGCATTTCACACAGATCAAACCATTTGCTCACGAAGATCCCGTAAGGTGATAAGTCAACTGTTGCCTGCGTTTACCCTCTCTTATTAACTTAACCTTTTGTTGACATCACTTCTTGGCAATATTTCTAATACAGGCACCCATCTACAGAGGTCAGCAGTACTACAATAAAACCACCTATTTAATTCAATAATAAGTTCTAATGGAAATGCCCACTGTAGAAATCATAATGCCGCAGCCTTCCTTCGCCATCAAAAGCAAGAAAAACTCAGTTTTCGATAAAAGCTTCCCACCTGCGCACTGCAGAGTTCTGCACCTGTACCTACTTGTGCAGTTCACACCCATAACTTCTATAAATCAATACCCTTCAATAAGTTTTTTAAAAGTGAACAACGAAAAAAAGAATAACAATTAAGGAATGAAGTGATGGAAATTGATTCACAAAGTGCCAATCGATTTATGAGTATCTCCAACGTGTCATATTGCACGTTTGTAGATGATCCTTTAAATGCGTTTCTATGTGTCGATGCTTAAGTTGATCTTTCGCCTAAGCATGCTTCGTCCCATGGTCCATGAATTGTGCTGCAATTGTAGCACTCTTTAATACAATAAGATAGCGTCAACTCAAATAATGATAAGTCAAACAAAGAATACGTCGATGGAAGGTAGTTGGGTAGTTGTGTTTTTGGGATGCTAGCTGCACATTGAACGAGAAAACATGTACGTATGTATATATCATAACGTGACGCAATATGTCTACAACAAGTGCAATAACGTATGGGAATTGGCTATGAGCAAACAACGGTTCTCGTGAATTGCTATCGGCCAAAATCTCCTCTACCTTCTTCTCACAGACTGCCTTCGCTAGTCAATATTTATGAGATAGACATAATCCCCGTTTAATGAAACGATTAGCTATTCCGTCACCTGAAATTTCAAATTTCTTCAACCCCACTTCTTCAACATATTTCCGAGATGGTAGCACGAAGCCTTCTTATTCTGGTTCCACGTTCACAGTTTCGTTCGAACCAACAAGCTATACAAAAAACCTTCTCAAAATTATGTACACACTAACTGTTCTGATGGATGATTCTCTTTCTATCCAAATATTCTCTCCTTTTCTCTCTGCTCGGTTCGTCTCACTACTTAATGATACTTCGTCCCTCTATTTAATGTTACTCTCTCTTCTAATTTCACCTTAACTATTTTTTCTACCTAATTTTGTATTACATATTTATACCCAAGTTCACACCTAATATACCTAATTTAATTCTACAATTTATCGTTCTCATCTACTCCATTCCTAATTCTTCACTTTTTTCTATCCCACTGTAGTATCACTTTCCCTTATTTTCTAAGGTGTAAATAGAATTTTTTTTTTGTTTCAGTTACGCTTCCGTGAATAAATACATGCTCATCATATCACTGCTGTATCCCAATATACCTCAGATGGGACGAAAACGTAAAGATGCTTGCACTGAATGGCATTTCTTGTATCCATTGCTACTTTAAATAAAATAAAGATAGAAAAAGAATCAAAATTATAAAAGGCCAAAAATTAGGTAGAAATAAACGGGTAAAATGAGAAGAGAAAAACTTGTCGGGAAAATCAGTTATGTAGAAAAAAGCAAAGAATTACAAAGGGCAACAAATAACGAAATGTAACTGAGCTCACCTTTTCAACGATTGCATTTTCACAAGAATCCATGGGCAGAGGACAACGACGAAGAAATGTAATGCTAATTGGAGTACGGCGAGAAGAACGCTTGAGCAGGAAACAAGTGCGATGACCGTTAGAGGACATATCACGATGACCATCAACAACGGTGAGAGTGGACAACGGAAGATGAGCTCATTGCGTACAATCGGCCAGTAGGAGAATAACGCCATTGAGATGGCCAGCAATGTGAATGCTGTCTCGTCCGATTTGATGCGAGATACCAAACAAATACTCGCTGCTAACGATAGATTCACCGAAAGGATCGTCGAAACCCTTAATGATCACATCAATTATTCACTACTCATTTAGTCCTTCTTGAAATTAAAAAACGGAAGTAACGCTGAATTTATTCCATGTCATCCTAATAAGGTAACAACGAATGTTTAAATTCCTTTCAATTCTTCAACAGTGCCTAAAGCATTCGCAAGCAATATCCTTCACCTCGCCCATACAGTTGAACAGATCTCATATGGTTGAAAACCACACATATGGGGGAAAAATAATAAAAATAAATGTGAAACACCGCATTTAGCTAAGCAACCAAAGTTTCACAGTAATTTCAAACAAGGCAATATCTCCATAGCTTACGTAACTTAGTGATAGTCCAGCTAATGCTGTGGCTCCAGCTTATTCAACCAAAAAACGCCAAGTTCTGCTCATGGTTGAGCAATATGAGCCGCTCAAACAAGTTCCTAGCCGAGTGAACACAACTTACATGGGTGCACTCATCGCGTAGTCATGAAATATGAAGCTAAGCGTGAAGAGTGCAGTTGACATTGCATATATCGTATCGGTGCTGATTGTATCCGTCAATGTTCTGCAATACTCACCGAGGATATACCAACGCCACAGGTAAATACGTGCCATACCGATAACAACTTTAGGCAGCCTCTAACTACTACTGTTCAATAGGAAGTAATCTTTGCTGCAATAATAATGTAGTTCTATCCGCCATCTCGTATCGACACTCAGCATAATGGTTGCTGGAAGCGGCGCCAACATTGTCTATGCTATGAAATTAAGCTGCACCAAAAGGGCATGCCTGAGAAACTAGAGCCAAGAACTTTAACAGTCACTGAGGCCACAAGTTCAAAAACATCGGAAAACAAACTGCAGAAACTGGCCGGGAAAAAAGATATTGGAATAGACCAACGATAAATTCCAGCTAGAGAAGAGATAGAATTTCAAACAGTTACATACTCAAGTTCAGGAATCTTATCACAAAATTGTGGATAGTTCTGGACTCTCTAGCATTAAACAAGTCGAACAGGCTAATGACAGATAGGAAAATGCCAGTACTTTAAATATTGATCAAATTTAACCAGTGCTGAAATTAATGAACAGTGTTAATGATAGCTCCATAGATTGGTGGTTGTCGTTCACAGTGTAACCTAATTTGTTGCTCAATGCTAAGTGGTCTCTGCCTTGACAATATTACTTGTAAAATGATAAGAAAATACATCGTTCGAAGGAAAGATGCTTGGCTTGTTTGAAGGATAGATGCCTAGTTAAACTGTTGGTGCGAAACAGTTTTCAAAACTAATTACATATGTTGTAACAATTTTCACCTCAATGAGATGAGGATTTTAAATTGTTGAGGAAAAGGCAAAGGAAAGAGGAGGGAGAAAGAGGAAGGGGACGGGAAATCGGCCTCCATTTCTTTCTTTCAAAATCTTCGTTCTCTGAAGAAGACTAGAATCTTCTTTTGAAACACTCGAATGAGTTTTAAATATTTCGACTTTTACGATAAATAGACAAGAAGAACAAGTTATATACATATTTTTTTCCAAACATTTTTGAGCTGGGAAGATCAAGCGGGAGTGAAAATTCATCAGCTGAGGTGAGCAAAAAGAGACGAGAAATGCTCTACGCAAACGAGAGGAATTTCTTGCAAAACCCTCCTTCCCGCCTCTCCCCCTCCTCTACTTCTTAACGACCTACTCTGGAAGTGGCCTGCCATTGAGCTGCCCGGAACGACCAGAATACTTTGTTAATATCCGACGTAACCACACCAGATTGATGCAATCCGCAAATTATTTAAAGAAAAACGGTGCAGGAATGCTAAGCAAAGATGACCACATCAAAACGAATTTGTTATAATTTTTAAATTACCCTTAAAAAATCAAGGAGTACGATATTAAAAAAACACTACAATTTTCAGATTCCGAAACTCGAATTCGAAAAATGGGACGATTTAACGGCAAAAGAACCGAAACTATTGAATGGTGTTAAAGCAATCTAAACATAAATAGCAGACATAATTTTCGTCGTCAATAAGTTCCATTACGAGCTGTTATGACTGATCCAGATGGTACTGTAATACCAATACCACCCCGCCCACGAAAATTTCTTAGCACAAAGAATATTAGCAATAGCAATATAACTCAAGTCATGCAAAACTTTAGCATAAAACGTGCTATAATAATCAAAACCACCCACCATGCACAATTCAAGTTCACTCAAATCTTTTTAGAGCTTCCTTAAATTTGTATTATGTAAAATATGAAAGCAGCTTTATTCACATTATAAAAGGGATCACTTCACATCGCTTTCTCAATATACGGTCAGTTCCGTTGCCTGGATTAGCATCTTTGTGGTTCAACACCTAAAACACGACCAAGGTAGGTTGTTCTTTGGCACTTGAAAATGCAACCTAAAATGAGGCCGCAAGTTTGATTATCCAAAGTTGTGTTATAGCATCGGTCAGAATCGTAAGGTACATGAGGGTATCTCTACGGATTTCACCGATGCAATTTCTACGAGAAATAAGGGCAATGTCATCACGTCTGGTCCATGTTGAGAACGTGATGGAGTGCATGCAGTAATATAATTCAATTACTACGGTCCATATTGGCCCTCGTAAGCCGGAACCGGAACCGCTTCGCAAAGCATCGACTGGAGCCGAACTGGCAGAAACTTGTCTGTAGTATCAATGTCTTCGCGACAAACGATTCGACGTTAAACGACATCCCAACTGTGTGACACAAATCTGCTACTGTCCACAATGCTGCCGATCGAGGTCGACCCAATGTGAGGGGATGAGAGAGTATGCTCCCTTTAAAAACGTCCTAGCTTTATCGAAATATAGCGACAACATGCAACAGCAACAAAAATTAACACTCCAACTTACCTAATAATAGGTGTGAATGCGTAACCATAGAAGATGAGTGTAAGCAACGTCAAGAGATGATCGTAGAAAGTGGGCCACTGAATATGTACCAACGATGCATATGTTGCATAAAAAGGCACTATAATAACCAGAAGAGACGAGAAAACGTATGGCGTGGCTGTGGGCAGATCCCTCATCCAGTTGAACACAAGTGCATAAATAACGATTGCCTCTTCGTGAAGTATCACTCGGCATGCTCCACATGCCGCCTCCAAAAAACTGTACTTCACCAGCGACACTAAAACCCAATATCTTCTTAAATTGAAACGAAACAATGCAATAATTTCAAATAAAATTGCAGTTTAGGCACTTTCTAGTGAGTAAAATAATTTTCAAGTAAAAATAAAAAGGCGGGGATTTCTAGAATACACATAGGAACAGGAAAAAATAAAATAAATCGGCGATTATCCTATCAAAATATAATAAAAAATCAGAAAGAAGTCGAATATTCCATTTATACCAGGAAACTGCTCAGTTCTCCTTTCCTTCATCCCTCCCCTCCCCCCCCCCCCCCCCCCCCCCCCCCCAACCTGAACAAAATGGTCTATCCTGTTAAAGGATAAAGTAAGAGCACCGATCCATCATCACCTTCAATAGCTAGGATTTATAAGCTTAAATCCAGTGATAAACAAGTCAACACTTACCATTGGTTCTTAACTCTTTAAGGAATTCATCACCACCACTGTAATTGTCGGGGAATGGTTGCCGTTCATAAAGAATCTTCCTCCACTTCACGTGTTGTTCCATCAATATATTCCCCTTTTTGTTGTATATTACCACAGCAACATTATAATGCACTGCAATCATCAAATGCAAACAAACCAGTGAGACAAGGATCGCAACTGAAAGAACTAAATAATTGAATTAACTGCTGGCAAGGAAGGAACAGTTAGTATATTCAACAAGAACGTATTACAGCATCATTGAAATAAACCATTAACGAGTATGAGACCCAAATAGAAGTTAATTTCGTGAGTCGAAAAACGGACAGTTTTAACTGTTGGCAAAAAAAATGCAACTATATCTGCTGGTGGATAGTTTCAGTGATAGCGCTAAACAAGTCAAAAAAAAAAGGATCTCGGAAACTTGCATAAAGGAAGCCAGGCATATTAGGCTGGACTTAGATTAAACTCGATCTCGGTTCAGGTTGCAATGACCAATATGAGCAGGTTTAATCTATGATCACATGTGGATGGATTTAATCCACTCGTGTGTCCGATGAAGCGACCATCACCAACCTCGGACTGGGACCGGGATTGCGTTTAAATTAAGACCCGATTCCGTTCCGGTTTGTGTACGGAATGAAATTGGGGTTGCGTAGCGGAATGTCTGCAGAAAATGAATTCGAGTATCGCACTGAAGTAAAGCATTCTCCTTCAATGCTTGGAATGATGCGAACCTAATTCCTTCCTATTACCTCAGCAAGATAGGAGTTCAGGGAATAAAATAGCCAGTATGATCAAGCATACACGAAGCATCCATTTGCGCAGAAGTTTTATCGTTTTTCTTAAGTAAAATTCTTTGCCAACTCTCACCCTGAACTTACTTTCTAAATATAACTGGAAATTAACAAAAACAAAAAAATGAGAAATAAATATTTTTATTTAAACCATATCACTGCCAGGGAAAAAATAATTAAATTGAGCAATGGAAAATTTGACTGAAGAAGAACTTAGATAGGATAAATACAATGCAAAAGTAATGCCACAGAAATTACGATGGATGCAAAATGGGAAGATATATGTAAGGTGAAATGCAGATGCAATTGTTCTCATGTACCACTTTGTTGTCTATCTTGATGGATTTCTTGATTTATCCTTTTTTAAACCAGGCGTGTTGTTAATCTCTTGCACAATTTTTCTATGTATTTCTTCCAGAAGATTTAGATATTCGATTGGCAAGTTTATAATTTAAAAGGAATCGATAGGTTTTTACCCTTCCAACTTCCATTTATCGAGAAAAAGTCTTTTTTATATTGGTTAGGTGCAAAGTGATGATGGCATTAGTTTTTTCTCAAGAGGAATGAAGGAGCTCTTTGGGAATGTGCTAAGCGAATTAGAGCAAGTGCAATCTTCAGTACCTGAATGTTTTTATGCCAAGAAACATACTTTGACATTCAAGGTTATCATGGAAGTAGCTTTTCGCCTTGCAGGTTGCCATTAAGTTTATTTTTCATTGAAAATCCGGTAAGGACTTGTAGGCGCGATATCTGCGTCGCAGAAGGTGGTTGCTTAAGCTGAAAGATATAGGTGATGTTAATATTATAACCTATTTAGAAGATTGAAAAGGGTTAAGCTTGCTCATTTAATGTGATAGTGCCGGGGTCAAGATTTCATATCTACCGTCAAATGTACAGACCACTAAGAAGAGGGCATCCAGATTAGCAGTGAAGGGTTTGTAGTAGGTTATCTCATAGTTTCTTTTCTCTCATTTCCGTAGAATAGAAATCTTGGTTGAGCACGTTTCTGCTGAGATATTAATCCAGATGGGGTAATAATTTGAAGATGTACATGGTGAAGAGATTCAAATGATAGTAAAAAAGGAGCTGAACGAAAACAAAAAAAAAGATATGAAATATTTTCCTCTCGAGTTATGGGAAGATTCGGCTAGTGGAATGTTGTAATCGTATTTGTAATTGCAAGATGTCAGTAATGCTTGGCTTCTTGCGTGTCTTCTGTTTGGTGTCCGCTAATGATGGTGATGATTGTGGTTGAAGTATCATCGCTGAAGTGATTGCCGCCAACAGATGCTTTAAACGGCATTTGAAAATATTATCCGTCTATCACGACAGTCAGGCGTTTTACATCGCAGTATTCGTTTAGTATACCCTCCTCTTTTTTTTCGTTTTATCACACGCAGTGGGATTATCATTTGCCTAGTAATAAAACACAACGTAGGTCATACAATGTGAGAACAAACCCGCGATTATCGATTAAACGCTTGGCAAGCAAGAACAGTAGTATGGTCGCTTCTAGCATGTTCGATGCGTTCTGAGTAGTGCGGCGCTCCGCTGCGTTTTTTTAAAGATTTACTTCTTTACAGGTTGCGAATTCATGTTGTATTAAGTCGACGGTTGGCAGTTTTTTCGGATGAAGATGGCATCGGATCACATAAGCTGTATCGAGCCAGTAGTCACAGTCGAACAGCGACCGGCGTTGAAGACGACCAGATCAATTGTGACGCAAGATAAGTTACTTGAAGTTTTCTTAGCAACTTTAGGGCCCGAATGTGATATTATTTAATCTTCGTAGCACCCGATTTCTTCTTAAGAAGCAAGCGATTCCACAAAAGAGGGTTCGTTTTGGTGAATTGTATTTCCTCTCTCAAAGTAGAATCCGTCTTCTTTCCATCATCCTTCCAAGTCTTTCTGTGAAATTTGCAATCCTACGGCGTTCATAGAGTTTATAGGGTGCATTTATATAAATCACACTAGTCGGCATATGGATAGGGTAATTGACAAGATTGGTGGGGTTTGATTTTTCTCTCCTGTGCTAGATAATGGGAAGTTTTTTTTTTGATGCTTTGGCGGGTATTTTCACATGGTTATTTTTTGTGCGGAAAGGTTTTTTGGGTTTAAAATAGTTTACTTATTGTCCTAGAAACTGGAAAAGATTTGCCATTAGTTCATCGACATAAAAAAGAAGCCAATCTTATCAACTACCATATTTGCATGCCGATATTCGTGGTTAATGTAAATTAATTAAACTCAATGATTTCTGTAAGATTGCATAATCGGTCTTGGCAGATTAGTAAATGAAAATGGCGTCTGTGAAAATTGCCTGAATTCAGCTACATTTGAGCACCGCCAAATCGCCTTTCCCGAGGATAGACATTCTTGCTTAACTCAGGTGAATTGGAATTGCTGTGGATCCAATCGTCTTTTACGTATGCTTCGCCCTGTTATGACACTGTTTAAGCCCAGAGATGCGTCAGTCGTACAAAAAAAGCAGCTCTCGACACTCATTTATTAATAGAAATGCACGTTTTGTAATATTCAGCCCCTTTTTGCACCACTTCCGTGGTATGAAATCATTGGCATAATGAAGTATGCATTGTGGTATGGCCGGAAGTGTACATTAGGAATTATGTATGAATCAAAAATACCTGCAGTGGATGTATGTTTGTGACGTTAGACAGATTTGTGACACGATTCTTTAGGTTTACATTGTTTGCTATTATTTTTTAAAACACTACTGGGATCATTTTCGAACCTGGAAAAGAGAGATCTCATTATATTTCTGTAAATAATGTCGCTATAGTCGGAGCGTAAAAAGAAACGGAGGACCTCTTGAACACAAAATTCATTTTTACGCAGCCATGTGACCGACAAATTTGTGGCGCAATAATATCCGTGTTATGGGCCAGGATATTTCTGGCTTGAAATTGTAACATTTCAGTCCTAAAATAGACTGGAAAAATCATAATGCTAGCAGCTACAAAGTTGAATCTCATACTGTTCCGCTTACAACTTGTTGAATAGTAGTTCAATTAATAGAAATAGAAATACTCATTTTACTTTGCATTGTGTGGCGCAAAATTTCTGCAATTATTCAGTGAACCATTGCTTCCGGGGATTCATGAGCGCTTTATTTTCTTTTTTCTGCTCTGTGTTCATTGCTCGATACTTGTGTTCAGGTGCAGCTGTAAATTTTTTTAACCTCATAATTGCAATGAGGCAGCTTCCTAATTGGTTTATTTCTTTGCCTACGCAAATTCTGTATGATAATTTTTGGCTGTATGATGAATTGTTGGAGACTTCTACGGTTGAGCTTCCGTACGGTATTCCCAAAGCCGCTGAAAAGGAGTCATTGGGCGAAAATGCCAGCTCCTTAGCGGTGACCTGTGGAGATTCCATTTCACCGTTGAAGAGAACATTGGGCGTGACGCCAGCTCTTCAACTGTCGCCTATAATGACTCCATTATTCTGTTGAAGACGAGTCATTAAGGCCATGCCATTACTCTACTGAGGGTCAGTGACCCGGTTGAGATGTTGAAAAGGAGTCATTGGGCGGTAATGCTAGCTCCTTAATGATGGCTATTAAATTGTGCTCCACAGGTGTCGTTGTAAGGACTAGTCTGTATTGAGGAGGTATGAAGATTCACAGCTGCACACTTTGAAATGTGATTCGTCATTCAACTGTGTGAAAAAAAAGAAAATACGGCGCAGGGGAGTTTTTTAAATCGCGGATGGTTCTGAATTATTGCATTATGAGGCGATTAAGTGGTTTTCATAATCACTCTGGATCATCCCCGGAACAGATGCGTGTATAAATTATGAATGCAAACATGATCTCGACATGAGATCTTGATGGGCTTCGAATTTGTAGCTGTTCGTATTATGATTTTTCTAGACCAAATTGGGGGTGAAATGTTGCAATTTCAAACCCAAAATATTCGTGCACATAACACGAAAGTTACTGTGCCACAAATTGATCGGTTGCGGGGTCGCCTCAATGAGATATTCGGTGCTTCACCAGAGTAAACTGGAACTGAATATATACATTACAGATCTGTTTGGCATACCAACAACCATCACTGCAGACCGTTTTCGTTTCATGTTTTATTCTTATTGTTCATCTTCCTTGCATCACACTGCATACTTCATTTTTTTTTCCATTCCACGCCATTGTGGTTGTGCAAATTGTGGCAGCATACTGCAAAAGCTGCATTCTATTACTTAATGATTTTCGAAGAGTTTCTTCGTTTTGCACGATTGGTGATTCTTCTGTGCTTCAGTGGCGTCATCATAGTGAAGCGTATGTGAGAGGCGCGGGATGCACGAATATTTCATATTCACCTGAGCATTCACGAGAATGCCATTGTCCTCCGGTAGGAGCGATTTAGTGTGCGATGTAGTTTTATTGGGCGAATTTTCACATTCATCATTCTCTTTACATTGTGCCAAACCTCTTTAGAATTTTTGAGGGAAATGGCGGTGAGGAATCTGTTTCTACTTTGAGCTTGCGGATGGTTCTGAATTATTGCATTATGAGGCGATTCAGTGATTTTCATAATCACTCTGGGCGATTACCGGAACAGATGCGTGTATAAATTATGAATGCCAACGTGATCTCGACACGAAATGTTGATGAGTAGATAGAAGGAGGCAAGTATGTTGTTATTAATCACTATTGAGCTTCGAATTTGTAGCTGTTCGTATTATGATTTTTCTAGACCAAAGGGGGGGGTGAAATGTTGCAATTTCAAACCCAAAATATTCGCAGACATAACATGAAAGTTATTGTGCTATAAATTGATCGGTTGCGGGGTCGCCTCAATGAGATATTCGATGTTTAGCCAGACTAAACTGGAGCTGAATATATACATTACAGATCTGTTTGGCATACCAACAACCACCACTGCAGACCGTTTTCGTTTCACGTTTCATTCTTATTGTTCATCTTCCTTGTATCACACTGCATACCTCATTTGTCTTTTCCATTCCACGCCATTATGGTTGTGCAAATTGTGGCAGCATACTGCAAAACCTGCATTCTATTACTTAATGATTTTCGAAGAGTTTCTTCGTTTTGCACGATTGGTGATTCTTCTGTGCTTCAGTGGCGTCATCATAGTGAAGCGTATGTGAGAGGCGCGGGATGCACGAATATTTCATATTCACCTAAGCATTCACGAGAATGCCATTGTCCTCCGGTAGGAGCGATTTAGTGTGCGATGTAGTTTTATTGGGCGAATTTTCACATTCATCATTCTCTTTACATTGTGCCAAACCTCTTTAGAATCTTTGAGGGAAATGGCGGTGAGGAATCTGTTTCTACTTTGAGCTGTTTAATACGTCCCGGAGATGGGGAGGGTTAGAATTTCAAGATTCTCATTTCACTTTGAGTGTTCGAAGTTTTTGTATAGATCTGAACGATAGGAAAATAAGAAGCTTTTCAAGTTTAAAAACTTTTAGCGTTTTTACGATCAGGAAACAATTTGGATCAGTCGGCCAAATTTAGCGGGATAGTTTTCAAGCGAGTCATGCAACGAACTTTTCGTTGCTAAATTATTCCTTGGATGAATGTGGGGAGAGAAATTTTTTTTTTTTTAATTTTGTGAAATTAAATTTCTGCTGTCTCCGGCTTAGTTTTGAAAAGTGTTTCAATTCAATTCAAAAATAGCTCGGATAGGGTTCTCAAAATCGCAAAAGAAACTTCGCTTGATTAGAACGTTTCATAAATCACCATGAGCTATCCATGAGACGGATTTATAGCAAATGAAGCATATGGTCGGAGGGGTGAAAGGATATCCGGCTTGATTTTTATGATATCCGAGTAGCTTTAAATTTTGGAGCAAGTATATATAAAAGTATTGGCCTAAAAGTATTGATGATTGATATAGGTAGGAAAAGTGTTGGATAAGGTGTGCATGTTAGGACTGTATCACGCATAATTCAATATGCATAATTCAGAAACTATTTTATTTTAGTGAAATCGTCCGTCGATTTCGAATAATTGTGCTAGCATGGTTATGGAAAAAACGAATAATGCGAGAAGCGGTCTCTGTCATCAAATGTTGAAAATGCGCAAACCTCATTTTTAAATGGTTAGCTGTCAATTATTTTTACATATTCCGTTAATATTTTGGCGATCGTTGTCAAAGATAACTCTTTTCTTCGTCACTTCCACGATTTATGATCAACGGAGTCCAAAAAGTAATTTCGGTGAAAAAAAGACATTTATATGCCAGCCGGCAATAAATTTTGCGGAAAATTTTCTTTTCTAGATCAAATAGTCATTGAATCCTCTCTGCTTCTTTTTATTCCCTCCTGATCCTCGTAGGGAATTGATGGTCCTAAGCTATGGTGGAGAGACTGGTTAGTGCATTATTTACAGATATGAAGAAAATGCTTATTTAATCAGGCATCACCGTTAGGTCTCTTTTTTTGGGGGGGGGGGGGGGGAGGTAGGGTCGCGCTGTTGTTAATTAATCTTGTTATATCCGAACCAGATCCTTATCTTTTTCATAATTACTAAAACTGATAACTCAATAATGTATAGCCGGAGTAGTTATGTGCTTGTCTGAAAAAAGCACTAATTAGGTGAGAAAGCGATTTACTCACTTTGAATTTGGAAGGTGACCTCTTCGAGGTATATCCTTGGCAATTCACTGCACGAATCTTCGCCATGTTTTCTACACAAGCAAACACCACTCGCCATCATCGTCATAAAATTTCTACAGACATATGCTGAATCGTGGAGATTATTTTCCCTCTCTTTTCTTAAACTTCTGTGTCTGTGTTTCTTTTTTGTTTAAAGCGTGATCTCTTCGGTTATGAATGTTCAATTTATCCTCTTCCGCACTAGTATTAATTTATTATCTTCGTTTATTTGCATTATCGTCGCTTCACTAATCTCAAATCTTCTTTCAAACATTTACCTTTCGTGCCTCGACCACATAAGCAATATTTTGGTACCGTTTATTGGACAATGATTATTCGAAACTTTTGCTTTCATTTCCTTCTACGATCTTTTTTTTTTTAAATTTTAGTGGACGTGTTTCATTCCGGCACGGAAATACCTAATACTATAAACTTTTTGTTTCGATTGGAATAGACCTTGCATAAGTTGAAGTCAAGAAATCGAACTATTGTTACTTTCATAAGAAATAAAATTATATTTTTAACTTATTTTTAAGTAGAAATAAAACAAAAAGGTATTTGAAACTTGAAGTTTCGATTTTCGTTTTGTGAGGAAAACTTATTGGTTTAATGCTACCGTAGCCCTTCAACGGTACAAGACCTCCGAGTTCAAGCACTACAAGGTACGAAATTTTTGGCATGGCGTCATGGTTTGGAGGTTGTTTGATTATGGTGCAAAATTACGCTTTTATCGCTAATCGTGCTCGTTCTTCCAGTGATGTATCGAGTGCTTCTTTTTCGGCACAGTTTTTATCAATGAGTGGTGAACAAGGTGGCCGCCCAACTATTTAAATTTTTTTGACGGATCGACATCTTCTCTATTCTGTGCAATCAGATGTTAGCACTTGCTGTTTTTATCACTATCGAGCTTTCGATGATCATCATCGAAGCCTTCATTCTATTCAATATGTGCTCTTTATTTATTGTGGCAAAAGGCGGGGTTGGGCTGAAAGATGGAAAGATTTATTTATAAGAGTGGAAATGTCGCGAGTATGCGAGCATCGTGCTTGAAGTGATTTCCGACGTTCAAAGAAGGAATTAACAAGGGAAAGGGGGAGGGTGGACTTGTGGCGATTCTCATTTTTATGGGAAGTTGTTGCCAGAGTTTTACGCTTGTCTGTTTACATCTTGCTTTGACAAAGTGTTTGACATCGGTAATTTGATGAGACAGTAGAGTAATGGGAACTGAAAAAAATTTGCAGAGCTTAGTTCTGGCAATATTTTTTCAGGCAAGAACTTTTTGTTTTAGCTGAAAGGAATGCTATTCTGTTTCCGATTACTCAATTATTTCTTATATTGTCATATTGGGCGAGCAAGTTTCTGATTAGTAAAGCGAGCTTTAAGATCGAAAGTTGGTCTAAATGCGGTTGTGTGCCCTTGGAGTTACTTGTTTGCAGCTTCATGTGTATCAAACTCTACCCTCGAGTTCACTTTTATTTCGTGATCACTTGGTGGAAAGTTCATTGTTGTGCAGATATTTCAAATGAAAACGTTCACATCGAATTTGATTGGAAACAAAAAATGTAAATAAATCGAGGTAATAGAGATTCAGTTCTTAGTTCGTTTATTTCGTTATTGTTTTGAAAGTGAAGTTCAAGGGTGCAATTGCCGTTTTACGCTAAGGGGTGGGCTCAGAGCAGCCCATGGTTTCGAATTCACTTCTGTTACCACAGAATATATATATTTATTTCTATCTGGAATATAAAAAAAACATTCCACACAACTTCAGAACAACGAATTCACTGATGACCGCAATGACGAAACACCTAAAGGAGGGAGCAGCGGTGAGAAAGCGGTGGAATATGACGAATCGAACGCACTTCGATGCAAAAGGGGTTTGAATCTTTTATAGTACTATAAAGAGTTTATTGAATGCTTGTTTTTGCTCTTAACTGAGAATATAAGTTTTACGTATAAGGTCGCTTGTGAGATTTGAGCAAGGATAGAAACTCTGGTAAAGAGTTGATAAAACACTTTATCAAAACGATGAACGCTTTTGATAACATTGCACTTCGATGCAAAAGGGGTTTGAATCTTATATAGTACTATAAAGAGTTTACTGAATGCTTCTTTTTGCTCTTAACTGAGAATATAAGTTTTACGTGTAAAGTCGCTTGTGAGATTTGAGCAAGGTTGGAAACTTTGGTAAAGAGTTGATAAAACACTTTATCAAAATGATGAACGCTTTTGATAACATATTTGCCTATACAAGGCGTATTTGTAATTAGCGGATGCTCATAAAACATTTTTTGGATTGAAGGCTTTTTTCGATTGCCTTTCTCGTAAAAAAATTTACCTGTATACGATGAGCAGAGTTGGATGGAGGAGGTGATTAAGAGAAGTTATATTTGAACCGTGATCCTTGATCTGTGATCTTTTGCAATTTTAGTTGTTTTTCCCACAACAATGCTTAATGTAGCAGATAAGCGTGGAAAGCATATTGTTAATATTTCACCTACTTTTTCGCTTAGTACAGAATAAACCTAAGTGAGAGGCGGCTCTTGTAATTTTGATTTATTATTTTGTTAAGCATTTAGCACAGTTTGTCAAGGCCTTGTTTACTTCTATATCAAGATCATCTAGTTTAATTGTGACGTGTGATGCAGTATGAAAATTGTACGGCCACCGCAAATGCAATTTACAAACCGTTCGGTTACAGTGCACTTCACAGTGATCGTTAACTTGTAAATGGTTGCCCTTGTCGACTGCAGTAAACGAGCTTATTTTCTTCGTTTCAGTGCTGAACATAATTCAAACGTAATATTTTCTGGTTCACCGGTTGTCACTAAGTCGCCTTGAGCAACATATTCCGGTCATATCAACTGTTTGAGTTGAGACATTTTAAATGATTTGTGTTGTGGTGGATAACATTTCTACAACTCAATGACTTTATTTTACTGCAGGTATCAGACGCTTCGTCAGTAACCAGTCCTGGTCGCCGAACATACGTCATTAGTGGAAGTAAGAACGTCGCAATTCTTTTAAAATGTCTCACCCTTTATGCAAGGGAAAGTTATTCGTCGCTCGAGGTAAAAGAGTTGAAGAAAATCATTCTAAGTGATGTTGAAAAAGTGTGTTTAAATTTTTTCTATAGAGTGAGATGATGTGAAAGCAATTTTCTTGAACTACATTTTTCGTAGAAAATTGTATCTTTTCCACCTTTTATTTTCCATTTAATCTGGAAAGGAGTACGTAGCATGTCTATAAGTTTTTATTGCGGAAATTTGAATGTTGCAGATTAAGTGATATAGTTAATCCGAGGTTGGCCGGACCTTACCGACTCTTACGGGGTGAAATGAGCTAGGATTTGCATGTGGTGAATTACCATGCATAAATTGCGGGCGAATTGTTATTCACACATGCGTAAATTTTTCTACGTTTATTGAATGCTTTCATTCCGCTCTTCGAAGCATTTCATCATGGGATCTTGTTCAGTGCGCTCTCAAATGCTTTCCCTGTGGCATTCATCGAATGTTTTCAGGATAGCAGGAGCACGGACTGGGTGTTAGCATAATGAAATCAAGCGAAGGAAGCGGTTAGGACGGTGTTGTCGAAGCGCTGTCTGGATAGACGAGTCTAAGTGATGATAGCTTTCTGATTTATATTGATGTATTCTGTATTTTCTGTGTGACATATATTCTCGCATTTTGCGGTACTCTGTAATCTTCTTCATGGTTGTTGTTATTGCTGCAGCATATTGTTGTTTCATTTCCGTTATAATTGCTGTTATGCCTTGTATTTCGCCACTCTCGGTATTTTAACTGGGGATTTCGACTTTTCGGGGCTGATTCGAAGTTCGATTAGATAAAACGAGAGTGGCGCCGGTTAAAGATTTGCCTGCGTCGTGCTCACACTGAACGAGGGCATTTGAAACAACAGACCGCGGTCGTGCCCCGCGAACAAGGAAGTGTGCATTGGTCCTTTGAAGATCGTGAAGGTGTGTCTAATGCTCTACGAATTACTGAGGGTTGCAGCCGCGGGGAGTTCTGTAGTTTGTGTACACAAGTCGGTTTATCGGTGGTCTGTGTCAGAGGGGCAGATCTGTAATCTGATTTTTCCGGCTAGCGTGGACTGCATTTTTTGCCGTTTGTTGAGGTTGTGTGGGGGGGCCGTCACGTTTGGATTTTGGGTATGGTGAGACAGTTGCCGCCATTTTCTGGCTGAGGAGTAGCCGGATGCAGTGAGGTCTTTGGTGCAGCTTGAACCGTGGCGCTCGAATTAGATTTCTGAAGTAGTTCGGAGGTGGGGATTTCATATATGGCGCGCATTTGATCTACCAGCGAAGCGTTTTGGCGACGTTCATGAGCTGCTACGGTGTACCTATCTGTGCGTTGATGGTGTCCGGCGTCGTCCCCAGTGAACGAGGGAATCTGCGTCGGCCCTCTGCGCAGCGCACAGGTGTATCTGGCGCTCTACGGATAGCCGAGAGTTGCGGATGCAGGAAGTAACGTACTCCCGTATGGCAGGTCAATTGGTCGGTGGTATGCGTCAGCTGGGTACATCTGTAACCTGATTTCTTCCGGCTAACGCAGGGTGCATTGTTCGGTGTTTGTTGGGGAGATGTACGCAGCTCTCACGTTCGGGTCTTGAGTATATTCGGACAGTTTCTGCTATTTCCTGGCTGATAAGCAGCCGGATGGAGTCTTTGGTGTAGTTTGAGCCGTGGCGCTCGTATTGGATTTCTGGAGTTCGAAGGTCCGCAATTTCATATGTGGGCTCCACGCAAAATGTGTTTTGTTGCGATAGGCCCTCTAGTATGAAAGGGGGTGGTGTCGCTATCCTAGCAAAAAGGCATCTTTCATTTGAAGGAATTGAAGCGTTCGCGCTAAACTCCAGATGTAAATTGGTGTGTGTTGATTATTAACGGATGCTCACCGTTTCCGTTTCATAGTGGCATATCGTAGATCGGGTTGTAGCGTTCAGGAAACTTGAGAATTCATTAATTGTTTGACTGACTGGTGCTCAGTTGCGTATGCCTCAGTAATTGTTGGTCACTATAATATTCCACTTTCCAGTCTGAAGAGTCATGACTCAAATATGTTGGACGATTTCCTCGCAGGATGTGGTCTTACCAGCCTGATTGATAGGCCTACGCGTTAAAAAAAGCTTCCTGCATTTGTTGCTTTGTACGGATGCCGCTTTAATCAGTGATCCCCGCATAATCCCGGATTTTGGAAGAAGTGATCATACCGGTATTGGCTTTGAAATTGTTGGGCGTCCTCTACTGGTTGTAGCAAACTGCCATTGTGACTATACTCACTGCAGGGCTCATATCAATGACTGCCTACAACGCTATGACTGGGATTTCGAAATCGGTTTATGTCGTAACCTAGAAAATATATATGCTGTATTTTTAAATTCAGTGAACCGTGTTGCTGTGAAAGCTGCGCCCGTGCGGGAAAATAGAGTTCTTTCTTTTCAAATGCTTTCCTATCCTCATCGTGTTGCTTCGAACCGATATTTTCTGTGGAAAGATCGACAAAAAGCAGTTGAAATGGTTGCAGTCCGAAAACGCTCTAAAGATTACTGTAAGGCGTCTAAGAAATGCGCGAGGAACCGTGAAAAACGCCCGATTTTTTCTGGCAGATTTGATGCATTCTTTAAATACATGAGAAATAAACCCATTTCACTCACTACATTGGAACGATTACCACCAACGACGGACGCTTCCTCTGTGATGATTATGCAAGATCGGAGCTTTTAGCCTCATTCTTCGGGCAGGTTTTCAGAACGGACGACGGCACATTTCCCCACGACTTTCCCCACGATATGCAACATCATCTATGTGCAGTCATAATAGATCTGAACATTGTTAGAGAGGCCATTTCAGAGCATAGTGATAAAATATAGTTAACAGCAGAGGGTATCCTTCAAGACTCATCAAGAAAGCTGCGACGGGCCCTTGCTACCTCTTATGACTTCTGTTCAGGTATGGTCTCGTACTTTCTAAATCATCTTAGCCTTGGTAACGCTATCAGTGATAGTCAGCACGGCTTCCCTAAAGAAAGATCTACGCTTCACAACTCATAACTTCCTATTGTGACTGGTACGAAGCCCTCAATAACGGTTTCCAAACAGATATGGTGTACATTGATTTTGCCAAGGCTTTTGACTCGGTGACACACCCGAAATTGTTGGTTAAGCTGATGGCGTATGGAATAGATGGCGCTGTCCTAGCCTGGTTGAAAGATGTTTTTATGCGGACGAAGCTTCAGAGTCAAAGTTGGGAATGCCTTGTCTCCGCTACATTCTGTGCTTAGTGGGGTACCGCAGGGCACTGTTCTAGGACGTCTTCTATTTCTACTTTATATAGACGATCTTCCAAAGAAATTATGAAGCTGTTGCAAGCTGTATGCTGATGATATGATAACATACAGACCCATCATTGAGAACCAACTCGATTATAAAGTATTATGTCAGGACATGGTTTCATTAGAAAGGGGGTCACGTTTATGGCAGCTCGATATATCTGCTAAAAAGTGCTTTGTCCTGCACATAAATTTCCTAACTGAATGTCCTCTACGTTTACATGGTCTCGATCTTCCTGCGAAGGAAGTAATGAAGGATCTGGGTGTTTATGTGAGTTCTGACCTTAGTTGGCATAATCATTGTATTGAAATTTCGCGAAGGGCTGCTCAAGTTGCAAATTGCATTCTGCGTGCCATGCAGTCAGCTGCATAGAAAATTATCGGAATGCTTTCCTTGCATACTGCCGCAAATTTTGGCATACTGTAGTCAGGTCTGGTCCCCGTCCGCGAAAAAGGATATCGAGATATGAGCATAGTGATAAAATATCGCTAACACCAGAGGGTATACCTTGAAGATTCATCAAGAAAGCTGCGATAGGCCTTTGCTACCCCTTATGTCTTCTGTTCAGGTATGGTCTTGTTCTTTCTAAATCGTCTTAGCCTTGGTAACGCTATCAGTGATAGCCAGCACGACTTCCCTAATGAAAGATCTACGCTTCACAACTCATAACTTCCTATTGTGACTGGTACGAAGCCCTCAATAACGGTTTCCAAACAGATATGGTGTACATTGATTTTGCCAAGGCTTTTGACTCGGTGACACACCCGAAATTGTTGCTTAAGCTGATGGCGTATGGAATAGATGGCGCTGTCCTAGCCTCGTTGAAAGATGTTTTTTTGCGGACAAAGCTTCAGAGTCAAAGTCGGGAATGCCTTGTCTCCGCTACATTCTGTGCTTAGTGGGGTACCGCAGGGCACTGTTCTAGGACGTTTTCTATTTCTGCTTTATATAAACGATCTTCCAAAGAACTTATGAAGCTGTTAAATGCTTTATGCTGATGATATGAAAACATACAGACCCACCATTGAGCTTCAATTCGATTAAAAAGTATTATGTCAGGACATGGTTCATTAGAAAAGGGGCCACGTTTATGGCAGCTCGATATATCTGCTAAAAAATGCTTTGTCCTGCACATAAATTTCCTAACTGAATGTCCTCTACGTTTACATGGTCTCGATCTTCCTGCGAAGGAAGTAATGAAGGATCTGGGTGTTTATGTGAGTTCTGACCTTAGTTGGCATAATCATTGTATTGAAATTTCGCGAAGGGCTGCTCAAGTTGCAAATTGCATTCTGCGTGCCATGCAGTCAGCTGCATAGAAAATTATCGGAATGCTTTCCTTGCATACTGCCGCAAATTTTGGCATACTGTAGTCAGGTCTGGTCCCCGTCCGCGAAAAAGGATATCGAGATAATTGAGAGAGTTCAACGGTGCTTCACTAAGGCAGTTTTTAAGAAACCCTTCCATGCAGCGTTCCAACCTAATTATGAGCAGCGGCTTCGTATTTTTGACTTGAAACTCTGCGGTATCGCAGTGCTCAGTTCGATTTACATTTATGCTTCGAGATCGTTAAAAGTTTCTCAGGCATTCCGTCCGAGAGGATTTTCTCCTTTACGAAGTTTGCACTGCACTCGAGGCTACACCTTCTATGAGTCGAAAGGAAATCAACTAATCGAACTGATGTGCTCAACTCTTTTCCTTATCTTGTTGCTTCCATCAGGGACTGTTTACAATATGATGTGGTAATAGCTGGTAATTTATCATGCTTTAACAGACATTTGGAGCAGTGTGATCTGTCGACGCTACGCGCCTCACCTCAGCTACGAATATTTATCATTATCATAATCATCATCATCGTCACCAATATACATATATATATATATATATATATAACTCGTTAAGTGTATAATACCTTCTCAACTGATCTCCAATAATTGTTCTCACTATCGTTTTGGGCTTTTAAACGCGTGGTTATGTGCAATGCTCTCTATATATATTGTATATGTAATTTCATGCTTTCTTTGGTGTACGAATAAAGTCTATTTTTTATTTTTTTATTGACCAGGCCCTCTCTCGGGAGCAGGGAGCCTGAGCGAGGTCATGTGAGTTTACTCATTTCCGCGAGAGTCTTTGATGAGCAGGTTTTGCCTTCGCGAATTAAAAAAATTCTCCATAGAGTTGCAGGAACATGAGGAAATTCCGCGAGGCACTGTGCACTAACAAAATGCGCTAAGTGGAAACATAATGGAGAGTTATTAACGAAAAAGAACATATTTTTGCAAAAATGGAAACGAAATGCAAAAAAGGCGAAAAAATCCATGATGAGAAAGCACAGTGGAAACAGGGGCAGGTTGAAAGTGGATGAGGTCGATATCGATATTTCATAAATTTGCCCATATGCAGTTAAATAAAGCATCAACGTTGAGTGAAGGACGGATCAAATGTTGAAGTTAGGAAAGAATCAGATCATGCCAGAGCTACGTGACACATTCTAGCTCATTAAGAAGTTAGTTGATGCGGAGCAAATTGGGAACCTGTATAAACCACATCGATGTTGAGGCACCACAAGGCGCTATCATCTCTCAGCCCCGCCTTTCTCCCTCTACCCCTTCTTCCAGTGTTGGTGTTTTATCTTTTCAGCCTCAAAAAGTTTAGTTTACTGGAAACGCAATCGTACACGCAAGCGCTATTTGTATGATTTTCAAATGCAGTAGTGGAAAGCAACATGAAACAACAAGAGGACAATGTTTGATTATAATGAAAAGGGTAGCAATTAGCTGAAAGTTTGCAAACTGCCAATTCGCTATGATTTCTAAACTATTATAGTATACTCTGCTTTCTCCAGAATTTCGAAAACTTTATTACGTTATACTTTACTGCTCCGAAATTTTGTGATCTTGCAACAATGTGCTTTTCAAGTGGAAACTTTCGTGAATTATCTTCTACTGTACTTTATTATCAGGAAAACTTCTTAGAACCTGCTATAATATACGCTACTATTCGAAGAATTCATGAGCTGTATTTTCATTTACAGCAATAATATCTCAGCAACTACCTCATCGGTTATGTGATTACGTAAACAACAGATTCATGAACCTAAAGTTTTGCAAATTCGCGTTTGCTATCTGAATCTCGCAATGGGGTACCTGGCCTACCGATACCCTTTTCCTCTAAATTTTGCCATCGAAGAGCATATCAATGTAGATGACATGATTTACGCTTTTGCTGCTTCGTTCACCGAGCCATTTACTTTCATCAGATATCGCTAGATGATAAAGTATATGCAGTAATGCGGTCGCATTTTTATAATTTCCTCTGCTTGTATCAATCTATAATGTACCCGAAATGTTGTTGTTTTTCTGCTGCAGGCATAGCAAACAATTTTTCATGCAGTGGGCTATCATTGGAGTTCGAATTTTTTGTGCTAGAATTAATCCAGATATTAAAAAAATTATTACATCTAATAATTAAGGTGTCGATTTCTTCCAAAACCTTCTACAGTGCCGCCTAATAATGCTTATCTGCAAGTTTACTAATAAGTCTTTCCTTCATTCGCCGCCGTAACGAGCAGATACTCAGAGCTGTATCGTTATTCATAGATGTCTGCTCATTCGTTCAACAGGTTCACCAAATCCTACCTATATCTGCATTGCAAGCATCACTAATTTTTTCATTATGGGTTGTTGGGTCGGAATGGAAGTTTATAGTCATAATTGTAGCTTCGGGTATTGCCAAAATGGAACCACTTGACTGAGGGATGCACACATAAGCTAATAGTGCTTTTTTGAAATGCAGGCTTTTGTAAACGCATGAAATCGAATGTCATAAAGACAAGTCATATCCACTGATGCAATGATCATTTAAACTATAATGTTACCATTATTAGGAGATACCTCGTCACTTGTTGTTTATTCACCAGACATAATTATCATTCGTTGATAATAGCCTTTGCAAAGTGGCAAAGAAGTTTAGTTCTTATCTGAGCAATATTAGAGGCAGGGGTGGAACGCGGAGTGCGATGGGACAAGATACTGAGCTGCACAACTGACTCTGTTTCTATCAGAATTCGACGTTTTCTTCCTCTCCATAGGCTCATATTGTGTAGCATGCATCTAGATTACAAAGACGTTTAACTTTTTCGTCAACCAGCCTTCCCCAACAGAAGGTCCTCGATGCATCATAATCGAATGCCAATCAGAGGATGCCGACCAATACACCCTCCACGTCGTCCAATGCGACCGCACAACTCTATAAATGTTAGAGAGCTATTTGGAACGTGCGTCGTTCTGTATATACACCTTGTGGTGAAAAGTTGCGCAAGAATGAAAATCCAGAATCAGCAAACAAACTATACACTTCGTTTTGCATCAACAATAAAAACAACATCAACAATCATAGGTCTAGTGGCCATTCTGTAGAAGTGATCACTGAAGGCCCCACCGTTACGCTATTGTACTGCTTTTTCGAGCCGTTTTGAAATGCAGGTGGATTGGCGCGCGTAGGAAGCAAAGGTGTCGAACGTGACGATCGGCACGACCCAGACCTCCTGCCCATTTCGGAATTCGTATCATTTTGCTAAAAATGTTATGCTTATAATACATATTCGAATACCGTAGAGATGCACTAAATCTAAGAACTTGCGATAGCAGCAATCAACCTGCAGCCATCACTTAGTTAACTTCTAACCAAGAGCAGGCAGGGAGTGCTACTTCTACTCCAGGATAACCAAACATTTATGAACACGTCGTACATTTTCAGTTCGCACAAGAAAAATTCTCCTCTCTATCCGTCCGGGCAAACAAAACGTGTTGCTAGCTCGTGAATTCAATGGGTGGTTGTTGTGGAATCGGTATATGCGAACAGTAACTCAAAAACAGCATCATCTGCGGGACAAAGTTTGAGCTGTTTCTGTAATTGTTACCCCAAAAAAATATCTTTAGAAACTTTTATATACGCTATGATGTGATGTAGTGTGATACGCTGTGAAGGAAGTATCCAGAAACATTCCCTATAGTGTAACAGATTATTGGAAAAATCTAACGTGTAAAATGCAATATCACTTGATCACTTGATAGGCCGGATTATCGAACGTTGTGCACGCTGTCCGCCACAATGCATTTCCATTTTGGTCTCATCCTCGCCATTCTCGGCCAGGTTTTACCCCAATCGTTGTAGGGTACTGAGGCCCATTTCCGTGCATTGTTTTAGCCATTAGATGACGCCACCTCGCTGGCTAGGCGAGCAGGCCATTACCTCTCTTCGAATTTAGCCGGTCCTCAACCTCTAGCAGGCATGGTCTGGTGATTCGGGGTATGAATCGACCACGCTGTAGGATTGACAGTTCAATACCTTTGTAGCATGGTTAGACCTGCTGGGGCTTACGCTCCGCTACCATAGCTATCGAACGACCGTTGCCACCACTGCGCCACGATGAGGCACCGAAGGAGGATTTTGCAGCGGGTAAAATGCAATATAACCCTGGGTAATATAACCCTGGGTCCTGTAAAAAATATTCGATCAGGTTGTTGCCATAATTTTCAAATCAATCGAACATCATTATATGTTAATGCGGTGCATCATAATTTCGCCTATCGTATAGTTTGTATCTGGAACGTTGATCCGCTCGAATTTGTTTCCGTCGAAAATTCTTCCCTATTTCCATACCGCTTATGAAATGTTGATGGCATACAACGATCAGTTTCAACTTCCGAGGCCATTATATCTTCATTTTGCTCCCTGTATTTCATTCGCTGATATTACATTCAACTCTCCTATTCTCTTCCCTATTTTCAGTTCGCTCTTTTCAATGCTCTCATTGTTTTTTTATATACTGGAGAAAGGCCATATACTGGAGAAAGACTTGTAACTTTTTAGGGTGTTAAAAAGACAAGAATGCAAATCCTCCAGTAATCCATTATGAAATTTGAAATCGTCTTTGATCGAAAGGAATGCCTGAAAGAAAATTCAACCATATCAGTTCCAAACACCAATTCTTGTTAAAACATAATATTGGTCCAATTTCCCCGATATCAAGGAAAATTCAGTTCCCATTACACAGCTCTTCAATATGAAAAAAAGAGCTTGTAAATGTCCACTATGGCGACTTAATGTCAACACGCAGATAAAGTGCAACAGAATATTGAACAATTGTGCCTGTTAAAATTCGCAGCAATGCCAGGCACCTAGAGTTTATTACTTGATTTATACATATATATATATATATATATATATATTATATATATATATATATATATATATATATATATATATATATATATATATATATATATATATATATGTACTTGTTGACAAGGCCTTGCCACAATGCGCTTTGCAAAAAAAAGAAAAAAAAACAGTGCATGAAAACGTACAGCCTAGGCGGACTCAACCCTTCTTGCTTCAGCATGAGA
This sequence comes from Baylisascaris schroederi, assembly GCA_006503575.1. Classification (NCBI taxonomy): domain Eukaryota; kingdom Metazoa; phylum Nematoda; class Chromadorea; order Rhabditida; family Ascarididae; genus Baylisascaris; species Baylisascaris schroederi. The sequence goes on along the minus strand of QEWY01000834.1, from coordinate 14,153 downwards.
TTTTTTCGAAATCCGCGATGAACCGGAAGTCCTATCATCTGGATTCTTGAAATAACGAATAGTTCAGCAGTAATGATGACTTGTTTATAGACTATTTATTAGTTTGGTTATTATAACTTTATTGTTTTATATGGAAGAGAATCCAGACCGTTAATCGGAGCGGCATGGATGGGGGCATAGGGAAAATCGCTGGCGACGAGACATGAGGGGCCACTCAAGTCTGCTTGACAGAATACGGAGCAATGCCAGGCATTGGGTTTATGTGAGCAGCCATATATCACTTTGCCGTTCACCACCAAGGACGCTGTTCGCGAGATCCTTTCAATACGGACGACTGAAGAGGTGAGCGAAGTGGATCAGAATTGATAACATTTGTGGTTTGCTCGGCACCCTGATTCTTTTTAAATCTGTCCCACTAGCGTACAAGTTGGATTGTAGGTGCTCTGTTCTGGAAATTGTTGAGGTGTGTCATTGATGCACCAAAGATACCACGCACAAAGGATGTTGCAATGTGGTATTTAAAGTCAGTGTTATCCGGGTTGCAGGTCAGGTCGATGGCTCTTTTTATTGTTATCACAAAAAATGCTCCTCAGTCAATATTAATCGGCTGTAAATAAGCTGTTACTTGAGTGCTAGCAAAGAGTGAACAAATTCTTTGAAAGATGAAGAAAATGTCCTCTGTCAAATGCCATTCACTGGTGGACTCTGTAATTCTTTCAGGATCAGTTGGGATATGAAACCGTTATCTGATTGCAACAGTGTTCACAATACACACATGCTTATAGAGCCACTAATTGCGTCCCTCAATATTGCGAAACAACATTCACACTATGTATGTGTGAATGTTGTCTGATTCTCTTTAAGATTTTAAATTTAAATCTAAATCAGCGTACAACTTGGATTGTGGGTGCTCTGTTCTGGAAATTGTGGGATGTTGCAATGTGGTATTTGAAGTCAGTGTTATCCGGATTGCAATTCAGGTCGATGGCTCTTTTTATTGTCATCAGAAAAAATGCTCCTCAGTCAATATTAATCGGCTATTAATAGGCTGTTACTTTAGTGGTAGCAAAGAGTGAACAAATTCTTTGAAAGATTGAATATGAGTAGTAACACTGTTGTTTCGCTGTTGGGATATGAAACCGTTATCTGATTGCAACAGTGTTCACAATACACACATGCTTATAGAGCCACTAATTGCATCCCTCAATATTGCGAAACAACATTCACACTATGTATGTTATCCCTCTTAGCTCATTCGTAAAGCCTCATTTGAACCGGTTATTTTATGCGACTATTTACGTAATGAACTTTGAAGTGTTTGGCTGTTGATCACATAAACTCAGCGCATCAACTCACTATATTTTTCTTAATAAATCATCGTACAAAAGTTTGGATATTGAAGTCTACTCCATCTATATTATGTGAGTGCATATATGAACTTGAAACATACCTACAGTTCCTTGATGAGGCAGTAAATGTACCATCCTTCGCGAATTCGGTTTATTTCGAATATGGATAGCAAGTTGTTTATGGTCGATATAAGGGCGACTTTTTCTCATCAGTGAATTAAGGAACACTTCGGACTAACTTCATTAAAAATGTGAGGAAACGTCGATTCTTTTGTCTCTATATACTCCACAAAAATTTTGTAATGCAAAAGTCATGTCGTGAATAAGGCATAATTGCACATATATTTTCATGCACTTTTTAAGATAACAAGCAGCGCATAGAACAGTAATTTCCTTGGATTCCATTTGGAAACAAGGGTGACAAAGTCGAAATATTTTGAAAAAGCTTACTGCTTTCTTCTATGGGGAAAATTTAGAGTCGAATGATTGATAAGCTTCGAGAGGCAGTTTTATTGCAGTGAAATTGAAAGTTGAGCCGTTACGCTGCTCGTTCAATTACATTACTCGGAATTTTTTCTTTTTTTCCAGCGCCCACTTATTGTCTCCATGCTGCCCCTTTCCTGAATATCACAAAGGTTATGATAATTTAGGATGAGGGATTATGAGGTCCCTTTATGATATCGAACTGCAGCAAATTAGCAAAGGTTGTTTTTATGAGTAGGGCTTCAGGCTTGCGTGATTCGCTTTTCTACAGATTGTTAGGATTTTCCTCATTTTTTAGAAAATAGTTCACAGGTTCTCGGAGGTTTTTGAGGGTGAAGCATGTATTTTTATTTGGATTTGCGACAGCGGTCAAAATTTCCACCAATTTTATCACCAACATGAGGCCTCTAATTTCAATATTTGTAGCATTTATATAATGTTGTTTACACGTTATTTTCAATATCCACCACACCAAGAGCGGTCATTGTGCCAGAAGTGGTCAGTGTGCTAGAGGCGGTCAGCGTGCCAAAAGTGTTCACTTAGCCAAAAGAGCCACACAGCCATTGTTACATAATGCAAAAAAGGCCAACTCTGTAAGGTCGACATGCAGGATGCTCGTTCGCCATGATTTCGATTGAAAAAAATATGCATCCCTAGATTAACGCTTGAGTTCGGATTGCCCAAGGTAGAGATATAAGTTGTCAATTCGGCTCCTTAAAGTTTTCCTTCAATTAGATTAGCTGACCAAGAAAATTGTGAGCTGTTTAGAAATATTCAGTGTTCAAACATATAAGACAACAATTGTTTCAAAATTTTACATATGTTATAATAAATTCATCTGATATTGGTTACTGCGCGGTCGGCTCAAAGAGGGCTCCGACCAGACTATCTGGCTTAGTCCTATCGAGTCACCCCAACCAAGGACCTCATAGGGAGGAAGACGGTAGAGCAATTCAGAACTCTCTTCTTGAGTGGAACAACGATGAATCGGCTCGTCAGTATCCGATGGGCAGGAGACGAGCCTAAGCTCTAACCTTCACACTACCTTATAACTTCAGCTAAACAGAAGTTGTAGTGGTATGAAGAGAAATTTATTCACAGTGAATGTTTTGTCGATTAAAGCAAATAAATAAATACAATAAATTGATTCAATGTGTCAAGCAAATTGATATTCCTGCAGCAGAAAATTGAAAAAGTGAACTCATTTTACCATGTTGGGAATGATCTTACTGGTCAGATGGTTCTTGCGAACATTTTTTATATAGTTGGAGGTAATAGCGCTCAAAGGTAAGTGTAAGTGAAAAATTGCAAGATCCTCTCAAAATAACGCAATATCTTGTCGCATATTTCAATTTCGACATGAGACTCTAATTTACAATAGGTCTGGATCATGGACACATAGATGTCACATTGTTAGAATGGCTTTTTGCAACGCACCGCGGAACGCATAGCAGTAAATATCTTTTTGCCCATTACTAATGAACTGTTACGAAGGGCCGAAACTATCTTTCGCATTCTGGCATTCTGATCAGAAATGTTATGTGATCCTTCAATAAAGTGTGAAACAAGTGCTGTACTTATTATTCAATGCGAATTGTTGAAGAAAGCATTTTGCTCAGGTTGCTAGATTACTGCTGCATTCGCATTACAAACCGACTGAGTTGTTTGTTTGAAAATCGAGAGCGAGAGGAAAGAGGAGGGGAGAAATAATTTTAAAATTAGGAGATGCGATTCAGAATGATTCAGGCAATGGTTTGAAAATCAGTTTTGATATCGATGTCTTAATAATCGACTGATGGAATGCTGCACTTCGTAATGCTTACTGAGAAGACCGGGTGCAAAAGCTTGAAGCACATTCAGAACGTAGAATGGTGCCCATAAAAAGAAGTTGCAAATAATAATGCTCATTTGCATAGTTTCCTGTCGAGTTCGGTCAGTTGACCCTTCATATGACCTGCGTCGCGATGGATTGGTTCCACGTAGAATTGCGTTTGGAAGCTGCAATAGAGTGCATATTTTATTATTGGCATCATTCCTCTCCTTTTCCCATCCCTCCCCTCTCCTCTCATCTTCCGTTAAATTATTATTTCCGCATTTTAGGACAGCATAAACAGGAGGATGACGATATAACGTGGATTGTGTTTATCAACGCGGAAGACAACAGAAATATAGAAAGGCTCAAAAGTGACTGAACGTTTAAATCGGACACAGACGACATATCGTAGACTGCCACACACGTACAGCAGAACTTCACATCTTGGGTAAAAATTATAATGTACGTTCATAACATGAGTGTGTTAAGCATTCCACATGTATCGGGTTGATAAGTTGCTTATAACATTTTCACTGATTTGATAAACACCTATATATCCGAAAAAATCCCACAGTGCTTCATCCTGAATGAAATAAAAGCGTCTTTTCGCAATATCTTTCATCTAATGAATGTATTTCATTACTTTATGACTAAACACCATTTTATTCAACACCGCATTTATTGCATCGAAGTTCCATGAAAAAAGAGGATGGAAGCGAAAGCGGCGGTCAAACATCGGGCTATCAGTATGACAGATAAACGAGCCAGTGTGCGACCAGGCAATGCTTATTTCCCGCGCAGGTGTGGATAAACTTTCGACATGGGTTGCTTGCAGGTTGGACGGAATGAAATTTGGTTGATGAGTTCTGTGTACTTGCTAAGCTAATTCCTGTCTGCTGAATCTCCGTCCGGCCAGCTTATGAGCAGGGACTGTGGTGTTCAGTTCGGGAGTCTGAGACGATGCAGTCGAATAAATCGCAACGCGAAGTATTCGCTTTCCATCTCTTCTGGCGTCATCACCCCAATACCACTGTTGGATTAAAGGAGACGCGAATATGGCAAAATCTGCTGAACTCTTTGGATCGAAAAAGAATCTATCTTTTGTGGAAGATATTAGAGCACCTGCATGATTCAGATCGTTTCTTCATCTCAAATCTGCAAGCTTTAACATTGCTTTCTCAAGACTGCAAAGCAATATAAATCAATCAGCACTATTTGTTGGGAGTATTTCAGTGTCAGTAATCAGAGAGCTCCATCCTTCGTATGCTTTAACACTTCTCCTTCAAGAGTCTTTACTGAATTTTAAAATGTGAAAGTTTGCTCCGCAATGCTTATTTATAAAGTTCTCTTGAAATGCTGGAAAATTCGAAACGAATGGATAAACGCGCAAGTGAAGCTAACGTGGTATGCACTTTTGCATTCATAAGAGTGCTATAATCCTTTCATATTTTAATCGACTTGGCTGCTCGTACAAATCTTCTGCAAGAAAAGATTGCTTTAACTTCAAAATGAAAAATGTTCACCGTTAGTATGGATCGACTAAATTTGATATTCTGACAAATCATGAATTCTCGGCGATATCTTGAAAGACGGAAAACAATGACAAACGCATACCTAAACATTAGATCAGCAAGTAGCACAAGAAGACAATAGTGCTATCTCTATGAGCGAATTAAAAACAGCGTTGGAAAAAAAGGAGATTCAGGTAAAGACTTACTGAGAGCCAGAAGCTCCATTTCAATAGCGACGTTTCGATAGTCAGCATCGCCCGTTATCATGGCAGTTAATACTGATCCTTTATTAACCGCTGACAATATAGGTGCCATAAAATCGTGGTATGGTTTGCACTTCAAAACGTTTATAATGTGTCTTTACGAGTAGCAGTATTAAGGGTTTTGCACGCCGTGAAGGCTGATGACTTGCACGTGAAAACACCTGCCTCTGTTAAATTCAAATGAGGAAAGCTGATATCTTCAATAATATGATGTCGAACTGATTAACAGAAGGCATATCCACGTTCGCTGCTACAAAGTGGCATGTGAGCACATTTCTTGCAGCTCTATTCTTTGTCGTTCGATCAGGCTGTTCGGCCATTTCACTCAATTTTGATCACTCTTTGTAATCACACATTTGGTGCTCATCTTGTACGTTCTGCTAAAAGACGGAAACATCACTACTTAGGTAAACACCTTATCTCCATCTCATCGCATACGTCCATTTGCAGTAGACGATCCAAAGCTTTCATAGTCAACGACTGAAGCAAATTGCATACAAACATTTGCGCATTTTTCACGCTTCTAAAAACGATATTTTACTACAATAACAACGAAAATAACGGCACAAACACTTGATGACAGATATATGCTCGCTCGGAGGTGTGCGATCGAACTGGAACAGCAAACAAGCCTCTCCATGGCGGAATAAGTAATAAATTACATAGTGGTAGAAAATAGTGCTCAGAAAAGCGTGGCGTCGAACTCGTATCCTGGCTTTGCCTTGCGCCAAGGAACCATCTGCTGTTGCACTTCAGGGCCTGTGAAAATGTTTTCCTTACCACCGAACGCAGCACTCGCCTTTCCATTACGAGTATCCCACGTGACAGTTACTTGCGATCAGCACTGAGAGCAAATTACCAGCAAACTATTGACCTCATTCATTAGACAAATCACTATACCCATCAGAAGTCATACTGCTAACCTCAGTCAAGCACCAAAGAAGGAGGCAAATAATTCGATGTAATCGGCGAGCTGGTTGAAGAAGGCAAGAGACGCATTAAAGCATTTAAAAAGATCACTTGATCGACAAAAACAACAAGTAACCTTGCCAAGAATCTATTTACCATCGAAATCGATAACACATGGAGATATCATTCCTTTGGGAGAGTCAACATAAACAGGAGTCTATTCTTTTTGCCCGAAATGACCACAAACCGAAAAAGGGAATCCAACCATAGTTGAAACCACATACGCAGTCACTCAATTCGACGAGCACTTGCAATGAACCGACCTTGCTGCTGTAGTCATTGTTGAACGGCCCAAACGATGCCGCAATCCGAAATTGCATCATATTAACTGATGTCCCGGTTGTCGCGTTGATGGATGCGAAGTTCGAAAAAATTTTTTCAATCCTGAGCGTCATAGTTCACGTAAAGCATTGGTGCACTTCTCTGGCCCAAAAGGCAGCGTGCAGACGTTCACACATCAAAGTTGGTTCAATGAAGCCAGACTGAAAGTTACACTTGATCTCCTAGCCTCCTACATCCTTTGGATCTCTTAGTCTTCCGATCTGTTTTTAACACAATCCACAACAAGGTTCCTGTTGGGATACTCGCAGATATACTGTGCTACAGCTAAACCTTATTCATTTTACGCGGCCATTCTCGTTCCAAATTCGACCCATAGTCGGCTCCCCTTGTTGGTACCAAAGAGCGACATACTGATCCGGGTTTTGACCTTGCATTGTATCCAACGATTTTCCGAGCGCTTCCACCAGATTCTTTTCAGGGATCGCCCATTCTTACATACATCCATTCACCAATCACTATGGTGGAGGACCTAAACAGAATTGCACGAGTCGCTACTTTAGCAACAAATACTGCGAAAAAAACGAGAGCTGCATTTTCCATCAATGAATTGTAGTATACTTAAGTATCTCTCATTAGTAGCATGCTCAATATCACTCCTTTATCACTATCACTTCTAGGTATTGAAAACTCACATTAAAAATCTTGGTACCCGAGCAACACTCCGCCAGAACCGTCCTTCCAGAATATAGGCAACGAATCGCCACATTTCACCATCTGCCTGTTCTCCGATTTCTCGAAGAGACCCCTCTATTGGATCCATTCATACCAATAGCTCTGATTATTATGATCGCCTTTGTATTGTAGAATCTTAAACGAAGTCAGTGTCAGCGAGCCAAATATCCATACAGTGAAAAAAATAGCGCTTTTGCATCTTTCCCATAGTTCGCACAGCATCCGCAATTCGATGGCCTGAACAGAAGCTGAAAACGTGCAGCGCTTTTGTCACTGAGTCATTGATCCCTAGTTGGCAGAATGTAACGCTTTTGCGGCGTTTCGTTACATGAGTGTACGAGCATGAACCTCTTAGCTAACGGCTTCGCGAAACAGTGTGTCATCGACCCTTACTTCTATCAGACTCGCATCGCCGTCACTGATAAAATTCCTCTCAGGACTCGCTCAGATGAAGAGACTACAGTGCAGAACAAAAAGTAGTATCGTACGTAGATTTGACCGGCTAAGTCCTTAATTCCGGTGAGTCCGGCCGGTTTGAGTGGAAAAGGACACTCGATGACTCCTCCGTTGTTCCGCTCCCCTCCCATGCATCGGTATCCCATTCTTGTACCACAGCGCGACGTACATATTGTTCAGCCTGGGCGCCTTCACTGGGTTGTCAGGAAATTGCGAGCAGTCGGCCCAAACCCCCATGTGTCTTCCTGTGCCGGCGGATTCGGCATCACTCGGGGGATTTCATAAAACACAGCGACTTTAACCTCCGCCACAATGGTGCTTTTCCACCAATGCGGCTCCTTTATAGCACCTTCTTATGAAAATTCTCGACGCATTGTATGCAAAATTTCAGCCAAGTTTATAACCGCCCTTGAACCTTTAGTTCGAACCTATAGAAGGGAATTCCTTTCTTCCATCAAAGATGTCATACTACATTGCTCGCCCTATTCCATCACAAACGCGTCCGGAGGCAAACAATCCATGCAAAAAAAAACGCTTTAGTAATACTGTTCCCGCGCATATGTCCCTCCCCTTGATTTCGGCCATGAAGAAAAAAAAAAGGAAAAAACCAATGACGAAATTCGTGGCACAATTATACAGTACAACAGCTTACGATTCCACACTAGAACTGCTCGGTGCACTAATCGGGACACGCCTCGTTAAGTTTGAATCTAGACAACTGCGTCTCCGGCCTCTACAAAAATATTTGTGGTCCGACAGCAAGTGTGCATTCCCTTGGCTTACAACGAAAAAGAAGATAAACTGCCTCGGTTCGAACAGAATTGCTTCAACGAAATACGGTTTTCGAAAGACTTAAGCTACGCATACGCCAGGAGTTGCGATAGTTCTGCTGGCATCACTAGCCGAGGATGCTCTGCAACAGAACTGAGGCGAAATCGCCAGCGGTGTCTGGAGTTTCCTGGCTGTCGGAGGGCAAACTTCAGTGGCCCTCCTCAACAGAACATCTATTCTTCCCTTGGATGCACTAGAGGATGTAATGGTGGAGACGCTAATCATCAACGGACAAGCATAGTGCTAGCTTCCTTACCTATGCAGCCGTTCAGCATTCTCAATGCAGACAGGTTCAGCAACTGGGAGGAGATGAGCCTGGATGATAGGATTCATTCGTATGACTCGAAAAAACCCCTGTCACTGGCTCTCTGCACACTCGATTAAAGGCTCACTAACTAGTCGTGATCTGCAGGTGGCCGAAATTCGTCTTTTCCATCAAGCCCAATCCAAGACCACCTTACAGGACGACATTGACAAGTGGGAATTCCAAAAGATGAGCACGAAATATGGACATGCTACGGCTGAATCATGGAAACATCATTTCCTTAAACCAGCAAATCACCCGCATACCTTCCATGGAATGAACGCATCACTGGTCTCCTCATTCTCCGCGAACATCGGCTGCTTCTGCGCGAATTAGTCTAAATACCATGGCCCGATTAAGAACACGCTACAGGGTACCACAAGAGCGACAAGCGGTCATGACAGCCCTGCCAAACCATTGTTTTTTGCGTCCTTGGTGGAAGGCGAAACGCTTTGCATTTCTGAGACTGCCCGGCTTACTGACGATAAGAGTGAAAACAGCTGCGGCGTTCGCATTCAACGCAGTCGACTGTTTTGGTCCTATGATGGTTAAGAAAGCTGATGGTGATCACAAAAAGTGGATAGCTCTCTTCATCTGTCTCGCAACGAGAGCAATTCATTTCTAGCTCACTGACGACTTGTCCGCAAATGGGCTTGTACACTGCCTTTCGACGACTTATCGCAAGGGGCATGCCGCAGGAGTTACTCTGAGACAACGGCACCAATTTCCATCTAACAGCAAGGGCTCTGAAGCTTGTCCCGAAGGCACAAAGTCTAGATAGGACCTTTATTAGCATCCTGAGTAGGTGGGGGCTATGAACGCATGGTGGGAATCGTGAAGCAAGCCTTGAAAAGCGATATCGAACAGCGCCACTCATTGCGAAAGCAGAAGCAGTAGTAAATCGGCGGCCCCTGACATACGTTGCTCCAAATTGTCTTCAGGTACTCTGACTGATCGACTTCATCCAGCCGTGTACAAAACTTTTACTCAATTTCGAAGCCGACGATAGCAGCGATCTCGACTATCAACCGACAGGTCCGTTCACGCGCAAAGCATTAATTCAGCTTTCGAGGGACACCCAAAAATCGCTCGAACGCTTTTGGGGAATCTGGCGCAAATAATGTCTACAGCTCCCGCGTGAATGACATCAATGGCACACTCATCGGGGACCGCACTTCCAAATTCGGCACCCTAGAGAGTTGGCGAAGTTGTCTTGTTCCAGAGGTTCCCTTAAACACCGCAAGGATTTTGGCAACTTGCAAGAGTCATCGAAGCGAAATCGAGCAAGGATCAACACATCCGCACTACACACAACAAACGACCAAAAATGACAGTCAGCTGAAAACGAAGACTCGAAGCAGGCATTCACGCGAAACAAGGGAGAAGCGACCACAGCAAGCGTCTACACACAAAAGCGACCAAGCAGGCATTCATCCACAAACAAAAAAACGTTTTTCACACTCCCACTTCAGGGGCTCACCAGATCCCATTCTACCTACTCGCGATCATTGCAGCGATTATCATCAGCTACAGCTCTTCAATGCCATTGCAAGCACAAGTTTGTCCTTAGCAACATTCTGCGATCCTTCTTACAGTTTCACCGCAAATCGACTGCAGGAAGGAAACCCTGGACAAATGGACGACGAAGAAGGTTGCACTTCATCAAAAATCACTAATTACTATCAATGCGGTGCACTGGTCTGAGTCGACTAGAACAGTTTGCACTTGAGCCTTCCCATGTTGGAGCTTGCAAGCGTTAAACGACACCTGAGCAACTGAAAACGTCCCGCTCTCGGATTGTCGCCAGTTAAGTGGCAAGAAGCAGTTATATCAGTAAGGACTGATGCGTACTGATATTCCGAATAAATCGTCAACGAAGCTCGCTTTACACTGACTCGTTTAACACGAAGCTGTACATAATACGCTTGTCTACATCTCCTACTTAACCCGTTAAAAAAATCGCATCGAATTTGGTCCATCTTGGACCGAAGTGTGAGTTGGGACTGTAAGGGAGCGTGTGTGGCAGCGCGCGGCTGTGCCGCGCGCTCGCACCTTTTCGCACGCACGGCGCTTCTGCCCACCGTACGCGCAGCTAGCCACTCAAAACCGCACCAAAATTCGTCCACCTAGAGACGAGATATCCTCCTCGACAGTTGATGCTGCGCGTAGCACCACGTGCTTCGATGCCGTGCCCCCCATACTCAGTTTGCGCCGCACTGCACAATTATTTTCACCTTATTCGTATTCTGCTGAGTTTAATATTCAAAACCACGTCGAAATTGGACCAATTAGAGCCAAGATATAACCCAATCATTTATTCAAAAAAGGTATCCAGAATGAGCATTGGATGCATTGTCCGAAAATTTTTGGATCGAACTCCTTCCCCTCAACCCCGTCCGGTGCATTCAGTACCCATCCAGTCAGTTTTGGGAAGAAAGCGTGAAAAAATAAATTGAATCGGAAAGTTGCAAGAATTAAACGACACGCGGCATTAAACCAGAAAGTATGCATCAGCATCCCGCCTTACTATCCACTCGGCTACATCAGTGCTTCGAACTCTACCTCTCAATGCGAGTGACATTCCCCTGCGAGTCTCTGCCTCTCTCTCTCAATAACGCATATTTCCACGAAAACATAACGAACTGAGAGAATATGCATATGCTCATATGCTAATCGGTTTTCCGTTTCCCGAACGGACATCTCTTCCTAATCATCATATATCCACAATCTTTCTTCACTTTTACCATCAGACTAAAATTGCTAAGAGGTGTTATAAAAGTCTTTAAAAAATATTAAAAATTACAAAGTTATCAGCGTTTTCGGATTATCCCCATACGTTTTGATGGAAATCCGGAAAAATTTCATACTCAGGATTTCTTTCACAAATTCACACCCAAACCCATAAAAAGTCACCTGAACCCACAAACACAAGAAAAAAAAAGAAATCAAATTCCCAATAAACATGCAAAAAGTTGGAAACAAAAGAGC
>QEWY01000827.1:218024-246088 GCA_006503575.1 Baylisascaris schroederi | reverse complement strand
ACGTTGTATAATAATAAATCTTTTTAGCTATGAAGAAAACACCGATACCCCTAAAAGAAAACATGAAGCATATAATCAACAAATACACGTCCAATTACCTTTTTTTTTAAGGAAAGAGCGCTATAACTTATGCAAAAACAATATCCTCTCAACTGCATAGCTATATTTACATTTGTAGTTGAATTAATTTTCATTTTTTTTAAAATAGAAATTTCATATGTAATATTTTATCTTAAAGAAATCGTATTAAATCGACTTTATAAAAGCGATTACGTTTTCATGTTATCATATAATTTTATCTTCAAACTTTCCTGAATCTCTCAATTTCCTTAATGAATATTCTCTATTTCAGAGGAATACGAATAAAATAGCAAATAGACGTCGGGATGAGATTGTCACTAATTTTCATAAAAAGACTCGATATTCACTTCAATCACCATATATTAGAGCTACAGAGGTTCGTTTTTTCTTAAATTTTTCTATCTATTTATTTGTCTATCTATTTTCTAGTTGTTTTTGTTGTCGAATTGCTAAAACTGAGGGAGTGGATGATAATCGACACAGTATAGTGGTATTTCATATATCAGCATTTAAGCCGATTGAACACTTCAAAAGCAAAAATATGCTCATAAAATGCCCTATATATATANTATATATATATATATATATATATATATATATATATATATCAATACGTATATCATTAATACTGGTCGATCCTTCAGCTATATTCAATACAGCACCATCGTTTATAAAATCCATCCAGTAGAACATATTTTGCGATCACAACCGATGTGATTTCTATTTCCATCGTACGTAACAGTTTCCAATGCTTGCTTTCTTAACTAGCAATGATCATTTTTCAGTTCTAATCGCCGTTCACTTCAACCAAATAGTGGTCATATCCGCCACACACGTCGCCGTCATTCATGGTCCGGTGACTTATTCAAAGAAGCTCCACTGGATTTGCTAAGAAAAGTGAAAGCTATACGTGATCATCAAATTCATTGTAAAGCGGATGATCTAGATAAGATTGCCGTTGAATTGTTCACTAAAATGGATTGTCGTCGTCAAAGTGAATTACTCACTATTTGTTATGCGAATTAATTAGTTCAGATATTGTATGTGTGCATGTATTTTATATATCCCAAAATCATACCACCTTACAGTAATATGTAAACCTTATCAACCAAAAAAAAAAAACTTTTTTTAAATGAGTACACGAAAATAATTTTCAAAAGTAGTAAAGATAAACGGTAATGAAACTATTCGTTTGATCTCCTTCATTCATGAACTAATCCACCGTCATTGATTTTCTAATTGGAAAAAAAAAACCATCCATTCAATAGACGTATCAAACCCAAAATGCATTGATTTCATCGCCTCTAAAGTAATGTAAGTGAAGCGGCTTTTCGTCTTCACAATTCGTTGATTATTATCCGCAAAACTATGTAAGTAAAATTGTATTCAATTTGTTAATGTGAGTTGGTTCTCATGTAACTCTAAAAAAAAACAAAAACAACACTCATCAAAAGTTGCAACAAAACATTTTCGGATGGAACTCTGTGAAATTCACTAAAGCTATATCAAGGCAAGACAAGATACTTGTATGGTTGAAGCTACTCAGTTCTTCACAATATGAAACCACCCAACCGTATGATATAATCTACTTTTCACTAGTTGCAAACTTCAGACATGAAATATGCGGACTCCGGAAAACCTATTCTTGCATCTAATTCAAGTCTTATCAACTTTTTTGATTTACCCCCTTAGCTGAAGCACTTCACAAATCAACATGTATAAAATAATAATCGCAAGTTCTCGATATAAGACAAAAATCCCTCTTCCGTCGTAGAACCATGTTCTCTACGCGCTCTACTGGCTCTTCAACGAATCAATTAGCACTGTTGGCGGCGATTGCAGCAAATGATCGACACGTAGAAACGTCGAAAATGCGAATGAATATCGAAAAGTTCGAAGTGCGAGCAGCTATGGTTTTCACTTCTGTGAGTAGATCAAAAACTCCTTCAGAGGAACATGCAGCGCGTTGTAGATCTGACATTGATACTCTTTTGCAAAAAATCTACAAAATTCCTTCATAAAACTTTAGAGGTTGGTACGATACTCGTTTATGTATCACTATCCTTTGACCGACTTCCTTCATAATTTATGAACAAAAACCATAAAATATAGGAAATAACACGTTTATGTTTTGATGAACTTTATAGCTTGAAAATTTTTTATATAATTTTGCACAAATCCTTTAAAGGAACTAACTTTTCCCCATTCCTACGTATTTATTTACAGCTGCATTGCTGCAAGAGTGGGAAAAGTGCATGCAGGCGATTTTGAATGACGATTTGGGCATCATTCCAAAGATTATCAGTTGGAGTATTTTCACCCGTCTCTTCAGTTCTTCCTGCCATTGTTACTGTAGGATGGGTAGCGGACCCCCGGGTAGAGGGGGGGGGGGTGTGGAACTTTTCAGGAGAGTGATGATTTCATTTTGAAATGTTTTTGAGAGAAGGCAGCTGATGACTTTCTTGATTGAGAATCACAACCATTTTTCTATCATTCTCGATTATGTTGTTGATTCTTCCCCCCCTCCCCCCCTCCCCCTCCTTAGTGCTGTTTGTTGCAAAGTATTATAAGTACCATTGGCGTCTAGTTAATTTCAAGTTTTCTTTTTTCAGGAATTTCAAGCATAGTGCACTACATCGTTGAGATGATCGCACTAGACAAGCGTCTCGAAAAGCTTTTCGATACGTATGTTAAGCATCACTGCGAAAGGCAAAAACGAATCGGTCTAATTGGAACTGCTGCGTTTCTAATCGGCTCGAAACTTAACGATGATATATGCGTTGCGCATATTGCTGTTTGTCCACTTCCGGAAACAGCTGACGATGAGGTTCACTTTCATTAATAATGTCTATTAGCTTCTTGATATTGGCATTATTTCCATTTAGAAGCATTCAGCTCATTTCTAGAATCTCCCACTTCAAATAGACATATCGATTGTTCAAAAATTACGGGCATATTAGCCCTTTTCTACCTTCCCCTTCCCAGGTATTTCTATGCTGAATGCAGTAGATTCGCTTTTCCTCGAATGGTATAAAACATCCTTCTTCGTTTCCTCACTGTCCTCTCTCTTCCTTCCACAATGAACGTCTGTTTTGAAGGCAGCGAAAGGCATGAGCCATGATGTCTAACAGCAAAAAAAAAGATTAATTAATTAATTAAATCAAATTAAATTAAGTAATAACGAAATAATTGGCAGTTTTCTTGTGAAAATATTTATTTGATTGAGTGAATGAATTACTCGAGATTGTCACACTTCGCCACGTCTGTTGGAAACGTTTATGTTTATTTGAGGATTATAGACCAATTGTTAAATGCGTTGTAAAGATATTTATCTAAATTTTTAGCACCTTTTAAATGCTACGGAAGCTAGTTTTTTTTTCGTTGAAAAATTTGGATTCATCCATTTATTATTTCCTATCGATTATTGAACGGTCGGTCTCTGTCCTACCGAACCATTTTTCCAAACATCCTCATCAAGAGGAAGGCACTGGGTTAATTACCCACACTCTTCCTAAGAGGAACAGCAATTTCCTCTTATTTGGTAATCGAAACAATATTAGTAAATATTTATGTATAACGGATGCTTTGTTAAAGTAAACTAAGTTCAAGTAAATGGAGTTAATAGAAGTAATGTATGTGTTTGCAGGCTGGAGATGTAAGTTCACGTTTAGTAGATGCAGAATGGATCAGCGATCATGGTGCAAGAGTGGTACGCTTTCTACCTGGAGGAGTTTCGATTGTGGGTGTGTAAGCCTTTTATTTGTATTTGCTTTTCGTTCTCTATGATCTAACGATCGTAGTAGGTGAATAAAAATTTATAGTATTTAAGAATATTCTTTAATATAAATGTTTCAAATCTCAATCGGTTGTTTTTGATTAGTTTCTTCTAAGAACCTTATTCCCTTTCAAACAAAAAAAAAGTATATATTTATTCAGTGATTTAATTCTCTTTTAAAAGAATGCCTATTTCCAGAGTAGTTGTAGATTACATTAGCTTGCTTTTGCTTTACACCTTGTTATTGTTGGCCTGATAGGTAAGGCTGTTAATAATAAAACAAGAATAAACTTAAGTTTACTAAGAAGACCTCTAATTATTGCACTTGTTGTAGCCGTCTTTTTTTATATACATATATCACCTTTAAAAAGTTCATTTTTCACTCTCGAATATGTGATCATTTTTGATGATGATCGAAATTTCTTATACCTTTATTCTCATATGTAAAAATCTTCCATTTTATAGATGACACTTTTTTCTTATACCCTTTTTTCATATATAAAGTAATGAGTAAATAATAGGTGGATTTTTTTCTTAGTAATTTATCGTTGTGACGGTGAACATAAAAATTTGATGGCTTTAGAAGCTTAGATGATAAAGTTTTTAAGTTCAAAAGTTTTCAACTAAGAAAAGAAAATTGTTGAGAACTACTTATTTGCTTTTATTATATAAGTGTTTGTTACAATGCGACCAGTGTATAGATCAATTAAATTTCCTACATTTTTCTAATATGAGCATATTTTGAGGCAAATTGAAAAAGAATTCATATGGGAAGAAGATGTAGCGGTTAATTTCAGGTTTATTATGGTTAGCCGATAAGAAGTTGGCAATTCAAGCACGAACTATGCTCGTAGATGCACTTAATCGCATAAATAAGCATTCGAATGCAATCAGTTCACTTGGTTTACGCCCAGCTGATAATAAATTGGTAACAATTATTATTATTGCTATTATTATTATTATTATTATCACTATTATTATTATTTTATTATTATTATTATTAATTATTATTATTATTATTGAAAAAATAGCATTTCAAAGTACACCTTTATGGAAATCATTTCTTATTAAATAAAAAAATCAATAAGCATTCTTGTGGATTGCCGTTATGGCTATAAGACCGCTTTTTATCAGTCTTCTTATGCCAGCCATCTTTGTTTTCTTTGCTGTGTTGATGAGATAATTAATCGATCACATTCAAAGCAAACTTCTCTTCTTATAGGCATTAATAAGTATGGAGACACCATTGGGTAGACCACAAGGATATATTGTCGATTGCAGCCGCAAAGGTGCAGAAGGATGGCAAACGAAAGTCACCTTCACACAGGTTTATTACTCAGCTGATTTCATTGCCCAATTGGTGGTCATATCCAAAGTAATTTGTTCTGTTTATGGATACATGATCTCCGATTAGGGCAGTATGGATTGCCATTAACGTGACTTCGATTACCACCACATCCTTATTTCCAATATTCACATAATTACACAGCTCAGCTCTCGGCATACGCGAAGCCCAGCAAACAGAACCAAGGGGGGGGGGGGGGGGGGGGGGGGGGGGGGGGGAGGAGGGGGGAGGGGAAATGGGAGAATTGATCCAAGCAAAGGAGTTTATTGACTTCTCTAATGATATAAAGGAGTAAAGAATGCTTCTATTTATTTAATCACCTACTGCTCCTCTCTCTCTCCCACCTCCTTTCCGAATCTCACATTATGTCAGCCATTATGTAGATCAAATGCAGAATTATCTATATTATGTTATTCTAAGGTGTTAGCATTTGTATGGATATCATTAGTGATTTTCACAATATAATTAGTAGTTTTTAGTTGGAATGGGTACCAGTGGAATCGTCGGCTTCAATAAATTTATCCATACCGATCGTCGATCCGTCAATGATGTCTAATTTCGAGCGACAATTTATTGGTGCGATACGTGAATGGACTGAAAATGTAAGGGAAACTTTTAATTTCTCTCTTTAAAATTGAAATCTGTTTATTTACAGCGATTCACATCTAGATGACTTCAATCATCTAAGCATATGAAGTTTCCGATACACCTTTTCTATCATCACAGTTGAGATCAATCGTTGCTTTTGATGTCCTTATATTGGAATAATTGATTTTAGTATGCAATTATTTATTTTTAGATTTTCATGAATCTTATAAGCAATCGTTTTATTATTGAATTAAGTGTATTTTGAGCGTTAACTTGAATATTTCAATTAAATAAAATGACTCAAATACATTCATCTATCAGTTGAGCTCTTAATTCCATTTCCCAATTGTGTCTTTAGTATTCCATTTCCGATTGCATTGAATATCTACTTAATCGTTGTTGTTTTTTTTTTGTTTTTTTTTGTTTTTTTGTTTTATTAATTGCTATTGAAGCTTTTTTCAACGGATGCCGTATTGATTGATGGTCGTATGAGGCATCGAGATGAGCCACTGCGATCTAAAGACAAAAAAGCTCGTGGTTCATTTCATCCGATTAAAGTGGACACCTTCGTTTCAACAGGTTATACAGTCACACTATTTGAAAAGTTTCATTATTATCATTGGTTTGAATATATTGGGCTATATTTGCAAAGTATGAAAGCATTTCGAAGAGGTGACACTTTTTTTTTAGAATATTTAGGCAGTGATTAATTTAAATCCCAAAAATTTGCATTTCGAATGTAAACATATTCTGCATACTTTGCTTTTTTATTACTTTATTATTATTTTTTTAAAAATTTCATTATAGCTCATGAAGTTTGGTTACTTGAAATTTTTGATGTCTATTTCTTTGTATTGAAAACATCTAATTGGTTAGAGACGAACTTCAGAAACTTTTCCACCATCTTGAATATCATCTGAAGTCAGAAACTTTTCCACCATCTTGAATATCATCTGAAGGACTCTATGGTTTTTTATGGTTATATTGCGTCGTTCTACTTAATGCTTTAAAAAAAAATGCAAACATTGTATGTTTCAAATTATTTTAAGACATAAGGGATTCAATCAGTATAATGATGAAATTGAAATGCTTAGCGATGGAGTGAAAGGTATCAATAACCAAAAAATCTCTTCAAATTGCTTCTCGTTAGGAAAATATTAAATTCTCGACGTTTATGAATGAATAACTAATCAATGAAATATCGTTTTAAGGAGGAAAAAAGCAAAACCATAAAGGTACAATACAATATTCATTTTGTGTTGTTGAACTTAGCGCCGATATAATGGTGAGAGCGGCTGTTCTAAGCAAAGCGACAATACAGAATGCTGTCGATGCAGTCAAGGAGCATATCGTAAGGACGTTGTGCAGTCGTGCTGGTATTCTAAACTTTCGGTTTTCTTGTTGTTTTTTTTTTGAGTTGTTTTTTCTTTGTTTTTTTTTCTTGCCTTATATTTATTTCAAATTTCACTTTATATCTTCAAGTTTCTCAACGTGAATTATCGCTATTAGAATTTAAACATTACCATAGAAAGCATAATGCATGAAGGAAGTTATATATTTAATAAAAAAAACTTTTATTTATCGAGTTCTCTAGTTATTAAAAACAAATTTTTGATTGTTTTGAAACTATTGAGTACATTATTGAGGTTTCCCATGAGGATATTTTATAATTATTTAGAATGCTAATGAAATGAATTGTTAATAATCGATTTGAAGAGTTGCATTACGAGAGTACGGACGTAATCGAGGATGAACAGAAGGATCGTATATCGGTGCATCAATTGCCTCGTGTTGTTTGTACACCTTTACCATCACAACCGGCAATTATCTTCAATGATTTCCTCTTCGAAGGTGATTCAAAAATCGATGCACAAGAATCATTCAAAGACTACCTCTCGTTAATCGTCTCCTCAGGTTTGCAATTTTCTATTTTTCAATATTATAACCGAATGCAACAATAAAAATATAGTCTCTAATCTTCAAAGGGGATATGGAAGAAGAGATATTTGGAAGGGATGAATTATAGAGTGAAACGTCATTGTTGATACAAACTATTAGATAAAAAAGAGAATCTACATATGTTTCACTTTGAAAGAACGATTCATCATTGAAACAATCTAATTTATGTTATAATATTTAATTGTTTTGATTATTGTTTTTACCTTATGATATTGTTTTTTGCAGATTGTATCGAGGACGATCTTGAACGGCATTTAGAAGAGAATGATCTAGCAAAAATTGGGAAAAGCGATGAAGGACCAGGTCGAGTACATCGCTCGAGCTCATCCACATCAAG
Source organism: Baylisascaris schroederi (assembly GCA_006503575.1). NCBI lineage: Eukaryota > Metazoa > Nematoda > Chromadorea > Rhabditida > Ascarididae > Baylisascaris > Baylisascaris schroederi. The sequence continues at coordinate 238,003 of QEWY01000827.1, read as the reverse complement.
TCACAATTCAGCGGCGACAACTGCAGTTGTTGCTCGTGCTGAACAACTCAAAACTAATTACCTCGTTTTGCTTTCCATTATGGTTGCACTTCTTGCTATTGCAATTTATATATTATTGCATTCTTTAGGTGAATAAGGTTATGTATTGGCCTATGATCGTATGATTGCAGCAATTGAATGGGTTAGGATGGAAGGGGGGATGAGGGGGGGAGGGTGAAGAGCAGGTGGGAGGGGAAGTTCTGAAAGGATGGAGAGTTGATGAGTATTCATTCACTTGAGAATGTCCACTATATCTCTTTTTTGCTTACGATGTTTCATATGCACATAACAAAAGCATAAATATTAAATACTATGGAATAGCCGATGTAAAATCTAAAGATTCTTTCTTATCGCTGAGATTCAATAAGTTCATTATTTGGGATTCATCTGGGAGTATTGTTACTGTTGTTTTTCTTTTATTTTTATATTCACTAGAGATCTATTCAAGATTTGGAAAAACTATTCCTCTTAAGAAGTTTTCATTGGTGGTGATATTTGGAAGCAGAAAACTTTCACTTTTTTCATAGGCGGAACGTAGGTCTTTATAAGATGATGTTTTGGGTTGGGGGGAGGAAAGAAGAGAATGGGGAGGGGGGGGGGGGGTGTAAATATTCATTGACAATACCGTATATTCTCTCCTCTAACTCATATCGTACCATGTGGTGCAGATTTACCAAGCTATTAATATTTGAAATATATGACTTAATTCCACCTTATCTATCATTTTAGAATTACTCCATTGTTGACTTATTGAAGTTGTTTTTTTTTCGGGTTATTTATTTGAAATAATTGGGTGCTTTATGAATAAATTCACTTTTGACAAATTAAATAAAATATATTTTCTTGATTATTTAAGAAAGAATGTTTTCATCGAAGTTGCATGCATCTTCGTTTAATATCTTTAATTTCATTGTGATGCATTCATAGAGTGTTCCGCTTGAAATATGAAATATCCGTTGCTTATAAGGCGGATTGATTACCGTTTATTTTCAAATATTAGCACGAATAATGGGATACTGTAGAGACTTCAAACTTGCGGCCTTGATGACTCATTACTCTTTCATTGTTTGAAATTTATGTTGTAGTAGGTGTGCAGATTAGTTGGATGGTCAATGATTGTTAATAAGAAGTTGGAAATTTTATTTCATGTTCTTGATGTATAGAATAGTGGGATAAGCGACCAAATTTTATCATTAAAGAATGAAAAAAATTTTTTTTTCCAAATTTACCACATTTTAAAAAAATGGTCAAAATGTTTGCATTTACCTAAGTATAGAGAACACCGTAAAGAGTATAAGATTTAATATGGTTTGACTCAGAGTATCGGAGTATACTGTATTATTCTGTAGATATTATACGTCATAGTAGGGTTGGGAAAATGCTGAGAACAGTGCATGTCTTTTGTTTTTTTGCTTTCAGTATTTTTTCATATATCTTCGAGATATTCTTTTTGATAGGGAAATATATACTCATATGAATATATAAGTGGTCTAATTACTGAAGTGTTTATTGTGTGGCATCCTGTGTAATTTGTGACTATGAAAGTTCAGCACTTTATCTTTCAAACTGAATTGGTATTGTAGAAGGGGATAGGGGGAGGGAAGGAGGTGGCAGAGTTACCTATATATTTTTACTAAACTATATGATCGTATCAAATATAATCTTTTTAAGGGGTTTTCAAAGATTCCTTTACTGCCAGCCGCTTGTTACTTCATTAGTAGAAAAGTCTTCGATTTTACAAAAAAAAAACTCAAGCTGACTCTAAATCAAACAGGATTTCCAATGAGTTGTTTTTATGTATGTCTTTCAAAAAGCTCGAGACAAAAAATGAGTAAACATATGATTAGCCTAAACAGACTACGTTTTTATGATTTATGTTTCCTTAAGAATTTTTTTTTTAAATTTTTATTTTAACATATATACTCTCCATTCGTGAGAAAAAAAATCGGGCACTTTGCCGACTTTTTGAATTTTACGATATTTTTCACATTAGTTCAAGTAAGCGGAATTGGAAACGAGATGTAAAAACGATAGCAAATATGTTCTTTTGACGAATGATTGGAAATTACGCTTTTATGGTTATTAGCATTGTGATTATATGGACCAAGCAATTCCCTCTTTCAGAAATCTTTGAATACTTACGATCATATGGTTTTTATTTCGAAGTAAAATATTATATAATATCGAAATGTAGTTTTATATGTTGTTCATTTTATTTGCTTTCCGGTTGCTCTTCACTATTGAATCAAACGCATTGAATTTCTAAATTTGCAGATGTCGAATATGAAATCGCATCGTACAATAAATTCAGCGTATGCATTACGTCTAGTTCAAGAAGTAGCTCAACAGAAATGGCTTCTGAAACCGGCAACACGTCAAGATCGAGCAAAGAGAAAATCTGCATGGAGTCGAATAGCTGCTAAACTTAATGCCGAATTCAACGCTGATTTCACACCATTGGAACTCGAAAGAAAAATCGATCATGTGAAAGCAAAAGCACATAAGAAACAAGCAGAACGTTGCAATCTGTTCGTTGCTTTTTATTAAATTTTTTTTTTGACTTCATATTTGAACTTACATTCACTTATATTTAATTTCTAATATTTTTGTAGTTGTAAAGATAGGTAAAGATTTCCGAAAATAGATATCTTTGAGTAAAGCTCAATTTATCTGAAATTATCATATCAAGGGAAGATGAGAATATGACTATAGTTTTGATTGATTGTGATAGGAGTTGACTATAGGCGGAGAAATACTTCGGTTGGAAGCCAATTATTTTGAAACGTTTATACGAAGATATATGCTGTGGAATCTGTATCCTTATGACGATTTAATTCTGTATCCTCATAGCGAAATTGTTCTCATAGAAATGATGTGAACGATGATGATTGATTTTAGTAGTACGAATGTTATGGTGGGCGATGGTATTTATTCAAAGGCTATTGCATATTTATGCAACTTCCTACTCCATTCTGGCCGTACCTACCTCCACGTTTCTCTGCGTTTTAACTCAGTTAGCTAGTGTTGTACCGTAGTGAATCGTATACGGTAGCCACTAAATGGCAGAAACGATTTCATCAACAAGTTTAGGAGATATGAGTTTTAAAGAAATTTTATCGAAAATGCCAGTATCGAAAAGTATTACCTTTTTTTTATCTTAAGAAAATCAACAATTTTTTGTACTATCGTTTCTTGTTGAAGAAAATTCCCACATATGCAAGGATGAAGACTGATTGATTTTGAACTATTCATATAAAAAAAAAAATTTGTTCTTTCTAGCAATGAAAAGAAGTCGCAAAGATCTCATGTGTTTGATTTGTCATCCGACGACGATCCTATACCCGATGTGATAGTCGCGTCTGCGAAAGGCGATTCGTCAACTTCGTCGAATAATGTTCAAGAAAGAAGTAACAGAGTTGTTGAAAACTCTTCAAACATTCGAATCAATGTTAGCTTTGATTGTTGAAATAATTTTATCAAATGGGAATTGTTTTATATATGGGGATACTATAAATAAAAATACTGTAGATAAGAAAAACAACATCACTAGCAAACTGTCGGAAAATTGTGTCTATTTAAAAAGAGTGAAATTGGTGTTGGAAAATAAGTGTTTAAAGCAGTGAACAATTGAAACACATAACTAGCCTATCCTATAGTATGTAACGGTTGCATTACATAAAAAGATATGCCTGTCATTGAAATATATATTTTTTCATCCCATTCCATTCTAATATTGTGGAGTTCATTTTATTTTGAGGGTTTATGTTATATGAGAAGCGTTTTGTATGATTGACTTATATAGATTTAGGTGATCATTCCGTTATATATTTCTATTTATGCATAACTACAGTGACGTGAGTAGATGGTAATTTTTAGCCATTATGGCGAATCAATAGACTGTTGAGTACGTTTACATATCACTTGTAAGGCTCCAATTGTTTGAATAATAATTAAAAAATGAATAAGCGTAATTTTTGCTGATTAAAGCAACCGGTGGATGATAAAAACACCAATTTGCAAGAGACGGTCGACGATTGTATTATGGTAGAAGATAACCGTAATATCAACGACAACAGTAAACAAGAGGAGCTGGTAATGGTGGAGTCAACCGAACAGATGACAATGGTGACCAAGGAACAGCCGGCAGTGAAAGCGACAGAGCACTCAATCGAAGCCTCGGACAAGCAATTGCAACGTAAAGCGGATCTGTTGATTTGAACTCTTTTTTTGGATATCTCTTTCATTCTATATGCTTTCAGAGTAGAAGGTGTTGAGTAGTACTCAACACATATATTGAGTAGTCGTTAAGATGTATCGACGCAAAAGCACTTAATCTTTGTGACTTTTGAAAGAAAATATTAAAACATGGGATTCATAAAGGTCTTATCTCTAATGATGGATCAATTCTATTTCTTTTTTTCAAAGTTTCCTGTGATATACTGTAAGTAGCTTTACAGTAAAATTAATTTCAAATTAAATCAGGCATCCTTTCGCGTTTCCTTAATAGTCACGCTAAACAGATTCCATCTCAATCTTCAGGACTGCATACAAATACATTTTTTTAAGGAAAGTATTCGTTAAGATATTATTCAATCTCTTATTGAGAAGATGATCTCATATCATTTCGTCTAGGGATTTATTGTGGGTGATCTAATTATCTTATAAGCTAATGTCAATGGCCTTGAGCTATTACTGAGATACACGACGTAAATTTGTGTTCCTTCAGTGAATCTCCATGAATTTATATATAGTAGCGTGTTTTTTAGGGTCTGCAATTGCCTCTTCATGTTTATCATTCATATTGACTTTGTTGTGGAAACCGGAAGTTGTTCAGTCGATTAATAATGAGTTTTCATTCAAGAAGTTATTGTTTTTTGCCTATTAAGGTTCTTTGTCTCTCAAATTTCATAATTTTCTTTAAAAAGTTTTTCCGTTGGAATTGAATTATTATTTGAATTATTATTAGGTATTGTATCAGATTGGCTTCTAAGTCGCAAAGATCTCATGTGTTTGATTTGTCATCCGACGACGATCCTATACCCGATGTGATAGTCGCGTCTGCGAAAGGCGATTCGTCAACTTCGTCGAATAATGTTCAAGAAAGAAGTAACAGAGTTGTTGAAAACTCTTCAAACATTCGAATCAATGTTAGCTTTGATTGTTGAAATAATTTTATCAAATGGGAATTGTTTTATATATGGGGATACTATAAATAAAAATACTGTAGATAAGAAAAACAACATCACTAGCAAACTGTCGGAAAATTGTGTCTATTTAAAAAGAGTGAAATTGGTGTTGGAAAATAAGTGTTTAAAGCAGTGAACAATTGAAACACATAACTAGCCTATCCTATAGTATGTAACGGTTGCATTACATAAAAAGATATGCCTGTCATTGAAATATATATTTTTTCATCCCATTCCATTCTAATATTGTGGAGTTCATTTTATTTTGAGGGTTTATGTTATATGAGAAGCGTTTTGTATGATTGACTTATATAGATTTAGGTGATCATTCCGTTATATATTTCTATTTATGCATAACTACAGTGACGTGAGTAGATGGTAATTTTTAGCCATTATGGCGAATCAACGGACTGTTGAGTACGTTTACATATCACTTGTAAGGCTCCAATTGTTTGAATAATAATTAAAAAATGAATAAGCGTAATTTTTGCTGATTAAAGCAACCGGTGGATGATAAAAACACCAATTTGCAAGAGACGGTCGACGATTGTATTATGGTAGAAGATAACCGTAATATCAACGACAACAGTAAACAAGAGGAGCTGGTAATGGTGGAGTCAACCGAACAGATGACAATGGTGACCAAGGAACAGCCGGCAGTGAAAGCGACAGAGCACTCAATCGAAGCCTCGGACAAGCAATTGCAACGTAAAGCGGATCTGTTGATTTGAACTCTTTTTTTGGATATCTCTTTCATTCTATATGCTTTCAGAGTAGAAGGTGTTGAGTAGTACTCAACACATATATTGAGTAGTCGTTAAGATGTATCGACGCAAAAGCACTTAATCTTTGTGACTTTTGAAAGAAAATATTAAAACATGGGATTCATAAAGGTCTTATCTCTAATGATGGATCAATTCTATTTCTTTTTTTCAAAGTTTCCTGTGATATACTGTAAGTAGCTTTACAGTAAAATTAATTTCAAATTAAATCAGGCATCCTTTCGCGTTTCCTTAATAGTCACGCTAAACAGATTCCATCTCAATCTTCAGGACTGCATACAAATACATTTTTTTAAGGAAAGTATTCGTTAAGATATTATTCAATCTCTTATTGAGAAGATGATCTCATATCATTTCGTCTAGGGATTTATTGTGGGTGATCTAATTATCTTATAAGCTAATGTCAATGGCCTTGAGCTATTACTGAGATACACGACGTAAATTTGTGTTCCTTCAGTGAATCTCCATGAATTTATATATAGTAGCGTGTTTTTTAGGGTCTGCAATTGCCTCTTCATGTTTATCATTCATATTGACTTTGTTGTGGAAACCGGAAGTTGTTCAGTCGATTAATAATGAGTTTTCATTCAAGAAGTTATTGTTTTTTGCCTATTAAGGTTCTTTGTCTCTCAAATTTCATAATTTTCTTTAAAAAGTTTTTCCGTTGGAATTGAATTATTATTTGAATTATTATTAGGTATTGTATCAGATTGGCTTCGTGTTTTTTTTTTTGCATAGTTTATTGACAAATGTATTGTATATTTGCTTACAGATGCTATTTTTGCAGTAGCATCGATGCGTTATCATAATTAAGGGATAAGGAAATCTTAGCATTTGCATCATAACTATTGCACTTAGTCGATTCCAGCCCCCACTTTATGTATTATAGGCTTATTCAGTAATTGTTGAAACGATTTTGTTTTGGTTTTTGCAGCCCAATCGTCAGCTTCTTCTCTTAGCATTACTCCATCTCTTCATACTCATAGTGGGGATGTGAATGCGGATACTCAAGTCAATGAAGTAACGAAGGGAAGCGGATCGGAAGCAGTTGATTCACCACAAGACGAGCATCTTTCAGTTTGTTATTTATTATTCTTATTTCTTATCCTATGAAATTTCTTTGTTCACTTTAAAGTATTCTTTTCGAGATGAAAATATGCGGTGTTTTATTATTGGGCGTTGAATAAATATAGCATTCGTTAGTGAATTGTTGCAAAATTTGTGCATTTTCTTCCTTTAAGCGTTTTTAATTTTAAATTCATTTATCTTCTCTAAACTTGTGGATCACTTACTTTATGCCTATTTTATTTTATCTGAATGACTAACACTTTGAATCCTCTGGGGGAGGGAGGACTTCCTTGTTTAACGATCTTTACATGAGATAAAATTTTAAATGAAGTATGCCCACTCTTTCGTCCATAACCTGGTGTTGATTACCTTCAGGATTGGGTGAATGATTTCAAAGCGGAGTTATTGAAACGTTTGAGCACAGTACCAACGGACCGGATCATTGAAGTGCATCGACTGATACGTCACGAAATTGATTCACTTTATGCGGAAGAGGTGGCTAAAGAAGTAGAAGCTCGTTTCAAGGATCCAAGTCGAGAAACCGTTAAAGGTCGAGTGCTTCATTTGGTCGATACTTAATTCGGAATTTATATTTCCTTAACGTTAAAAAATTTGTCATTACGAGTTATGCTTAGAAGTTTTTCAGAAATTCAAATATTAGTGAAAAGAATTTCTTCATTTTATACTTATTGATCACGTGATTGGTTGTTAATTCTAATAGTGTTGAAAGCATTGTCGGATTATATAGTTATGTGGTTACATTTGCATATATCTATATCATGAATTTATTCGTTTTGCATATTGCTTTTTGAGATTTTTTTTTTTTTGTATAAAATTGCACAGATGATTAATCAATTGTTTTATTGCTATTGATTGATTTTTTTTAAATCACCTCTTTGACCTTTAAAATTATCGGTTTTTTTTTCAAATTTTATTTGCATTTTATTTGTATTTATTTTCCTCGTGCTATTTGTTTTCGATATTGTTAAGATTACCAATGCATATTTTCATTTCTATTCGTTTAAACGGTTTATTCAAATATATTGTCGATTGGTATCTTTACACATTTCAATTGTTTAGTTACTACAACGCAATAAATGTTTAGAAGTTTTTATAGAGGCATCAACAAATATTTGCTTGGAATATTGAACGTTGCAATCAATCGTCATATAGAGCACAATTGCAATTTAGAAACGAAGCAGAAGAAGATTCGGGTAAATTCTTGATGAACAAGATGTAAGGATGAGAAATATCGATGTATCAATTTCCATGCAAATCGCAATAAGTTGCAAATTGCATTGCTAACTAATTGATGGATTTGCAATGCATCTCCGTGTTATGCAATTTCGATTTATGACTTTTTGCAAAATTGTTCATTATCACATATGAAAAATCTCATAGAACTTTAAAAGCAACATCCGTTAGAGGCAAATTTTTTATTGCAAAAATGGAATATTTCTTTAATGCAAAAGTGGCAGCGAATAGTTATTATTGCAAAAGTGGCAATGAAAATGACCATTAAATCGATCATTGTTGTGTGACATTTTTACCCATAAAAAAGTTGTGCAATGTTGTCGCATCGTATTTTGAAAGAATTCGAAGAAGTTCCTCAATCTTCGCTTTGCCATTTCTTCCTGCCATTCGTTCTTTATCTAAAAAACCAAATTCGCATAATCAAATCAATAGTTTGATATCCAAGTAAGCTACCGTATTTCTCGCTTTATAGGCCCCCCTCTCACCATGTAATATTCATAGCAACTCAAAATTGAGACATGAATATGTGCATATTTTTAATTACGACGAGGTGTTTATGTGAGGAATTTTGAGTACACAATGCAATTCTAGGAAGATCTTTAGAAACCATCTAATAAATATTGCAAAGTAGATTATTCCACCTATGAAAATTGCCATCAAACGTCATTAAATTTGTAAGATTTCTAAGATTTCTTATCGCATCTAATATCACTATATATATATATATATATATATATATCAAACAATGTGATATTGAAATAACAAAATTAACATTGAAACAAAATTAGATGATATGCAAATCATAGATTAACGAATCACCTTCAACGCTTGTGCCAACTGAAGTCGCTTCATTAGATTGTTTTGATAGACCATTTTCGGATGCAATAATTGAAGTGTATGAGCTATACTCTCCTCGTTCATCTCTGCATATTATTTTATTATTTACAATTCGAGATTGTGAGAAATTTTCGATATGTATATCGATATGAATATTATTTTCCTATCACCTATGCTTATTTGTAGTGCTCTCCTCCTCTCCTCCCTTTCCTCTGATCTAAGATAACCCTCATTGATCTCGTATCTTTTTTTTTTCAGTTTTAAGCAGCCATTTAACTAAATTGATTAGATAATATTGATTATATCATAAAATTATCGAGAAATGTCGCTGATTAATTAGCCGAAATTATTAGCCGTTTTTTTTATTCGACGATTTTTTTTCCTAATCTATGTGAATAATTTTGTACTAGAACAAAAATAATAGTAAAAAATTATAAAATTCGAAAGCAAAAAATGTGAAAAATTCATTGAGGAAAAAAAATGCAATATAAATTCAATAGAAAAAACTAATAATATAGGAAGGCATTATTGAAGAAATTTAAATGCAATTTGTTTTTGAGAAAAATGCAAAAAAAAGCAAAAAAAATTGCAATTTTGCATTTTTTGCAATGCGGCGACAATTGAATAAATGCAATTTTTAACGCTTACCGCATTGTATATCTACCTTAATTTGCCGTCGAGTAACTTCCCTACTGAGAACATCACGAATGATCGCAATCGTCGAAATATTATCACTACGATAGACTGCTGAGCCACGACTGAAATTCCACTAATCATTTTAGTGTTTTTATTGAATGATGCAGAAAAAGTAAATTAGCACAGTAAAATCGTTGGACGAGTTTTCCACTCCCTCTCTCTCTCCCTCTCTCCCCCTCTCTTTCCCTCTCCCTCTCTCTCCCTCTCTTTCCCTCTCCCTCTCTTTCCCTCTCTCTCTCTTCGTTATCCATAATAAATCGTAACACTCGAATCTTGAATTTCCATCAACACTATACATCTCAACCTAAAGAGATTTTCTACATGAGTTGTCTACTCTTTGTTTTGATGCATAACATTCAAATTAAACGCATGATGCGTTGAAATTTCATTAATGTGAATAAACGAAGAGCGTGAAATGTGATATGTTTTTTAGTATTATTTACGTCGAATTAAAACCTCTATTGTTGAAAAATTAAATACTCGAAAAAAAATTAAGCAATTTGATTTCACAAAAAATCATAATAACAATTTACTCGTTAATGATATTGATGGAAGTATCTTTGCTGAATATTTGCCAATAAATATTTGTCTCTATTTTCCAAATATTTGTCTCAATTTTCCAAATATTTGTCTCAATTTTCCAAATGTTTGTCTCTATTTCCCACCTTACTGAGGATTACCCTCAATTATGTTTGTAAAAAAAAAAAAAAATCAGAATCTCATATAGAAATGCGATACTAAAATAAATACCTATAGATGGCTTGTAATTGTGTTCCTCCATTAAATGTGGATGCAAAATTAAACGTAACGCTTTCTTGTGGTGGTACTCTTTCGGGTACTTGCGAGACAAGCATACTAATCCATTGATGTGCCTCTGAGAGTGAGAAATTACCCATTATACGAAGTATATTCACAGGTCTTGATGTGTCAAATTCATGCACTCGTTGATGTAACGATAACGGCTTTATGCTATAGGCACGTACCTGAAACGAATAAGTGGAAAAACGCATCAAAAAAAAAAAAAAAAGATAGCACGATACGCGCTTTTGCAATTATATCCATTAGATTCAACTGATATCACAAATAATATTCAAATTTGAGTTGAAAAGATTGTTTGTCCATTTCCGAGAAAAACAATTGTTTTCCACATCTCGACATCTATGTAAAATGTATGCAAAATTTTCCGCATGTTTCCTAACTGTTTGTCCTCGTTCAGCGGTTAACTGAGTAACTTTAAAGATACCAGAGGGTGTCACACCATGGTATACCTCAGAATGTTGGATTTTGTAACTCTGACGTTATCGTTTCAAAATTTTGAAAGAAATTTTTTTGGAAAATTTTTGAAGAATTTAATACCACATAAAAGAAAATCGAATTGCATTTTTCGAAATCAACCCTTCGAAGCGAGCTTGAAAAAGTTGAAGTTTCAACAATGCGAATAATGTAGCTTGGGATTTGTAATGGGTAAATTTGGGCATTTCCATTGAAATGGTGAAATGCAATCTGATCCTAAGATGGTTTCATTAAAGACAGATTGACAGCACAAACAAAAAAACGCTCTTACTTTTAAGCAGTTGAAAAACGTCGAAATCACTTCAAAGTGACTTGAGAGGGGTATCACATCACTCTCAAATGCAATATGTCCCTCCTTAATCAAAGACGTATAAATACATACATTTTTCACAGATGCGCTATCAATAAGAATCTTAGATGACTTCATATAGCATTGTTCTCGAGCTTCACGTTGAGCAAGCTCGAACGGCAGGCAGAAGCTTTCTTCTTTCAGTTTTTCAAATTTTTTTGACATATGAATATATTTTTACATTTGATATATTTTACATAATAAACTCATTATTATGTAAAATATAACCGTAACGAATCGTTGAGAATATATTACGGCATTCCTTAGTCTCTTCCATTTACCTTATTACTAGATTCTAAATGATCGAAACCATAAACGATAATGAATTAATGTTAAATAGATATCATCACATTTTCTGAAATGAAACGACGTATTTTTGATGAAGCAACAAAATTAATCAACACATAGAAGGGTAAACGAGTGGGCCGAAAAAGCAATCAAAAAGTATTGCTTTCATTTAAATGCAAAAATACACCTACATTTATCGCTTAAATCTATATAGTATTTCTCATTTTCTTTTGTTGGATTTCGAAAGTGTTTCGATCAACTAACAAATTCAAATGATTTATAGGTGTGCGACTATTCGAAATTTAAGTTACGATTGGTTTTTATGAATTCATTTGTAAGCAACAAGTTTATGAATCGTTAAAAATTGCTTTAATTGTATGCGTCTTTTCTATTGCACTTCCATTGTTATATTTACCATACTATAAGAAATTTCTTATCAGCGAGAGCTGAATCCGTCATCTCTGAAATTCGCCATCGTATACTAATAAACTAAACTAATATGGGAAAATTCGAAAACATTTATTGAGTCTTGTAGTTTATTCATATTCAATCCTTGTTAAGTTACATTTGAGATTTATTTCAATTGCATTATACAGAGGAAACTTCTCACGGTTGAAAACTGACCGAAAGATTTTTCCAATAAGATTTTATGGCTTTCATTGCTCATATTGTTTAATAAAAATTAAATTTTTAGAATAGAAAAAAAAATTATTCGAATAAATTTTTCCTAGAAGAATAATGCCTCTGAATTGACACAGCAATAACCTAAAGAAGAAAAGGGGATGAGAACGGGGAAAAGTATAGATACCAATATAGGGTGCTTAGGTAGCAATAGTTGTCAACCAAATGGAGCATAGATAAACAAACTAGCAGCTCCCATGAGGAATCAAGCAGCTCCCAAGACGAATCAACAGAAACAAAATTGCAACCTTTCTTCATCAACTTTTATAGGTAATTAAAAGATCATTTTGTACAATCACACATCTTTGCGTTAATGTTATGCAGTATAATAACGAAATGTCTAGATGTTGGTTGAATTAGTTCTGCGTGCAATGTGAATTTCAATACGAGTAAAGCACTAAACTTAGGTTAACAAAAATTTATAATTTGTTATATGAATCCATCAAGTTTTCATATTCACTCATTGACGTATGACTAGGTTTTATTCGGTATCAACTAAATAATAGTTGCCTTGTGTGTGGGTGTTTGTCTGTTTGCTCGTTTGTCTGTCTGTTTGTGCTAGTCCATTTGCATATTGAATTAGCACTCATGCATGTGATCACTTATTTCGTTAGCACATTAGCCAAATATGCAAATTCAACAGAATCTCTTCATTTGCGTAAATCGATAGCGATATTTATGCAAATTTTTTATTTGGCTTTCTGTAAGAAATATTTCATTTATTATTTCGAAGAGAGATTTGCTAATATATCAATTCGACTGCATTGAATCGCATATTATCGCCTTCACATTAGTTATGCTACAATTGTAAAGGGGTGACGTCATCTTTGCTTCTATTGTCATCCGCCTCGTTCCCTCCCCCTCTCCGCCGCCTTCTTCCGCCTTCTTCTCTAGCTGCTATCCCTCAATCCTACTTGTCCAACAGTGATCTCCTAATTCGACAATTTTTACCCCAAATGACTCGTCAATCGTGCTGCTCTCCTTAGCAATGCTTTCGCTTTTCTTTTCACTAGCCTCATCCCGTCCTTCTCCATCTATGCCAATTTCGTACTTTTCGCTAGCGCCTACGTCTCGCAGCTATAGAGCATTCCGGGTAGGGTGCATTTGACAAAGAGTCTGCACTTGAGCTTTATCTGGATTTGCTTCTCTAGGAAGAAATTCCCCGTATTGTTCTTGATTCATCTTCTTACCCCATCACCACCTTTACTAACCTCTCAGGTAATTCAATTTGCATATTTCTCCAACCTTGTGCTCGTCAATCTTTTATACGCTCAATCCTGATCAATTTATTCAAATTTAGCTCAGTCTTATCAGCACTAATCTTCGAACTACGAATCTTATCAGCAGTAATTCTTCAAACTACCAATCTTATCAGTAGTAATCTTTCAAATATGTTCCTCTTCTTCATGCTGAACTTCCTGCAGCATGGTTTCCAACTGAATAGGTTTATAGAATAAGATCGTAACATTATTTGCAAACCTTGAGTTTGACGATTATTATTGCTGCTAATCCCCCTTTTTCCATTTCAACCGGTTCAAATACGTAATAAACAACTTCGGAGAGGAAGAACCATATCTTCTCAATAGTTTTCCATGTTGAATGCTGTCCTGTTCCCATGGAAATTTGTTTCTGATCCTCTTTCCTTACAATTAATTCTGTGCACAAGTATCGCCTGATAGTATGATTACTCTCAACACATAATCAGTATTATGCCTTTTTCAATGAGTCTAAGCGCTTTTTTGTTGTCGATGAAGAGAATTCAAAGGGGCATAGTAGAGGGCTTGTCTTCATTTTTTTTACACCATGGAATGTATGAAGATGGAATTAAAAAATATCGAGGAATGCAAATTTATGCAAACCCCTTCCGGAAATTCAAATTTACAGCAAATAGAATTTAGAATATTATGTAGAACTTGACTGATATTCCCTATAGCTAAAAAATTCTCAACAATTTTCAAATTCAATGACATCGTCAAATATCCTATCAGATTTATTATTTAATCGAAATAATTGGTTTTCAGCATGACACTAATATCGGCACTTTCACGATTCGTTTCGTTTTCTCTCATCGCTACGGTTATCTATCTTGTTCTAATTGTTACTCCTCATTCGAGTCACGCGTTCACGTTATACGATGCGCCACTACTTGATGAAACGGTCGGATCATTAAACTGTTAAAGCTTTTTTTTGAGATGTAACAATGGTACTATAGTTGGAGTCATTAATGATTTGCACACTGCCTAAAAGTTTTTACCTCAAAATTGGGTAATTAAACCGTTAAGCGAGACGTCTGTTTCTATCAATGAAAGTCATTTGTTCTTATCTTATGATGCCTTATTGCCTTAAGGCAAAACGGTAATGAGTTTCTTAGTTGCCTTTTAAATGAATGTGCTCTACTACTTAAGTGCAATGGTTGATTTTGTCAAATTATCTAGAATCGATAAAAATTGCAGTGGAAATTTTATGGAATGTGTTCGAGTATTGCTCCAGAAATTATTTAATCAATTAGAAAGTAGGCTGGATCCTTCTCTTGATCAGAGGTCACACATACTAGATTTCATTACTTGCCGTTCAGATTTGATGCGACAAAACAACTCGGATGGTTTAAAAAATTTTACGAGCCTTATGGAAATTTTAGGAGAGGCCGTTGCATGGAGTGAACAAACGGGTGTTTCTCGATGAAATGCTCAAACGTGGTGAATGTGGTTGTGGCCTCGGTTGCTTCTACTCATCTGCACGCGGATGTGCGGCATGTTGCTCTCTAGGGCTTTGATTCACTGAATCAGAGCCTCAGACATATCACGACATTCAAGCCAACGTCTTCCAACAACTTACAGACAGACGCATATATCGGTGAGAAGGATGAGATGAAAGCACATTGCATGATGTCAAGCCTAGTGCGGGCAATAAGCGTCTACAGTTTTGCGTTTATATTAAATTCAATCATTAAAAATATCTGTTGTTTACCATACATTTTAACTTCATCTTCATCAAACGATGGTGCAAATACATTTGAAGGATTAATGAGGAATGGTTTGATAGAGTTTGCATATTTCACTATATAATGTTTTTGAATTAATTCAACTCATCGCTTTTCTTTCCTCAAAATATTATAGAAAAGTTGCTAATTTCAAATAATACTAATTGGTAAAACTATAATTTGTTAGTAGGAAGTTTTCATTCCACATACTTCATAAAATAATGAAGAATAGCTTCAATGTCAAAGATGTCAACCACAATGTAATAGTTACACAGAATATTCGTATAATTGTTACATTAATGAGGTCAGTAGCTTATGAATTGTCAAATTTTGATCAATGAATTTAAAAATTAAGTTGGAAATAAGTTGAAAAAAAAATTCAACGATGAAATTGATCGCTGTGATTTATTATTTCCTCTGCAGCAATACAATACCTTGAGGGATCAAATCATTTAATGAAAATCGTTGTGATCTATGCACGAGGATAACTCAATTGAAAAGCAACGCTCTACGTCAAGTTATTCGATCTCAATAGCATATTTAGCACAAAACAAAACAATATGAGTTATAAAATCTCACCTGACACATTTTTGGATGAATTTTTGGGCAGATATATGCTTGTACGGTACCATATTGCCCTTCGATCGAGCGAATCCTCATTTCTATTCGCGTTGTATTCGCTTGGCAACGATATGTTGCTAATAGAGCATTTCCTGACTGAAATTTACAGTAGGAATTACCGTAAAATTAGTCATCTCAACTACAGTTATGAATTCTTATTTCATTCATATGATGTGGTCAGTATTCTAATGATGCATGAAAATCACTTTGATTGATCCATTATTTCAAAATGCGAAAGGGATAGAAGGGAGGAATGGTCAGGTAGATGATGGCTGGCGGTTTTATCCATATTATATTATGCTTTGTTTAAGAGAGATGTTGGTAATTGCTCATACCTGTACACTCAGCTATTTGGCAGAAAATTGTTTTGTTAGTAATGGAATAGAACAGCATTACGAAATAAGAGACACTATTGAATGATTATAGATATGTAGTAATTTTTTGAAATTTTTATTTCTTTCTTAAATTTTCCAAATAATTCAGAGTAGAATTTCTTCCCGAAATAATATGCTTGAAATTTTTTATGATTGCAAAAAAAAAGAGTTGATTTTGAAAAAAACATTGTCAACTCAATAAGTAGAGTAATAAGAATAAATTAGCAAAAGATTTCTATTTGCAAAAGAATGAGTAAGAGCTCGTATTTCTAACTATAGGAACTGGTATTATTTCAACAAGATTATCCCAGAAATACTCTTAAAAACCAGCAAAAAAAAAAAACCTTTTCATCGGGTGTCGTTATCGATACAACAGCAGAATTCTTCTCCACATCAAGTAGTTCAACACCCACATCACTCTGAAATATTTTCATAACAAAAAGCATGCGAAAATAAACATAACCATCCACATATGTTCAGTTGAACTCAACTACCCACATAATTCTTGAATATTACGATCTGTTCACATATCTACTAAATTCTAATCCTTCATCTCAATCCCTTTCCCCTCCACCTTTTCAGGTCACATCCTGATAGGGTAACAGAATTTCTAGAGTGATTCATGATGCGTAGACTTGATGCTGTCATAGTAACCTGAAGGAGAATATAGTCAATTGGAACGATAAGCTCAATTGAAAGCGTATAGCATGCGAGTGTCTTATCAAGTGTGAATTGATCCTGAATGGCGAATCGTGGTACAACAGCGATTGCACTTCCCTCTTGAAGTGTGAGCTCGTGATATCGTTGTCGTTCTTCACTAACTTTTTGCTCTAACTCTTCCAATTCATTTCTGCAATAACACATCAAAAATACGAAAGGAAACACATTACAGCAACTTGCATAATGTTCTAACCAATGAAATTCACAAATTATCTACAAAAAAAAAAGGATTATACTATATAATGCTTCGATATTTCAATTCACCTCGCTATATGTATAAATTTTCGACAAGAGAAACCTTTTTCTATAAATCATCCAATCATAAAAGAAAATCTACACTTTTATAATTTCAGCACTAAGATTACTTTTTTTTAATATCATCGGTAATTGATTCGATAAAGCGGATTTTTTTATATGCTTGATAGAATCATCTACGTTTTTTTTTTCGCTAATTGCTAGGAGTTTTGCCATTACTAACCTGACTTGTTGAACTTTGACCTCTAGATGAGGTGCTAACGTGGTGAGGGCATCCTTTCGAGGCATTACGACGGGTTCCGTTGAAAGTGCAAATACCCAACCAGTATACGTACATACGACTATCTCATCGAAACTTTCCGATGAGACTCGTCCACATTGAAGACTTACAATACTTTCTTCACATTGCTGAAAAAAAAAGAAAAAAGTAAACAAGTTTACCCAATAAATGTTACATTTTTTATAAATGACATTAAGTTATTCAACATTTACAACAATGAAATATTATAAAACCATAGCATTCACATATTACTTCTATTATTTTACATAATTGCATAAATTGGTGTTGAACTAGCACTAGGGGAACATTTACTCATCTAATCACCAACAACTGTAAAAAAAAATTTGCTATTAAGCAAAAAATNTGAACCCATTTGAAAACAATCCCATCTTAATAGAACGCTGTGAATACATTGAGATAAGGATTTGGGAAATTTTCATAGCGGTGGAGGAATAGATTTAGGTGAAGAAAGAGTTGCCTATTAAGTACGCAGATGATTAGCGTAAATGAAGAACATTGATAGAAAACAACATAGATAAGGTGAGTGAGTGAACAATGATAGTACATAAAATAAATGAGTAAGTTTTCTGAGAGGATTGCATTTTTTGATGATAAGCTAGCAAATCATTCATTCTTTAAATAGTATGACATATGGAAGCAAGCGATACACTACATTAGGAACTGTTATCACCTCGAGTTGTGGTCTGAATTACTAGTATCAAACTGATACTCGTAATGTAAAATTTCAAAAAAAAAAGCTAACAATCTCATCGGATCTGCGATATTTTCGATTCAATATTGAGTTCATTTTTCAAAATGCTAATTCCAGATCTTTTTCTCAATATTTTCCACGAAAGGAAACATTCTTTGAGTTGCTCTTAATGTAATATAAACATCAATCCCATAAAAGTCCTCCATCTTTAAGTGAATGGTACAAAATTATTGAAGATAGCGTTCAATGAATGTTTACCACTAGTGCTTTGTGTTGGAATTTCCCAAACGAGTGTTCCATCTTTAGGCGGTAAATCGACAAGTCCGATACGACCATCTTTTGTACCATAGAGTACTCGTTGTTTACTAAAACCTAAAAACATGCAAATTTTTGTTCGGCTTTTGAAAAGCAAACGAATTGAACCTGAAATGATCAATAGAAAACCTGAAATTGAACCTGTGAAAAACGTGAAATGATCAAAAATTGTTCAATTTATTGCCAAAATAGAAAAGTTTACGAAATCGTATTTCAGGTTAACCTGAAAATGAAATATTTGACGGAACGGAATGACATCAATGTTGAAATGTGATCTTATCTAAACTTATCAACTTGAAATATAACGATAAGCAAAACAAAGCGTTGAAAATTATTCAACACCCCATGCAATTAACGACTCTAATTCTGAATCGCTCGATTTTTGAATTAAATGAACCTTACCTACCAATAGTGAATGAAATATGTTTCAATTCAAAAGGATCAACTAGGTGGTCGCATGTTTAATCTTACTTATTTTTATTTATTTATTTACTTATTTATTTATTTATTTATTTACTTATTTATTTATTTATTTATTTATTTTTGTAAACAATTGCCATAATTAATAATTTAATGCAATAAAGATTGCACATTCAAATAATGCATTTTCATAATTATTTTATACATTAAAGTGATGGTCATTAGTCAGATAATAAATTTACTAAATGGAAACATACCTCCATCGTTCATAAAAAGATGTAGTACACTTGGTATATCACCGAGTTGTACCTCATAATTTAATTCACTTCCTTGTAACACCTCAGAATTGTATAGTAAATGTAATATCAAAAATTTATAAAGTAAACAACAAAAGTAATTAGTAACATTCATATCATCTAATGAATGAATGTATCGATAGATGCATTTAATCTTTGTGTCAAATCATTGCATCACATGAAAAAAAAAATTATAAAAATTCTTCAGTTTAGTTTTTTAAATTCAATAGAAAAATTCGCAAATAAAATTTTTATTCAGCAATCGATTTCTCGGTGAATTTTCCGTATTTTAATTCGCTATGTCCTTAAACAACGAAAACTCTATTGAACACTTTAGGCAGGTTTCTTTTTTTTTTTTGAAAAAAGTTTATTTTTAAAAAACGGTGGAATTAATTTTATGCAAATTTAAATTAGCAACTAAACAATAGAGTTATTAGTTTATTCTTGGCACGATCGAAATAATTCATAAAAAATTAATCCTAATATGAAAATTTTCGATATTTCTCCTCAATGAAAACCAGATGTTACGTTAA
>QEWY01000827.1:127750-204932 GCA_006503575.1 Baylisascaris schroederi | reverse complement strand
GATTGGGAAGAATCCTATCAGGTAAGCAAGAGTGCTTTTTCAGGAATATAGTTGAAACTATCAAAAACTATTGATATATACTAATATTAGTCAATTGATAGAAGAGTTTCTAGCTTATGGAGGATACCGTTGGTAAAAGGTATAGACCGGTTGTCAGGATTTCAATTCGGCTGGATGTGTGTTTCTTGAGATTGACCCTATCGTATTACCTCGAATGACATCTTCGTCTTCAATGTCGTAAAGATGAATAACTTACTCGGATTATCCATCAAAAAGTTAGAAAGTAGTCTTGTATAGGTGCGTATATTATTGCTTTAGTATATTATCGATATAGCTAATATCTGCACTGTTGCATATACCTATCTAAACAAGCGGAACACAAAGAATGGTCTGATGTGATGGGTCTTAAGTTGGATACCAAATAATGCAGCGCTGTTTGACAGTCATAAGCTGGTGAACGTTGAAATTTGGCGAGGAACGAAAATGCTTTCATTTTAGGCTGTTTTTAGAGGGGAAAGAGGTTTTCATTCCGAAAATATAGGCATATCCTCGCATCTCACCCTCCCCCTTCCTTCTTCCATCCCCCACTGTTGTAATCTTGAGCAGATGTGTATTCACGAAATTATGAGAGTAGATATTGCAATTGCATTTGCAAATTTTCGAGGCTTTTATTTTCCATTATTTCCGAGAGGGGAATTCGTGTCTAACAGAAGGCTTTCCTCTAAATGAGGGCCTACGCTTTTCGCAGCTTGACTTTATATATTTTCTTTTTTTTATTTAGGCAGATGTTAATAAATGTTCATGTGCATAATTGAATATTTAACTGAATATTCTCTAAGCACCTAGCTGGAGAGGGTTCATTATTTTGGTTTATTATGAGCAAAGTCTATTTGCAAATGAATGATTTTTCGAATTCTTTTTTACGACATCCTAGTAATGAGGTTTTATTACTGTATATTTAAGCAAATTCGGTAATTTACTTTGGTGAACAGTTTTACCAGTCTTACAGTTGTGTTTTATGGTGTTTGTTAGATGAATAGATGCGTTAAAGCAGTACTCAAATTTATAAATGTTCACTGAGAAGGGAGTTGAGGTGGAGAGGGTAGAAACGGGAGGGCGGGGTGTGAAGAAAGGTCTCAACGATCATTAGTTGAGTAATGATAGGTTGCATGGGAATAGGAATCTAGATGTGAAACTTTTATTTCAATCATTATAGGTTTTGAAGTTCCACAGTGTGATTAAGTTTATCCATAGCCGTATAGCAGAAAACCTCATAAAGAATGTTTTTAGAATGAGGATATGCCAGCGGATCTTCTTAACTCTCATGTTCTCATCAAGAGTGTTTACATATCGATCCTCTCAGATGATAAGGTAAATTGTCTTCTACTTCAAATTATCAACAATCTCTCGATCATTCCTTATTCAACGATTGCTTTTGTGTTAAGTTGTTGTCTTTTTTTTTTGTGGCTTTATCATTAAACGCATGCATAATTGAATAAATATTGAAAATAGCTGTGGAAAATCAAATTATCTCATATTTCCATTCATGTGCATAATAATAGTCAACGTATCAAATAGGACGTTTTATTGCTAAATTCATACATTACAAATCTTTTGCATACTTCATAAATCCTGAACTTTCGACAATTTATGTAGATTCATAAATTGTCGTTCACAACAGTACATAAAAATTGTAGTTTATTTTGATATATATGAATTATATTTCGTTGTTATGTTTTTCTTTTCTACTTGACTATTTTAGCTGAATATTTAATATTTCTGAATTTAATATTAATATTTCTGAGTATTTTCTAATTTATTCCATGAAATGAGTGAGAATTTATTATAATAAAATGATATTTAATGGAAATCCATCTAAATAGTTCATCGATCATTGCAATGTCGTCAGTGGTGCTGCCTTCGTCTTATGATCCCTTTGATCGTCTCGTAAGCATATTTTTCGAGTAGCGTTTTATTGCTCAGTTAGTGTCATTTCTAAGGAGTATGGTGTTAATTGTGTTTCGAATTATAGGTCGAGCTTCTTGTTCGTTCTTATCCCGCTGCATCATCCCACTCGAGGCGTAGCTCAACGGTTTCACTCGATCGACAGCCATACAAACACCAACCGAGCGCAGATTCGGTCCGTATATTCATTAAATTTTGTGTCCGTTATATTTAGTACATCCATTTTTATCCTTAAGAGGGTTGAGAGGCTATTCTATCATTGTTTTTACGAGGAGAATGCGGTGAATTTCTTAATAAATATGACATATTTTCGATTTAACTCAAAGATTTTGCTTGTAATTTTTTTTTTGTTGTAAACTCTACTCTTAGAATATTTTATTAGGTGTTTGGGAGCATATGTTGAACTAGCTAGGAAACTTAAAGGAATTTCAATACAGCTTAGCGAATATATCTGTTTAAGATCAGTGAATGCAGAATGGTTATTCAAGGTGATAACATGAGCTAGGCATTTTCTTGATGAAATTGGGAAACTCGTGATGAGACCACTGTGATCTCTGTAGTTTTTGAGGAAATTTAAATAACTATAAATAACTATAATATGGCTTTCAGGAATTTTTTTTTTTTGCAAATTTGCATCTTTCGTTTGTGTTATGGCGCGTCATCCTTGCACGTATGTGTATATCCGTCTGTCCTGTAATAATTCCAACTAGAAATTCATTTGAATTGGAGTGGTGAAATTTAGTGAATAGAAAATCTACCTCATTTATCGACTTTCTGATTATTTC
Organism: Baylisascaris schroederi; assembly: GCA_006503575.1. NCBI lineage: Eukaryota > Metazoa > Nematoda > Chromadorea > Rhabditida > Ascarididae > Baylisascaris > Baylisascaris schroederi. The sequence continues at coordinate 202,182 of QEWY01000827.1, read as the reverse complement.
ATCAGCTTCGTAAAGAGTTGAATATTAATAAGCATTTAAATATGCGGAAAGCTTTTGCATACGTCCTACACCGATTGGATCGTATTTCATAGCTGATACGGCCATAAAAAAACGAATCTTTTGCGAAAAATTTGTATTACCGCTGGGATTATTTAAAGTATGAATGTATTTTGCTTTACATTTTGTTGTTTTTCATCTGTTCTGTTTTTTTTTTTCATCCAGTTGTACGATCGCCTTCTCATCTACTTCTAGCATAGCTATTACCATCTCTGTGAAATGCGCTTCATCACTCATGGCATCGCTGAAAATTTGCATCTATTATGTACACGGATTAATGCTTTTTTTTTGCACAGGTGTTATTCAAAAAAGAGGGGTAGGTTGATTTTTGCGAGCCTTGCGTCGTATAGCTGAACGATTCCTAAACGCTGCATTCTCTCATTAGGAATTATTTTCTGTTATTGATATCTCAATATTTTGAAGAATGGAATCGGATAGAGATTGAAGTCATTGAGGAAAGGAACATTTAGCAATGAATTTATTCGACCATAACAATGCTGTCTTTCTATCCGTGCTTCATTTTTTCTCCTGTTTCAGGGAGTGGGTATATCAAGTACATTACAAGGCGTTTGGCGCAGTCGTGCCTCAGCAAGCACTCTAATGCCACCTGACCTCTCAGATGATTCGTCTTCAATAATGTCAACTCCAAAAAGTGTAGTTAGTAAGTACAATCATAAGTCATTCCGCTTTGTGGAATCTTATACCGTTTTTCTATAGTTTCTACAATCTACCTCAATTTCGACTATTGCTTTCTTTGTAATGTAGATTTTTCCTCTTTTTTTTTTCCCGAGAGCGCGGTCAAATAAACATATAATAACGAAGAGGAAGCCATCATTATCATGCCTTGAAAAATAGAAGCGGGAAGCCCGCGGAACAGCGAAAATTTGAACTCCAATCTTTTGTTTTTTGATGTTGTAAGGGCAATTAACCGTTACGCTTTGCCTCATCATTCCGTTCTGTTCTTGAAGCCCTCTTGAAGCCCTCGGTTCTACTTTCTCTTAATTTATTTTCCCTATTTGAACGTTTTTTGTGAAGTTTTTTTTGTCACTTTCAGAGTCACCACTGTGGGCTAATATTGCGGCTGGAATATTTAGTGGTCAATCACCTTCATCGGCATCTACGAATGATTCGTTGGCGTTGTCGCCGAATGCTTGCGAAAATGTGTCTTGTAGAAAGGACGTGACAACTTTAGACGTATCACAATCACCACTCAGATGGCCGAAATCGGTGGTTAATGGAAATGCGATATTATGTACGGAAAATCTCGTTCGTGATTCCATATTGGTGAATCCGTTGCCGAGGATGCCCGGAGATGTTCGGCAACAAAAACTCTATCGAACACAGTCTAGGCAACAGGTCCTTTTTATTTGCCTCTTCAGTTGATCTTTGCTGCTGCTTACAAGGAGGTTCCTTGAGGTGAGAGTAAGAATTTGCAATATATTATTTGAGACGAGAGGTGGTTGTGGTGAGTGTTAACTTCAAGGATTGGAGCTATTCAACGAGATCTGACGAACCGGAGTATCCGCCCTCTCGATCCCTTCCCCTCCTCTTCCTACATCTACACCGAAATTTCTTCGCCATCAAGCTGTTATTTGAGTTTTCGCGTAAGTTCTATTTTTAAAGCTTTAGGAGTGATATTGGTATTTAAAATGTTTTGAATTCATCGATTTCACTGGAATAACCATCGCAATGGCTATTTGCAGATGGAATCACGCAAACTTAGCGGTACTATGGTTCGTATGCGTCGTCGCCCTCTTCCAATAATTCTACCAAGACGTAAATTTTCATCATCGATGAAAAGTGAAGCGCTCAATTCAAGTATTGTATGTACTGCATTCAGTTTACACTTCCAATTTTATTCTCTATTTAGCGTTAAAATGTTATTTAAAAATACTTATTGAATGTTCACCTTGGAATTTGGTTTTTATCTCCTTTTTCTAACAACTAAAAATGAGAAATTTCATATTGGTTATTTCATTTTTGTCTCTTAATCAATGCTCGTCGCGTAAAAGTGATTGAAAAAGTTCCACCTTCCCATTAGTGGATATTTGCCTATAGGCAAGTGTTTTACATCTTGAACAGTTATTTGTCAATGTATCAAAGCATGTCCTTCATATGACCATTGCATCCTATGAACGTCGACTTGTGTTCCCAACTTTTAGGTCTGATGGTGATTAAATGTTTTTTTTTAGTACTTTTCGATATTTGTATCGTTGACCGTGGTTTCATCCTTAAAATTTTCCCGCATTATTTAATATTTTACCATTTTATTTGTTGGTTTGTGTAGATCTACAAAATTTATATCGATGCTGAATGGTGGGAGTGGATCGATGAATTTCCGATATACATGTTCGGGAGAAGTGTTGGCGTGGAGGAACTCGCTTCGTTTATGTATGTGTTTGCTGAGGGTTACGAACTGATTGCATTGAGTTGAGGAAAGGAAGGCCGATAATAGGAATTGAATGTTTTCTATGGCTTTTTTTAGTTCTACTAAGATAAGCAAGCTTTTTTTTTCAGGAAGAGGTGCATACATCCGCTGACAGTCAGAGCTCACTTAGTGGCGATTCACTTTTGAAGAACTTTTTCGATCATGGAATGTGTAGTAACGAGTCGACAAAACTCATCGCTGAGGTTATTCGAATTTTCATTTATTGTTGAAATATCGGAAAAGAAAATAATCTAGTTATTGCTATTCGTTTATTGCAGAGGGAAATCAGCGGCAATGATGAAGTGCGTTTGGTAGTAAGTGAATATAATGATGGTGAAATGAATGAGTGCGGAACAAATGAAAGTGGACAGGAAGATGCAAGGAAGAGTCGAAGGAGACGTCGACATAGACCACATAAAAGAGGTGCAAAAAAAGGACACAACGAACAACCCTCGGATGCTGAATCGCTCTCCACCAATGTTTCGAATTGCAATCTCAATGCAAGTCTTTTTTCAATGCTGCTATTTAATTCTGAAGTAGGTAATTTTTTTTACTATAGCTGAAGATCATTGAAACTGGGATGGCGCCTCTTAGGCTTATAAGGGTTTTTATTCAGGAAGTGAAAGCTATTTATATGAGAATATCTGTCGTTCTGTGTTACAATATGTGAGAAGCGAAAGCTGGAGATTCTTCAAAGATCTGTTCATTACAGCGGAATGAATGTTTGTGCTTACCTCAAGCTTTTTAAGTAGAAGTAAAGAGACATTCAAAATAGATTGAAGTGATTGCTACAGGAAGGATTAATGAGAAACGACTTTGTTCGAGAGAGAAGCTTTCTTCGGGACCAAATGATAGTTCAAGTTCTTTTATACATAGTCCATATTCAATCTTTTTATTGCTGTTATTAGTGTCTTTGCAGATCTAAAAAAAAATAAAATATTGATAAGAATGTGATGTAGATTCAGTCTCGCATCCATATAACAACTTTCGTTCATATTCGAAATTTGGTTTCTAGAGAATATGTTTGGGGGAATGTTTGCTGTTATTGTAACTTTAAAATGGAACATACAGAATTGAAGATCAATATTTTAACTGACGCAATCGGTCGTAAAAATGCGCGAATGATTCAATTTTTAGCGATCTGGTCAGTACAAGTTCTATGCAATTTTTATGCTCATGTGAAGTATCAATAATTCCTACTGAATTTGATAGATCAGCATAACTATTGGTATGGGGTCATTCTATAGTAGAGATCATTGAAAGAGCTGGAATGAGGGAAACACATTTACAAACACATGACGTCATCATAGTTCACTTTATAAAGGTTGGTGATTGGTTTATTTCGCTATACGATTTGGTAGATGTCGTTTTATATGCGTGTTATCACACTTAAAAATTTTTGTGGCATTTATTGAAACATTACACTTTTATTATTTCGAAATAGCGATAAACTTAGAGTATTTGACTTTTGCATAGAAACTTCCCATAGAAACAGTGTTTCTTCATTTTTTGAATTATTTTTTTTCACCTATAGGATGGAAGTCACATAGATGAATCTCATTTAAGCTGTAATTCTAGTAGGAATATTCTGTTGAAGTCGAGCTACACTAACGACTATTTTTTCACACTTTTTAATACATCGGATACGTTTAGAAACTTATCTATCTAGAGAAACATCAAAAATGTTGTTGCGAACGTATTTCAGGAAATTGCAGAAAACGCAACCGAGACAAAAAGAGAGACCATCCACGGTGGATACCAGAAGTGGTACTGGAAGTGAATAACATCGACTATAACAACGATTTCGTTGGCTGTATTGTTTCGTTGTATTTATTCCAATTTGGTTGTGCATTTTCAATTTCCTATTTTAGTTTTAGCTACTTTATCCTCAACTCTTACTTTATAATTTCATAGGAGTGTATGCAAAAGTTGTTGTCACTATAGGAATCCTTCCAAATAATCGGTAAAGAATCGTTCACATTTATCATCTTCACATTTATTTCGTTTAAGGAACTTTCTCTACTGCATATATTAATCGGTTAGGCATGAGACTATGAGGTAAAACTCTTTCATTGCTAGTGAGGGTTTTGTGATTTGAAAGGCTCTTTTTTTTTCGAANAAATACGGAAAACTAAAATATGAAAAGAGTTTAAGCATAAGTAATGTCTTGTCAGCTGATGGGGTGCCCTATTTTATTTCTTCTGAATTGTTGGTTGTGTAATTTGCTTCACCAGATGGATTGTTCAAAATGGAATGCTAATTTCGTCTATAAAATAGTGTTGTCAGCACTTTGCATAACTTCATTACTGTGGATATTTAAAGTACTCAGCAATTCATTATTTGTTCAATATCGGCATATTAGGTGAAGGGCATATACTAAATGGGTGAAATAACGATAAACAGCACTCAGATGATGGTGAGTGAAATGCGTTTGTGATGTTAAATATAAGAAAGTGACATAATTTTCAACAAATTTCTAAATTTAAAAACAATTGAAATAATAGCCGTTCAAGAGTTGAGCAGGTGCTATCGATTCCACACTTAATTTTGTTTGGGATGTGGGAAACGATTGACAGGTGCTTGAATGAGAGGTGAATGCGTAAACCGATGACATCGTTGGTTGGGTAATATATATAAAAAAAAGGAGTTGATCGTTGTTCAGCGAATTTCGGTGATCGTAAAGACAATATATGATTCTGCATGTGAGAAAACGTAGAACTAAGGAGGAAAGGGAGGGAAAGGTTGAATAAACACCATAACATAGTTATTTCAAAGATATTGGTTTATAATTCATTAGTGAGTATTTTCCGTATTTAAGCATATTCGATCTTGATCACTTTTATTGCATTGTGAGGTCTTTTGATATGCTAAACATTTTTGATCAACTCAAACGTGACAGCTACTCTCTCTTCTCCTATATCTTTCACCATTCTTCATCTCTTCCCCATCGTGCTTACGGTTAATTTTTCCAAACTATCGTCTTGATCGAAATTCACTGCTAGGTTTTTTGTCATTTAATTTATAGGAATTAATTTGAAGGTTATTAATTTGTCGTTCATGAAAGATTTTAATGAGCGAGGAGAAAATCTTATAGGAAATCTAAGATTGTTATGTTGCCGATCGTTAGTTTGGTCTTGATGTTGTGAGATTACGATTTGAAAAATATTGCGGTTGCAATTTAGCAATTAAATTATAAGAGCGGGTCTTATGTAACTAAAAAGACACCGAAAATGCTTACAGATTATTTGTTTTCAAAGTCGTTGTGAGTGATATTTTCGAATAATATTCACATTTGTCTCAAGCATTCTCATTTATAGATATCGAGTATATCGAACATATTAATACAATGAAGCTGCGAATAAATCGAGCCGGACGCGATACGGCGATGAAAACGGTTTCTTCGTTTCCTTAGCACCGTTACTGAGGAGTGCGAAATGTTGTTCAATAGGCGATCCTTCTAAAGGGTGTTGAAACTACGTACAATCGATCGTAGGACTCTACTTGAAGTTGATGGTTTTGTTAATTTGTCTTAGGAGGCCGCCTGAAAGTAAAGCATGATTCAACGAACTAAAATCAAATTTTTTTGGGAATTGCCAAGTTGCAACCACAACGAGGATTCATTTGGTATCGAATAATCCCTTGATAAGTAACTCAAAGAATATGGATTGAACGTGAGCGTCTTAATACGACCGGTAAATATTTGCAGGCATCGCCAATAGTTGGCAGAAGGGGAAATCGTCGTAAGAAAATCTTTGTTAAAACGCCCAAAACAGTCAATGACGATAAAACTCAGCCAACCGACAGTTGTCTATGTAAGTTTTTTCTCTTTTGTTTGATTTACCCAAAAATTATTTCCTTGTGGATGTAAGGGATGATGGCGTAATTTTACAAAGCTCTTTTTCCACCTATTTCCGTCTTTATGATCACATATTTGCTTAGAATAATAAAAGAAAAGTAGTTGCGATGAAATACAGTGGTGGGATGTGAAGTGAATATAATATTTCGGTATTAGGCAATGGTTTTGAGGTGACACCTGGTTCTCGTAAAAAATTCAAAGGTAGATATAATATCATGAACTTTTCTTCCGCCTATGTTCGTTAGCGCATTTAATTTATAGGCAAAAGCAGCAGTTTCAACTACTCGAGAAGTCATTCTATGAGCCTTGATCAATTCGATGCATTTACTTTGATCTAATTTAATTTTCTACACTCGCCGAAATATGTCTAGATAAAAATTTAGCATTCATTTATAGCAGTTAAAAAACTATGTGCTTAAAATTTAATGCAGCTGTCTTTCAGCAACTCGTGTTCGCCGCAAAATAAACGTTTCGTAAGTGTAGAGAAATTCATCTGCTCCAATAATTTCGTAGATACCTTTAAATACTTTTACTTCCGTTAATTTATGAAGTGATCAAATAATGTTGAATGCTTTTTATATGTTTTTATGAAAACGTTTGAAGAGAGAAACTTTAAATTTAGCTTATCAATCACAATGCGTTGAGCTTATGAGCAGATTTTAATGATCTAAAAGGTTGAAGAAATAGCTAACTTAGTACTCTTCGATCATGAGCAAATCTCAAGCAAATAGCTTCCATTTATGATCATATCGTAGAAGAACTTTTCCGATCGCATTGATTTCTTCTGATCAATCGCCGCAAGGCATCGTTGATCTGCATGATTGGGTGGTCGATGTTATCTCAATGTTTATTGTTTATTATAGGAGGATCGATGATGATAGTTTCTATTTTCACATCACCACTATCCCTATTAATTTGCTCAGTTGGATTTCTATGCTCAGAATCCCTTACCTCAATGAATTAGTTTGGTAATTTTTTTTTTCAGCGAACTCACTGGTAAAATAACTCGTGATTTCCTCAGATTGAAATGTATGGTGGTAAGTGTTTTTTCGGTGAATTTGCTGTACATGTCATTATCACTTCTATGTTTCTTTTCTTTTTGTATCATTTTATCGGATATTTTGAGAGTATATTTTTTGCTTATAATTTTTTGATGAAATATAATATCTTTCTAGAGAATCTTTTAGAAGGATTAAGTGATATAAATTTTAGTGCTTTTAATGTTTCTATTAAATATTAATGATAATATGATCAAAAATTCATCAAAATTTATAGAAGATCAATTGAAATTATTAGCTTATAAAAGTTGAGAATTCTCATCGAATGATATAATCATTGCACTAAGGAAATACGTCTATTAACGGCTAGTTTATTATAAATTATGCAGTATTGATGACTAATATTTTAGTATGGGCCAAAACGACCATATCTTCGCGATGAATCATCGTCGCCATTACCATCGCCAAATCCACCAAGTTCCACTGCATCACCAAATTCACCAAGTTCCACTCCATCGCCAAATCCATTACGTTCCACTCCATCGCCAACACTTAAAGATTTCGACGAGAACGACTTAGGAAGTCAGTATCCGCACTAGAGTGCTTATTGTTTGCAGTGATATAAAATACTTTTTCATCTTATTCAGAGAAAAAAATTCACTTTGCCATCGCAACAAAAGTTGTATAGCTGCTTGAATGCACTTAACGTATGATGGAAAAAATCGTTTCGTTGAGAAATAACGTGTAACTTCTTTCCTGAATATAACATTTGGAGGTTTATCTGTTTTTCGATTTCTTAAATGGGTAAGAATGTAGCGGGGGGGGGAGGGGGGAGGGGGAGGAGTTCCATCATTGGTTCGAAATTTTTGAACGAACACTATAATTCTCCATCTTTCCCACAAATAAATTTGGGCGTCTTTTCATTCTATTTTAGAAGTAAACGACAATAACTACCTATTGTATTTACTGTAAGAATTTATTTTCATTATTAAATGTGAATCACCGTAAAAGCGCATTGCATTCAATCAATTAAGTGATATCATACTGTGATAATCAATAGTATTGTAGACACTTTTTGCATAACAATAATACTATTTCAGAAGTAAACTTAGATTCAACAGATAGGACAGTGAAGACTAAATCACCTTGTGAATCGAATGATCTCGTGACTGGTGAGCATGCTTCCAAATGGGCGCAAGCTTGTTGTCATGGTGGTTTACGTGCACTCTTGAAAGAATTTCCATCTATACGAAAGTTCATACCAAATGGTATTACAACTGATGCTTTCAATAACAACAGCAACAAAAATCGGTAAGGATGATATTCTATACATTGGGTCGATATCTGATCGCATTAATCAAAAAAAAGATTAAGTGAACGAGTGAAAGATTATTAAATTGCTTATTCATGAGTATTATAAATCGTGGTAAATAAATAAAGCATTGAAAATATGTCTTAGAAGATTTTCAGATAAGTTTAGATTTATAGAAATTTAAAAATAGCGCTTTTAACGGGAATTAGAGTAAGCGATGAGGGAGTTCGGCGAACGTACTACGGGTGAAGGGTACAATTTTCTTAGACGACGATCAAAATTGGTCGGTCACTACACATAGACTTAGTGTTTACTACTTCCATTTTATCAAGTTATAAAAAATTCATTATATCCTTACAGGTATTTGGATGTGTTATGTTTGGATGAAACACGTGTTATTTTACAAGGACGAGCAAAAGAAAATGATTATATTCATGCGAATTGGGTGATACTACCTTCAAAGCGCAAATATATATGTACACAAGCGCCACTTGATGAAACAATCGAAGATTTTTGGCTTATGGTCTTTCAGGTAATATAAATTTCATTTACTATAGTATTTACATATATGACAGAATAGATTTCATACAAACCTTTACCTACTGCCTACTTCATTTTTGCTGAATCGGAATTTCGATGTTGCATTTAAAACTTATGAGTGTTCGATGTAATGTTTATAATTTTAACATAGTGAGTTCTTTAGTGATGTATATTAGGATGTTTTGCAAGATTCCTTCAAATGGAATATTGCCAAATCTTAAGGAGCCGATATGCTCATTTTATATTTGATAGAAAATCAGGAGAGGGTCTTACCTCCGCTATTATTGATAGAGGATGATGAGGTCATGAGACTGGAGTGAGACTGGCTTATCAGTCCTTATCAACTCTTTTATGGCAACCTTTATTACCTTTTTTTGAAATTTAGTTATTAATATTCATTGAAGTAAATAGATTAATATAGAAGCGATTACGGTAGAGCTGTGATTCTAAACTATATGGTTAATAAGTGGGGGAATGTCATAAAGCAAAAAATCACAAATAGAGATTGTAGGAGAAAGTGCCCGTAATAATAATGCTATGTGATATGATCGAAGGTGGTGAATCGAAATGTTCCGAATACTATCCAACGGCAATCGGCAAAGAGTTAACCTTTGGTAATATCAAAATTAAAAATATTCAGAAAGAAAAACCAATCGAGACGATTATATGTTTCACATTAACTATCGAAATGAGGTAATTATGAACGCCGTTTTCATATATTTTTGGGAAGTTGGAAAACGATTTTCACAGAATCTAAAGATTAGATTCAGAATGCTTGACTTGAACTACCCGTTACACTCACCATTATTTCCGTCTGAGTTGGACTCTCAACGCCTTCAACACATATATATTAACTATGTAAATCTTGAAATAATTTTTTTTATTTTTATTTTGCAGTAACGCTACACATAAATTATTGCATTATAAGTGGGCAGAATGGCCGGATAGAGCAGCCCCTGCGAGTGCTTCTCCTGTGGTAGAATTGTTGCGCAGAACAAAACCAATGTTCATATCCGGACCCGTCGTGGTACATTGTTCGGCAGGCATTGGACGCACTGGTACTTATTGCGCGGTCGACTATGCTATCGACCAATTGGCTCTTGGCGACACACTTTGCATAGCTGAAGTATTCACTTTCAGCATTTCCCTTCATGTTTTAATGTTCAGCAGTGATTAACGATTTAGTATATACGTGCAATAGTATAGATGTGCTTTAGCAGTATATATATCTCAAAAATATATTTTTACTAGGCATTTTTTGAGTTTAGTATGGAGAGAAATTTTTTGAGTTCTATGGTAGCGGGGGAAAAGAAGAAGGAAATTATCACTGCCAGAGATGGAGTAGGAGATGCAGTTATTACATTGTAATCTCAGCAACATGCTTGAGAAGCAAATATTAATTATATATATATTATATATATATATATATATATATATATATATATATATATATATATATAGTCAATTCTCCAAGAAGTATAACAACAAATGGATTAGCCACTTTACAGTGCGGAATTGGAATACTGCACATTTAAGGTCCTCCCCTAATCGTTTATGGCTTAGGTCCAAGATGCTTTGGCCTCATCACCTTTATGGTTACGTCTTTCCGCTTTACCTAAAAGACATGCATTCTGTTTTTATTAGGATTTAGATTTTTGAGCAAATGAAGAATCTTTCGATCGATATTTCAGCAAATATATATATATTGAGAATAAATTTTTAGAATGTGATATGGATAAAATAGCTTTCTTAACCAATATCTTTTATGTACTATAGGTGAACGGAGATTGTTTTCTTGTAAAAGTTCTGGTTGAGAGTGGATAAATTGAACGGAAATAAAGTTGCAGATAGTGAAACAAATTCGGAAGCAACGTTTGCATTCCGTACAAACAGCATTACAATATCTCTACTTGCATAATTGTCTTGTCGAATATCTAATTGTGAGGAAAATTATTCAACGAGATGCAAATGTGAAGAAATTATTAAGAGATTATGAAAAATATTTGAAGAAATTCAACGAGAGAAATGCTAAAGCGAAATATATTAATTGAAATATTGTTTATCGATTTAGTTACCATAATGCTCCACTTCAATAAACATCATATCTTCATCCAATGATTTATTCTGTCCAATTAAATTTCTCTCATTGAATTCTAATATTTGAGATTTTTTATGACAAAGAAAATGGGAATCAATTTATTTCGTCTAATAAATTCCCTATCACCAACTCCAAGTTTTTTTTTTGTAATTTTCGAGTACCTTAGTCGAAGAAATTGTATTTTTCATAAATTTGTCAATAAACAATTTTTATTTAAATATTAAATGCACGAAAGAAATTAATTAAGTCGTAATCTGCACGATTATCTTATATAATATTGTCTACTTGTAATAGTAGGGGTTTCCTACATTGCAATTCACGCATTGAATTTGTGGATGAGAAAATACATGCATAGATTTATATCTACCGATTTATTAATTGCCTACACATAGATTATGAATAGAGAACTTCAGCAGAGCAATTTAGAGCAAAATATACTTTAATGCATGAAATGGAATATTTACAATATGTAAAGATATAAAATCATGATTCGATCAGTCTGTTAGCGTTAAATGGGAGATCGGAAAGAATGGTGACATTATGACTCATAGTTATATCTGTTAAACGTGTAGAAATCAATCAATCGATATTGATCGCATTTGCTCAATTGCTATAGTAAATGGCGATCAATTCACTTTCAAATGAATTGAATCTTTTATTCACTTTTAGCATCAAAAACGCAAAAATGTTGAAACGATCGCAAGTTTCTATAAGATCAAATAATTCGGATCAGCGTTCGTTTGCCTTATGGCCTCGGGGTTTTGCTTTCATCCAGCTAATACAGCATAAATCTCTCGTTCATTTCGCCGTCGCCTATTTCGCTGTTTTGCTTATTATCGGCCAATGCGTCCATATTTTATAATTATTTGCAGAATTTTTTAAATTAAAAGTCGTTTTGTTTACCGGCATAGCTTAATGTTATCTCATTTTACGTATATAATAAATGCAGTTCATGTGGAACAAGAAAAGGATTTTTTATCATTATAGAGTGAAAGATTTTAGAAAAGCAACTTTTTGAGCTAATCAAACTGAAAGTATCGCTTACAACACTGCAGCTGTCAGATATAAAATCACTAATTATGGTGTTAAATTCTCAACGCAATGAAAATATTTCAGAACAAATTCGAAAATGTCGCAATAAAATTTCTATAATTTAGAATAGTGATAACTTTCGTTCCCAATTAATTAGTTTATCCACATAATAACGTTTTTCATTGGTTACCTGTTGTATACTTTTCTTTGCGAACTATTTATTTATATATTGAAGTAGCATTCAACTTGTTGGATTGCTAAGTTTTTTTATTCTGCTAGCCAAAATTGCACTTAAGATTGCTAACTTTGAGTGATAGCCTAGTTAATCGATCAACCAAGTAGTATACATCTGTGACCCTTGCTTCTGCAAAGAAATTTAAATATATAGGAACAATGAGATAAATCGCGATACAGAGGCTAGAATATTTGAAAACAAAACACTCATCGAAATAGCATGACATTTAAATATATCTGGAAATATTAAAATTTAAGATGAAAATACATCTGAATAGAAATCAATCATTGAAGGATGCACTTCTATGTAAATTTATTTAACCGGTGAAATCTCATCAGTAATTCATACAATTTTCAGAACATTTTATTGTGAGCCTTATCAGGTTGAATTATTTACTAAAAAAATTCACTCATTTTATGCATCTGTCATTTTTCATTGATTTCCACAAATAAATCAATTTTTTGCGCGTTAAATATTTATGTAAAATGAAATCGACAAGTTGCTTAATATAGGAAATTTTTTCATCTAATTAATATTCATTCTATTTATGTTGATTTTTTTTTTTCATTTGCATTTATCGTTACTCTAAATATGATCAACGAGTTGCTCTTCTCAATTTGTATACTTAACTGCTATAAATATTTTCATCTATTTTCGTCTATAATTTCGTGAATATTCACCATATTTTTGATATTTTCATCAAATGCTTATATTCTTTTTTTTAATGAATAGCCACACATCAAGTGATTATTATTATTTCATTTAAGTATTGATTGCGTTTATTTAGTGAGTATATTTGCATAAATCCAATTCATTCTTTTGAGATTACTTCATATTCGTATATTATCGGTACATATTCTTTCTAAACCACGTTTTTGGCGTATTTGTTACTGCTTATATCATTGTGACTATTGATTGAACAAAGTCTACACAAGTTACGTCATCATTGTATATATTTTCGATTGCAACTGTTTTATGCAATATAAATAAAAAAAACTGGAATTGCATATTTTCAAATTCCTCTAAGCGGAAGTGTTCATATACTTGATGATAGCCTCTCAATGTTGATATATATTCAATATTGAGTGCATCAATAAGCAGATATACGCAATGACGCATAAAATGGTACACGTAAATATGTTCCCTATGGGTGTGAGCAGCTTTTCATAAGCTTAATAATAAGCGTTTTCTTTTTCTTTTTTTTCACTTCTTTCAATTCATGTTTTATCTGGCTATTTTATTTTATGGCCATTCGCCTGACAGAGCTGCTTTATGCGTCTTTTTTTTCGAACGTTTGCGAATATCGCAACATGATATTTGTGCGTTTATGTATATATTTGTTTATCTCTTTGGCATTAGTCTAACCTCATCAACCAAAAAAAAAAAATTGACACAGAGGATTTCTTTGAGTATGATCTCTATTTACAGAAGAACTCTGAAATCTAGTTTTCTTCTTAGCAAACGCCCTTCAAAATGAGCTCAAATTTGCCATCTAAATTTATGAGTCGTCTACGTTCTACTATCGTTCGAGTATTACCATAGAACGATATTTGAGTAGACCAAATAGGTTTGCACCTATTTAATCTACTCAAATATGTTCACTGCATGGAGCATAGACAATAGCAATTTTAATTTTTTCACCTCAACGATGTGAAATGAAAAGCTGAAGAGTGAATTCGAAATTCTTTGTAGCCTGGATAGTGGAAAGCGACATTTGTCTGGCATTAGCATCATTCAGCATCATCTGGCATCATGACATCATTGCATCGTCTAGCAGCACCTTCCGTTGAAAAACAATGCCATCGAAAATGGTAAGCGACGTTTCTAATTTCTTTGTCAAGACTGCATTAGCAAGCACATTTCGTCAGTGTTTATCTATATGTATCCCGGTGTCTGTTTGTACATCTCTGTAGTAATTCCAAATGAGCAACCACTTGAACTAGTGGCACGAAGTTTGGGGCATATAATGCGCCCAATAGGTCAATCATATCAAATTTCAAGTGAATCTGTTAAAGGGATCGAAAACGAATCTTCATAGATGTTTTTGTGTATGTGTATGTGGCAGCTGACTGTACAAAAGAAACTCAAGTTGCAGCTTACACAGGGCTAATATACTCATTACGCACTTGTCCGCACAAAAAAAAACTATCACATTTTCGCTTAATCAAAAGTAGTGCTCTCATCGTCAAAGGGCCGCGGATTCCGCGCCCGTGGATCGCTCCATGGATTCCCATTTTGCGCGGCTGGCTCAAGATTAAACGTTCCCTATTTCGGGGCCATCGATGAGCCTATGGCGTGGCGGAGTCGCAAAATTAACGTTGACTAAATCGGCGAAATTGCAAAAAGCGCGTATTGTGCCAGCCAGCATCTGTGTCATTCATTCCCATTTATTTATTGCTTTTAGATCGTTTATTTGTGTTCATTTAATTATCTCCTACATTTTGAGCGACATATATATCCACATTTTCAACCATATATCAGCGCTCATTTATAAGTTCTAGCATCATCCATAAGAACCGTCACGAAGGATTGCAATTGGCAATAAGAGAATAGAGAACACTGCAACCAAAAAAACGAAGCGAAATAATTGGCCCTAATAGTATTTTTTTCCGATTTCCGTTTTATATGTTTAATTTTGAACATATTTCCGCTTATTTTAAAGAATGGAGCTATGTGGCAAAGCATATTTTCTATATTGTATTTATAAATGTAAAGCGAGCTAGAACTAACTAGAAATTAGAATTGAAATAAATATATGAACTCTAGAATTTTATAAGAAGTTGGAATGCGAAAGCATTATTATTTTATTTTTTTATTTCTTCAAAAATTTTGCTCTCAATACGCAAAATTTTGTATTCTATTTTTTAATCCATTTTCAATATTCTTATTATCTATATTTGTTATCTTCTTTACCAAAGTTGTTTTTACTCTTCCACTAATTTCTCATTCTTATTCTCATCTTCTTTAATTTTCCATTCCACTAATTCTCTCCAGCAATAAATTTTCTTTTTTTTTCCTATTTTTTGCATTTGTTAGTTAATCATTGATATACCAATCAAAAGAATGGTGTCAACGATTGCTTGCTTGCAAAACTGCTGTTGAGTTCACTACGGGAGTCCAGAGATAAGGTAGTACATTAATCTGGTCCTATCACTACTTTCCATTTTATCTGTTTTAAGTCTACAGCTTGAATCTCTTAATCAGTATCTTCTTTAGTTTCTTTTCGAACTTCTTATTTTGCAATTGCGCTCTTGCTTTTTAACCTATTAACGCTAGTTTCATGCAAATATTGTGCCAATAGCGAATAATTTTCTTTCGAAAGTCTAATTCTGCTTTGTTTTTCCAATTCCAATGAGTTCATTTCAATGGGAAAACTTTGATTTTCTCAATAGCTCAATAGCTACCAATAGTTCGTTAATTGGCATAATTTTTCTTATCATTTTTGAAGGAATTAACAAAAAGATCAATAATAAAAATGAAAAAAAAATACGAATCGAGAAATCAACGTTTACTTTTCATTTGTGCTGTTTTGATTATGGTCACATTGTGGTATAGCTCACTCATAATAGAGGTTCTTATAGAATGTTCGCGAATGAGTTGCTATGTTTATTCAATCCAGCAGGCTTATTATGTTATTGCCACTCTTTCTCTTTTCCCTCCCCAAACCCAATCGGTTCTGCTCCTCTCGTAGGCGAATCATTGAGGATTATCCTTCGGTGATTGGTCAGTAGCATGTGAACAAATGCGAATAATTTTCGAGCCATAAGGCTGAAATCACAATGGACATCGAATGCAGTAACTATGCTTTCAGCTTGAAAAATCAAATTGCCTGTCGACAATTTTTTATCACGAACAGTAAGAAATTAGGGCATTATTTTTCATTCTCATTTTCCTTTTAGAATTGCTACGATTACATATGCAAAGTCGAGCACTAGAGCATTCACACACATATAAGGGACATGGAATTTCATAGGAGTTTCAGTACAATTTGACTGAAACTTGCTGAATGAAAGACGATCCAAATGTTAGGGAATCATTTGTAAAGTTTCCATAATTGTAGTGTTTTTAGTTACTTACATAAATTATAAAATGTTAACTTTCGATTGAGTTATGATTTTCTTATAATTCACATAAATTATAAAAAAATTCATGAAGTTTAACTTATCAGAGATTAGCTTTAGCGAAAGAATTGCGATAAAATATCTGAGTTAGGAAAACAACGGTGATCTAATGTAATGAAATAGGGTGATATTTGAAGGAAAAAGATTAGTGACGTTGTTCATATTTTGGTATTTAGTTGCTGATATTAACAAGACCATTAGTTTATCAAGTAATTCAATGATCCTTAAAAATATATCTATGATAACAGGATGAGCTTATTTTAGAGATATTCTGACTTATGATCTGGAAGAATTGACATCAAATAAATATTTGCTATTTATACATCTTTGGTTTAATCTTTGCATTCTTCATTTCCCATGAAAAATTTCTTCTTTTAGAAAAATTCGGAGGAGGAACAAATGAAAATAATAAATGAAAAATGCAGAGAAAAAACTAATCCAAAGATGCATTAGTAGCGAAAAAATACTTCCTATATAAACAATTGATAGCCTATAGAAAAAGGCTAAAAGTCACTCACGTAGGAGGTATATTGAAACAATATTTCGACTAACATTTTTATTTTGTAATACTTTGTCAGTTCTATAGTGCTGTTCTTGAATTATTGAGTTATAGGAGAGTTTAATTATTTTAAGCCGAGATGATTGATGAGAATATTTCTTTGGTCTGCGACACGAAGAACGAACATCTTGAAATGAATGCATAAGAGTGCTGCTTTCTCTCGATTATTAGATGTAGTGAATTTATTTTTTTAGCTTTCTATAAGAAGATGAAGAAAAGATAAACGAAGAAATAGAGGAGATAACCCTCTGGCCATATGGGAATTACCGCTATAGCATATTTGGGGGGGTGAAAATAACGACAGCACAACATAAGTGCATCGTTGTTGAATCGAACGCATTTAACATGTTATTGTTTTGGTGTTAGTTGATTGCTTCGTTGGTTGATTGGTTGTTATTGAAAGGCGTTTTCGCTCTGTCAAGCGGCAGTTCGATGCCGTAGGCCACAACTATTCAATTGATATCCTCTCTTGGCTAATGTGATGTTAGTTTGAAGCAAGAGCACAATCGATGCCGCAGTCGCATTTTTACATCTTGCATCGTTTTACTCTTTCATATATTTTACATCAATCGTCTATATTTTCAATAAAATGTTGCATAAAATTCTTAAACTTGTCAATATATTTACAAATTTGGCGTATTATATTCGTTCATATAAGAATTTCAAATAATATAAATTCGTTCGTTTCTAATGATTGATTTCCTAAGGATTTTATAGAGCTTCGTTATGCTGAAATTAATATTCTCATATGTATTTTGTTGGGAAACAATTTTGCAAATGATGAAATTGCTTGTTTAAAAAAATCCTTTGCTTGAGCGAATCGCATAATGCTGGTTTCTTTGCATCCCGAAATGAATTTTTTAAAATTTTTCTAAAGGAACCTTGTAGATCACCTTGTTGAACATCCAATCTACAAACAATAACGCTTCATTACGTTGCTCTCTTAAATGTTTATGATATATAAAATGCATTGCATTTATGGAAAATATTATGAATATATAAATTAGAGCAATGAGGAACATCAACGAAACGATAGAAAACCTTTGCTTAACTATTGACCCATCATATTCAAGATGGGTTCTTTTTCAACTGAATTCCTGTCGCAGTAAAGTACTTCCGGTCAATTATCGGTTATAGTTTTTTCATCACAAAAAGTTTCCCCGATGGAGAGACAGAATCTCAAAAAACTGCACTTCCATCAAATTTTGGCCTACAATGTAACGAATTGCGCAGAACGCGTAAAAAGCATTTAAAAATTAAAAATGCGACCTGAAAAGAATTGTTACGTTAATAAAAACTAATGTCATCTGTTGAGGTACAAATGAACAATGTTGGGGGGAGATTAAAGTAAAAGAAGCTACTATGGGGAAATAGGATAAAGGATGGAGGAAAATACGCATAGTACTAAACTTTATTGAAACTATGCTAATGAATCAACGAAAAAATTGTTTTCAGACGATGAAATTTGTTTACGTTTACACGAGAATGAAATTGTTTACACCATAAATTATTCATTGAATTGACGTTTTAATCAACATGAATATTTTATACTTTTCGTCGAATTGAAAAATTGCTTTTTATATCTCTAATGGCCAATGTGAGTCTTTGTTGATCTCGTTTCATTTTGTTTACTTCACTCATAATTCATTCATTTCATTTCGTTATTTCAACTCTTACAGAATTGTTGTTCCTTCCCGATGTTTGTGTGAGCAAATTAAGTTTCAAATTTTGCAATCCTTTGCTTCTTTCATCTACTATTCTTTTCGTTCCTATTTTTACTTCTCAAGCTGTTTACGGCCAGAAAGCTCTGCTTTTCTTTGTTCACTGAGTATATATACATTATTTTGTTCAGCTTATAGAAATTAATTTATAGTGAAGTAGGGAAAATACGGTGATATGACTTTACGTAATTTTCGATAATAAATCACAAATAATTAGCACCTTAATTTTACTTAGCTTTATCTTCTGACGTTTATTCTGCTTGCCTTCTAAGCCATTATTATGAAAGATTTGATATCTGATCTTTTAATTAGCGCTCTCGACCATGTTGCCAAAGTTTCATTGAGTACGAGCAGTCTGTGCTCCTCGTCAGGTTTTCCAGTATGCTATTTGTTGTTGAGATCACACAGAATTGGTCGCATTTCTGTTCCACAGTCAAATAAATGTTTGTTCTATTAGCTAGCTGCTGTATCTACTTTCGCTTGCGTGATAATGCTTCCTCTTGTTCTTTGAAAAAGTAATCTTGAGTCTACATCAATTAGGATAAAGCTTTGGTAGAGTGAAGAAAAACGCTTCATTTTATATAGTTCCACGTTGAATTTGCTCTTCCCGGAAGGAGCTCTTGTTTATGACGAAGAAGTTCATTATAGCATTTCAAAGACCATTGGAAAGCTCAGTTAAGTAGTCGCCCTAACATAAGAAACAAGTCAGTATAATGATAAGACAAACCTGCAAAGAGTCTACCACGAAGAAGTGGCACTAGTGTTTGAAGAAACAGTTCAATCTTGTTGCAATGAAAATCTTTCAAGAACCTAGATATGATTCAACAGGACAGCCATGTGGCAATTGAACTGTGCAATGCGAATGACCTTTTCGCAGTAGAAATGCTCGTTGCGTCAAGTTATGCTTCAAAGATATTTCTTTCTCAAGCAGAACAACTTTAAAGATTGATAAAGATAAGCTCAAGCTTAAGTAGCTACCATTATGTACAAGAATTTGCAGGGATCTCATATTTTGTTCAATTATAATAGGTATTACGACATAGCATTATTCAAAGAAATGAGTTTGAACGACAAGAGGATGCATTATGTGAATGATGAAATGGAAATTATCAAAAGGAAACGAGGAAACGAATGAAAAACATTGCCCATAGCAAGTGATTAGATATTGAGATGTTTTTAGCGGGAAAAAAAGGAAACGGAAGTGAATAATAGTGCATTATACTAAAAGAACTTGAAATAACAAAATAGGAAGTAAATATTAGAAAGATGAAGCGAATAAACAACCAGTAGAAATGAAGAAGCGAATTAATAAAAGTAAACAAAAACGATATATTTATTGAATTGAGATGTCTTTAGAATTCACCTAATCGAAATGGAAAATTTCAATTTATCCTCGAATTCTTAGTTAGACTGAGCACCCTGTGAATGATAAATTTGAAAAAAAAGCATGCGAAATTGTTGAATTATAACGTCAGAGCAGTTTTGATCCCATTATCAACAACGTGTTTTTCAAATGGATTTCGTAGTATCGATTGTATTTTATAAGTCCTATTCCACCAACATTACTCTACTATAATAAAATTCTGATAATATGCTCACTAATGAAACGTTTGAGAGTAGAAATAGTGATCATTTCATTGATGACGTCATCGTTGACATTGAAAATTTACTGCTTTGCGCGTATGTGTTTTTCAAGAGCTTATTGAAGTAAATTACAAGCATGGCTGTTTTCAACGTCCAGCATTCGATAAACAAAATAAAACAAATTTACCTCAAGGTGTTGCAAGGCAATGAAAGCGATGCATCTGCTATATTCTTTGAAGAAGTCATAAAGGCTTTCAATAATACCATCTCTATTACCCTCAGAAATCAACAAAAGTATATATCCCCACAAGTAGTATATACCCTCAGAAGTGTATACTCTCAGAATTAAAAAAAAAAATTCGAAGAGAAAATGAAGCTATGCCTTGAAAGAAATAATCGCAAACTTGCAGAATACCGACGTAAAAGACGATCTTAAAAGCTGCAGAAATTCCATCAACAGTTTACTGACGTAATATGAGGCTAAACAGATAAATAAGCAATTCAAGGGATGCGCGCAAAATTTTGAAAAGTAAGAGAGAGATCGAAATATGTGAAATTGTGGCAAAAAAAGTGAACGGCGGTGCTGATTGGAAAACTATGCTTCGATGCGCTCATATTTTTATGATTTTTGCTATGAAATCATTCACGATGTCAGCGGAGATGTGCAAATATGCCTAATGGAAAAATGAACGGAAGTAGTGGCGACATCAATGACGGTTATATGAGTCGAGAAAAAGCTTTCAGAATGGCAAGCATAGACTATAATACCATCACAATCTTATAAAGGGAAAACTCAAAAAGATATTTGTACCAATTAAAGGAAAAGCTTTCTAAGATTTCTAAGGAAGCTTTCTAAGGTTTCTAAGGAAGCTTTCTAAGGTTTCTGTTGAGCTTTCTAGGATTTCTATAGAATTATTCCGAATTTAACGAAACCGACAGATTCTCAGCCGGTAACCGTGTGGAAGAAGGAGAGTGTTGCCGCATAGTGGGGCATGAGAAAGAGTCGCGTCTGCAAGCTTATATAAAGTTTTAGCTAGAAGCTTGATGAACCATTTTCCAGTACCTCGCACAGAATATATAAATTTCGAACAATGAAGCGATGCGAAGAAAGCAAAGAGAATTCATAACAGAGTTGGTTTCTTTTTTGTGCTGGTCGTTTGCTTGTAGATCACTCCTTTTTATGCTGATCGTTTGCTTGTAGATCACTGTAGCAAAGGCAAGGTAAAATTTCGCACCGTTCTTCGTTTCGCAGTATCATACGATGTTCAGCTGCCCTCAGTGGTGAATTTGTTTCGTATTGCCCTGTTGCACGCAGTAGTTCTTTCTATCTTGTTATATTTGGTTATCATTAACAATCAATTACTTCGATTTATCTGAGGCAATCATTTTCGCAAATTTTGCGAATTCGACTTTTATTATATTCTCGATAGGAACCCATCTATGACGTTCATCAGTATCAACTATACGGTGAAATCATTGCCGATTATAGACAAGTCTGATAATTTTTTTTTCGTTATTGATAAATTGATGAATGATATAATCATTCATAAGTTTGCAAAGAATCTATATATTACTTTCGTTAGCACTCATAATTATAGCTAGAAACGTTTTTATTATTGAAATGCTAATGCAATTGATTGAAATGAAAATGACAACTAATTAGTATTGATGCTGTCTCTCTTTTCTGATGAGGTGTCTAATTGCTTAGAATTGGTAGAGAGGAATGGAACATGATCTTGAAAGGACGATAAAATGTTACTGAAATGTTAAATGTTTGTCCATTAGGAGGTCGAGGATTCTTATTTCTTTTCTTACGGTAAATTCTTCCTCTTAGATTTCAAATTGCCTTTCGAAATCGGCATTTCTTCGTTGCACGTTTCTTCTCTATCTACGTTAGCATTGCTTTAGAGCTCTTTAATTGCGTTTGCAGCAGCATTCAAAGGTGGTGTTTTATTCGATTGATGTTGTGCTGCTATATCTATTTTCAATTCACTTACCAAAATCTAAATGGTATTTTTCATCCTAGATAAATAGCTATAGTAATTCATAATGATGCCTTCATTTCATACTTCTTTCTAGCTTTAATTTCCATAGCTTCTGTGTGCTTCCCTGAGAATCATCCTTATCTTCCATTTTTCTATGACTCTGCAAATATCTCATTCCACTACGAAATGCAATACTGTTGTTTATCTTATTTCGATTTTATCTACGTTAATTGTTGTGTATTAGTAATATATTTGCTGTTGCTATTGAATTAATCCATTTTGAAGTGTTGGTGTATTGATCAAACACACTTCTTCCTCATCCTTATGACAAACAACTTCTAAGCAAACTTCACCTGGAAAGTAAAGCTTCAGCAGGCTTTTTTACCAAGTAAAAAACATCATTCGGTTCGTTTTTTTTCTCAGTCGCAACTGAAATTCGGTTTTCACTGAATACCCTGGGGGAGTAACCAATTGATATTTCTGAAGTGCATTCGGTTTCAACCAACTTTCTTTTGTGAACCTTCGTTAGATTATAAGCTGAAAGAAATTTCCACTGTTAACGATCATATTTCCATCAATTGATTTGTTATGAATGCCCAAAAAGCAACACTCGAATGTTAAAGCGCTATATTGTGGCAGTGAATGTGAATTATTTTAGCTAAATATTCATCATTTAGCAAATGCTATAGATTACTAAAAGTGCTTACCGAGTGGTTCCATTAAGAGCAAATTCCATGTAAAAGTTTTTACTTTTTCTTATTTTAGTAGAAATTATATTTTTTTAATAGTTTATGCTAGTAGTGCTATCCTTCAATAAAACTACAATCATATCCGTATTAAAGTTCGTAATTTTATTGCTCTATTGATAAATTTTCTATATTATTTAATCACCGGAAAAGGTTTGATCTTTTTGGCATAAATTTTATGGTGTAAAAATTGTATTTTAGTAGAAAAATTTGGCGTAGAAAGAAAAATTTGGCGTAAAAATTCTATGGCTTAAATATCACTGTTTATTCTAATCTATTGTTCCTTTCGTTTATTCTCTTTATTTACGAATTCTCTTTGCTGTGCGCATATTGCTGATGATTTCTATCTCAACTGTTTTCTGACGTTTTCTCTACGAATAAATAATTTCGGATTAGAAGTGATATGCGATGGGATTTGAAAGATTGATAACTTTATGAATGTCAATGACATATTGTGTCTTAAATATTGCTTTCTAATACACTGGAATTATTTTCGCATTCAACATTTCTTCATAGGAAATTTATTGCACATTTGAAAGCTTTTCTAGTTATTTAGAGCATCTTTTCTATCCTATCGATAATTAACTTAGCTGAAAAGTTGGAATTTTTATCTACGAATTCAAGATTTCTTCGTTGTGTGAATAAACAAAAACCATTTCAATCTTCTAAAATAGAAAACTAAACAATAGCTGCATTCTAACCGATCTACTTTTATCTTTTCAAATAGAAATGAACAAGTTACCCATTAGGGAATTGTATTCCAATATCTTTTCATATCTTCATTCTAACTATTTATCAATTCAATATCCCTTCTTTAGTGGTTCAACAAAATAGCAATAAAATTCATCAAAAGACCAATTCTTCCGTTTCTCTTCATCCTCTTTCTTTCAATATTCGGCTGTCGATATTATTAACCATTGAAGATTATTGCTTATTGTTTGGATATGAGCGAATATCCCCTAAAGGGTTTATTAAACCATTAATTATTAAACTCGTAAGTGCTGTAATCGTTTACAAATTCGATATGATTATTGCAATTATTGAGCGCATAAAATATGAACTTTTGCACTTCTTAGCTATCTTATTTGTTTATACACTCATCTTTTGCATCGAAAAGAATTGCAAAATATAGTAATAATATTGTGATAATATGATTGAAATATTGATTTCGAATTAATTCATTTTTTAATCATAATCTAGGCGATCGTTATGGAAATATTTTATGAGAACAACATTTTGAATGTGCCGCATTTATAGGAAAGCATTTATATATAATTGATTTATCGTCCTATCAATGATTAGTTATTATTCCGTCAATAATTCGATTTGCTATTCGTTCATATACGTATTCATTTAATTTATCACCTTCTCAATACGCCATTTTCAAAAGTTGGAGCGATCTCTTATATTGACCGAAAATTTAGAATATATGAACACAATAATTGTGAATTTTAATTTCGATCACATATTGTTTATCTATTTTTCGTTCACCTTCAATGTTTTCTACCATTTTTATTGCCCACTATATGTCTTATGTACAATAAAAGCCTTCCATTTTAGTAACATATTTTTTAGCCTATATGCTAATTGTGCTTTTATCTAATAAATTTATCTACTCAGATTATTGTGCTTTTATCTAATAAATTTATCTACTCAGATATATTTTTTTGAAAAATTTTCTCAACTTCTGAATATCTGCCTTTATTTGTGGAAAGTGTTGGTTGGATTTTTGAAAAAAAAAGCACTATTTCATGTTGACGTCGAATTATTTTTGAAAATGCAAGTGTCTTAATAGATAGATAATTTTATTTAGTTATAGAGATAAATTGAAAAAAAAAACATTCAGTAATACAAAGAATTGACTTTAATATGAATGGACCAAGAAATATTTAATTAATTTCTTAATTGATTACAATTTAGGTGAAATTTAATTTCAACATCATTAATGGCACTTTTACCACTTAAACAATATTCGTCACAATCGAATTTTTTAAAGTTCTCTGAACGTTGTTTATTTATCACGTAATTGATTCAACGTTCATAGAAGCGTACCACTTCTTTAGATTACTTCTAGCTACCTCCAGATGTCTAATGCCGATTGTTTTCATTGGTGAAGTTATCATTCCTTTTAGGCTGTCATCAGGTTCATCTTATGAATGTATCGATATATGAGCGATTAAAATGTGTCTACTAAACTTCTAACAAATCGACTATCCTCAAGTTGTATCTCAGAGATGGAACTTTGGAGTGACCACATATCTTTATAATTGTTGTAATTTTTTTTGGTATTGTTGATGTTCACATAAATTAAAGAATAAATTGAGAACTTCAAAAAAAAGGTAGTTGAATAATTTCAAACACGAAAGTTGAGTGTTCTTCGAAAAAGTTACGAAGAATTTATCACGGATATTGAAAAAAAAAATTGATTTTATTGAAATACACACGAAGTATTGGTTACCGATGGCGATGAAGGAGAAAATTTAAGCCGCATTAGGCGTTTATGCATTTTTTTTTTGTTCATTTCATATCTCTTGCCCATTCCTCATCTCTACCATGGTCGTTAAAAAAATTTTTCATTTGCACAAATATTTTTCATCGTCTTCTCACTCTTTATCGATTCCTTACTGTGCATTTCTATCTATGGGGGTTTTTTTTGAAACTATAACATATCTCTATTACTATCGTGTTTAGAATCTACGCATTTATCCCATTCATAAGTTTCATTCAATTGCGGTCGATGATTCAGTCAACAGTTTGCACCCATCGATCCATAATATGATCCATTTTACTTGTAATGAGAACATTGAGGACATATATTTGCTAATTTTTGTGCCGTAAAAAAAGACAACGAGGATATCATTCGTGTTATTCAGCTCGCAAGCTCATTCATATGCTAAAACTTGAGACCCTCTCTACAATGACAAAAGCGTTAAGCTCAAATAGTCTTTTTTACTGGTTGTGTACTTCTGAGGCAATGAGCAATAATACGCTGGCATAGCTCCTCTTTTGAATGGGCTTTCATTCGGCGGCAAAAATCCATTCAAGCAGAAGCATCAATAATTTCCAATCATTAAACCTTAATGCTTCAATAAGTGATTTTCGTCGTAGATTCCCACTATTTAGCGATTCTACTACAGCTTCGAGCAATCTGCCTGGACTTCAGGTTCTCTTTAGTAGTGACCCTTTTAAAGTTCAATCCGTGGTTCTTTGACCGTGTCGAAAGTGATTTATCACAATGATTTGAACTTTATTTACAACTCATTGCTTTTGCAAGCAAGAATTTATGTCGATAACTGTTTTTAAAATAATTTCACAAGTTTTTTATATATTAGAAAAATTTATCAAATGAAATTTATATTGTGATACTCGGCTATACAAGATTTCGAATTATATCCTTTAATTTCAAAAGAATTTTTGGCATTTAAAAATATTAAAAGTTCATGCATTTTGCGAATAACCAAAATCGAATTCCGTCGTATTTACGATAATAGCCAGCAAAGAAGTGAAGCTTTCATGGGAGATTTGTATGAATTCTCAATTCGAATAAAATATTGATGACGTGTTTTTACTAGCGGATGCCGTGTCATCATATCTTTTGGCGCACTTTAGAGCATTTTTGATCAAGATTTCCATGTGGCTTCAATATGCATCATTCCCATTTTTTCTAAAGTATTCTTCCCCACTATCTTCTTTTTCCAGGCAACTTTCCTTCTAGTCTTCAATTCCTATACGCCTCTTTCCCAAATAATATCTCCCCTCTTTCTTCCTTCCGCTATGCCATCTATTCATCTTTTCAACTATGATTAGAAACGAGTGCAATGAAAGCAAGTTATAAATAAATATGTGAACTTTCATAAGTTTGCCACAATTGAGTGTTCAACAACTTCTATAAAACTCCCGAAATTTCAACAAATACGATGAGAAAATTATTCGAAAACTTTAAATTTGCGGCGCTTGCAATATCTTTACTAATTAAATCAAATTTGGCACAAATCCATTTCAATGTTATTTTATAATCTCTCTTTGAATTCTGCAGCGATACTTTTCTTCGGTTATAGCATTTACACTTTTGCATATGCAAATATTTTAATACGCTGTCAAGTTTTCATACTCTATCTCTAATTGTCAAGCTGTCACATAAATGTGGTGTTTATTCTGGAAAACCAAAGTACATTTCACTAGATTCATTGATATTACATAAGCTGCGTGTCTTTTAATGGTTATGTTATCGTATAATCTCTTACTTTATGTTATTATTTTGACTTCCTAAGACTCTATTGATGAATAGCGCTTGAACGTTATAAACTTCTTGCGGAATAACTAGTTATTTACTAAAGCGTTCTGATTTAGCTCTTTTGGATAGACATTGAAAATTTCTTAAATATTGATGTGTTTATGCTTTTGTATATGTCTGTGTGTTTCAGTGTGTTCCAGTGTGTTTGTGTTTGCGCGTGTTCGCATGTGTGTGTCTTTGCATATGTTTATGTGCTTGTTTTTGTCTATGTTTGTGCCCATGTTTTTTAATGTGCGTTTTGTGTGCTTATATGTGCTCGTGTGTGCATGTCTATCTTCGTATATGTTTGTGTGTATGTGTTTCCGTGTGCTTTATATATGTGGGCACATGCGTATCTGCATGTATTTGTGTGTGTGTGCGTGTGTGTGTGTGCGCGTGTGTGTGTGTGTGTGTGTCTGTGTGTCTGTGTATGTATGTATGTATGTATGTATGTGTGTGTATATATCTATGTATGTGCGTACGTGTGTGTTGTCATTGGGAGATTGTGTCTATTCAATACGTCAGTGTTCTGCAATTTGTATAAGTGTAAAAAATCAAGTTGTCTTGAAGTGCAAAATATAAAATCGCAAATGAGCAGGTGTACTTTTTTATCTAGCGACGGCTTTGCATATCTTATGAATTTGAATCCTTAATATTGTAAAAATTGTCAGTAAAATGAACTAACGAGAAGTATTCACTTTGCCCATATTTATAAGCAATAATAACGTCTTTTCGATGATTAAGAATGCTTGAAAAATTTCGATTTCACGTCGAACAGACTGTGAGATTTTCTCCATTTGTCGTATTATCAAAAAGTGGCAAAATTCTCACTTTGAATTCTTCCACCACGAATGACCTCAACGAATCTTTCGTGGAATTGTCTTATAAAGTCATTTAGTTAACTGAAAATTTTATGTGGATTTCTTTTTTTTTGGCGCAAGAATGAAACAATTTTCAGTTGATAACATGAAGTGTATAGAAGCTAGAAAGCGCCTCTTTTCCGGCAGCTTTAAAATCGAAAATCGGAGAAAGTTGTGCAAGCGGAAAGCGAAATGCTCATCGCGCACCGGAAATGATGTCTAATGTGGTTTGCTTGCTCGTTGATGCTACCACACACTTACATAATTTCAAGAAAAAAAAGAAACGGAAATCGATCTCTACACAAAATTAGACATATGTGTGGTTTTTTTTTTTTGCTCAACGCAATCTACAAATTTTATACGGCATTATCACAAAGCGCAAATTCCAGCGCTAATATGCTATCGGCAATAGAAGTTTGAAGTCGCTTTGTTTACATTCATTATATTTGATTGTTCTTTCATCTTTCCGCTTGTAATATTTCTTTTAAAAGTGAAAATTTAATTGAATTATAATTCATTCTCAAAATGCTAACAATGACATCAATACTAATCGACCGTGCTTGAAAATGAAACGCATATATAAACGCAAAATAAGAGGATATTAATAGAAGGCAGTTTTAATGTCGAGTTACTGTGTATGCAAGACGTTCACATTTTTAGGCCAAATTCTTGCACAAACCGAATCTCTTTTCACACTTCATTGAATAAATTCACTCATGCGAAATAATTGGTTCGCTTAGCTGTACGTAGTTAAGGCAAGCAATTTGTTTTTAGAGTAAACAATTGTGGGCATTTCCATATATATCAAAATTAAAAGGGCTAAGGAGTGAGGAAAACGGGGAGTGGGGGAAGGAAGTGGGATAAGCGCGGAAGCAATAAAAGGAGCAGCTCTTACGATCCGATTTTTAAATTGAGGAAGAAATGCATCCTACTCCTTCAGATCCTTTCCCTCCGATTCCCTCAAAAAGGAAACGCATTTTGACGTTCGGGAAAAAACCAACGCTTATAAACCTATATAGAAATTTCCTCAAAATATATTTTAAAGTATAAAAACACTCGAATATTCTTATTTAACCTTTTAAATTTGCAATAAATACTTGCGCATTATGCGTATTATCTCTGTTCGACCCTTCAGTGAAACATTATAAACGCAGAGGCTGGCATCAACAATAGCACATTTGACAAAGTCGCAACTTAGTTTTTTTTTTTTTTTTTGCATATTGAAATATCCTCTAATGAATTAGTTTCTCATATGAATAAAGAGATCTAGAAAATTTACATAATTAAAAAACACCACATGCAATAAATATTGCAGCGTTAGTTGTCTTATTATGCATTTTTGCAAATTTCGCTTGATAGAAGCGCAACTCAAGCCATATCATATTTGATTTTACGTATGTACGCATGTGTCCATCCGTCATTGTCGTCGCTTTGAACTGAAAATGATGAGAGGGTATGCGCAACTTTTATTTGCGCTTGCTTCTTCGCTTACTTGATTAATTTAATGCATCCTAACGTAGCGCTGACGAGAAGTGAGTGGGTCAAAATATTTTTCTTTCAACGATGATTTATGCTGCATCGCATTTTTACAATTTCTTAAAAACTATCTGCGTAATTATTGCATATAGTAGGTCAAAGAAGCCATATTAATTATTGCTACAATGTAAATAATTCTTATGATGTTTTAGATGTAATTAATAAATATAGTAAACATATAAAAATGGTTACTGCCGACTTCTTCATTTTGTTTATGGCATTGCTCTACGATGTTCTCATTTAACTAAATTTATAGTCAGTGAAAATTATGTTACTTCTGCTGGGGTCATTTTTAGACAAACTAAAGGAGTGCTGATGTGAGGAAATCCCAATCCCAATATAGCTGATCTCACCTTGTCCATTATGGAATATAAGTAGGCCAATATTTCAACTTGTAGATACGTCGGTGATTTACTGTTATTCAACATCGATAACTTTCAATGTATTGCTAAATTAATCTATAGAGACTCACTATAAACAGCTAACTTTTTGGATTTAAATTATATATTATGTATAACGATGCCGTCTCAAACGTCTATGCTAATACGGATCAATTTAATTTTTCTGTGAATAAATACACTCAATTGGACAGTGATATCTCACTGTTCATGCATAAAAACCTTATAATTTCCCAAATCTATAGGTTTAGTAAATTGTACTCATTTAGGGTGGACTTTATTAAAAAGCGTAAAGGAGTGCTAAAAAATTATAAGGACGAAGGTCTTAGTGTTTCTCCAATAAAAAATTTCTATGTAAAGCATTATTTAGTAAACTAGAATGAGTCTACAAATTTTATCTACCTAGTTAAATAAATAAATTAAAATTTATTTATTTATTCCTACTTAGTTTATTGTTATATGACGTTTATGTGTTGGTTTTGCTATTTTATTACGATACCTATATTAGTATTTCTTCGTTAGAATCTTTTAGGGAACTTTAAATGTTATTCGTTTTGTTTTGATAGGTTTCACATCAAGCATAGATCACATAAATATTGCTCTACCCGCGATAGTACTGCTCGGTTTATGCTGTCAACATTGACATTTACATTTATCGATTACTAATTAGTATTACCCTTCATGTCGATTACGCATCGTTTGCTTTATGCCTTAAACTATACGAATTTTAACTTATTACTTTTGGATATACCTTTCATTCTAAATATATTTTAAATATACTCTGGTTTTTATACTCAATCTTTCTATCACACCATTTTTAGACTTTGCTTTTTCTTTTATTATGGCTCGTTCCCCCGTTTTCATAACTCTTTACTTTCACGCTTTAATATAACTTTCTACACGACTCTTCACATATTTTTTTGGTATATTTACTCAAAATCTTTTATTTTCATTTGTTTCAATTTATGTAGGATTTTCATAACCGTCACCAACATATTTTTTTAATAATAAAGCTTTAATTTTTATTCCATTTTCAGTCTCTCTTGTTTTTTATTTTTTATTGCCTTTGGTTTCCACTAGACAGCGCTAGATTTTATATTACCTTTTAATGCAATAATGGTAACCATACTACTATTTATCTCCTACAGTAGTAGAATTCAGTTACTTATAATACTTTAAATTTTAGGGTAATTGTATTTTAACAATTCAGTACGCCTATATAAGTAAAGTTATGCTGGCAGTTGAGGTTATATTAGTCGTCAGTGTCATATGTCTTTATTTCATGTTGGCGTTTAATGCCTCATTATTATTGTGCTTCTCGCGTAACTTCTTCCCCTGGACATTGGGCTACAAGCTGTTCTTGTAGAGATAGGAAATGGAGCTCGGTGGTAAAAGCGGCTTGAGTTCTACTTCTTAAACGACTGTTTTGGAGAATAGGACGAAAGCGGACTATGGTGATGAGGTAGGTGCCATTGTGTTTAACTTTAGTATTTATCATGCATTTTTTAATATAAGTTTTGCGTATAGTTTTCTTTTCTATTTATTTTTCTTTCCACTTTTTTTTCTCTCTCTCTCTCCCTCCCTCTCTCTCTCTCTCTCTTTCTACGCAAACCTAAATTATCTTTGCAACTTCTCATACTAACAGGGTTATGCGTATCGTTCTGACGATGGCCCGTGCATAACTGAGGTGCACATATAAACGAATAAGGGCGGAAACATGGTCACCTTTTATTCTTATAGGTAATCAATCAGTGTCTTACTGTTGCATCCTTAACATCCAGTCTCCTAACAGTGGTCTATTGCCTCTATGTTTATGCTCGCGAAATATTTGCCTTTACTTATATGTTCTTAATGGTGTTTCTCCCAGAGTGCCATATTCGTCTCAGTCTCTACGCTTGTTGTATATAATGGATTTTCCATGCAACTATGCGCTCTAAAACAAATATAACTAATAATAACTCAACGTACACCTTTATTAATTTTTCCATTAGAGAAACTTTTTGAATTTTGGAGGTGTACCTATACATTTATTTTGTAAGGCTATGTTAAGCAATTAAGCATATCTATGCATTTGCTTTACCTTTATAAAGCTTTTAAGCATTTGGCAAAAGAGTGTTCATCAATTCGTTGTTTTCGCATTTCGTTCCTCACATTTATAAAAGCCCAAAAAATTTTATGAACATTTGTTGTAACCCTACAGAGCCTGAGATGAGGAATCAGATTCTTGCTCATTCAATAGTTTGGTGGATGAATCTAGGCAATTCATTGATCGGCTGCGAAAGAAGAGATTAATCATCGAGAGTTACATCGGTTTTTTAAGGTTAGCCAGTCGAAGTCGATATTGTATACGATTTTTGATGCTAGTTAGGAGCTCACTTGAACTGCTGCTATTTCCTTTTGCATTCACTTTTCTTCACTTATGTCCCCAAGTGGTTCTTGAGAGTGTTTTTTCTTATCGAGTGCTTTTTGTGGCTTTCTTATATTAGCGGATGCTGTGATCGGTGACACATCTAATACTACGCCTAGCTTCCGCATAAGTAAACAAAAATTTTATAAGAGTTTTGGCCGCATAGAACTAACATTAGTTATGGCAAGGAGGGAATACGTAAATCTTGAATCTTTTTGTTAGAATCACAGAATTCTATAGGAACTCTTTGTACTATTGAGCTACCAGCCTCGTATATCATATTTCACACTGATTTATTAGCTTCGAATGGAGCTGTATTGCTTAATTAAAAAGAAAATAAATATAGCTTTACAATTTTCTTCTAATAAATAAATAAACTATAAATTTAGCTAGTTACACATCCAAAAAATTTCCATACATTCCATATTGCTCGGATTTTTTCATTGCACATCGATCGGATCGCAAAAAAGCGAATCTTTGTTTATTGAACTGTCAGCTAAGTTTTCAAAAAAAAAAATGAACTAAAGCTCTATACTATTTTTCTTTTTTTTTGCTAATGAACTATGAAATTTGTTGGTCAACTAAGCGAGGTGCAAAGGCGTAATATCATGCAATTTCTTTGCAATGCTTTGTCATTTTTCACTTTTGCATCATTTCCACTTTTCGTAATTCTTCACTGTTAACGAATCGATGCACAAGTTATTTCGAGATAACCAAAAAAAAAAAAGTTTATTAGGCAATTGCTGTGTAAAGATGCGTAGAGTTCAACCGATTGCAATTATTTCAAATGTTTACTACGTAATTATGTTTCAGTCAATTGCAGTGAAACTTTTATTCATCAACGATTTGCGAACTAAAAATATTGTTCTATACGTTGAAGATAATATTAAGTTGTATATATCGAATCGAATTTATTTTTTTTTAAGAAACTCATCCTCATTTACAGATTACTCGAATAGAATTTTTTCAATTCTCTTAAAAATAGTTAGACATAGTTTTTTTTTCCATCTTCTTCTTCTTCTCTCTCCCCCCCTCTCTCTCTCTCTCTCTCTTGTAAGTGGTGAAATTCTCTTTTCTCTCTAGCTCTCCGTCTTTCTTACTTGCAAATGGGATGTTGACTTTTCCTGCCTCATATTGGGGATTGTCAACTAATGAAGAAGTCTAAATTAATTTTTTTTTAAAAATGCAAATGGCACATTATGCACGAGATGTGTTATTTACTGATGTCACCTTCCTCAATGAACTCTAGTTATAGTCACTTCATGTTGTTTGCATTATCATATAATCGATAATAAATTCGAGTGCAACTTCCGCTTCCTTTCTAATATTGTCAGGTTTTAATCACACTTTATTATCAATCCTCTCATATCAACTATACTGTTCATTCACTTAATTTAATTTTTTTTTCGTTTATTTTTCACTTTTTCTAGTGAACACAATGCATAAATAGCGAAACACCTCTCTTAAGCAAATGAATAATTTACATATTTGAGCGAAAAAAAAATCGCTCATTTGTTCGTTGATATTTATTTTTAAATGGATTTTCGTGCGCTTACTTTAAAAAAAAAAGTATTTTTAGTACATTCGTTTGATATTCACTATATTTCTGCTCGAAAAGTAATTATCATTGATTTTAATGTTCACATTTTTCATAGAAAAATTACACCGGAAGTACCGAGTGAACTTGTGAAGTTCTATTTCTCCAACAACCATTTCTATTCCTCTATTATTTATTTGTTTAATTTAGATGACTGACAAATGCCAGCAGATTACGAGATAGAAAAAAGAACAAAAATGAAAGTGTATTTAGCGTTTATGAAATCCCTTCAAATGTTTTATTTTTATATAGTAGAGGCATTAATAACTAGCTAAATGTAATCTCTCTGGAAATCCAGCACATTATGGATACGCTATCCCACCCTCCCCTTCACCATTTTTTTTGATGAAATGAACAGAATCTCTTCACTTAAAAAAAATGTTTTTCAACTAAAATCATTGCCATCAAATTTATCTAATGGTTTATCCACATTTCTAACGGAAAATTTTAAGGTTGTTTTCATCGATAATGTTATGGAGAAAATTCATCAAAATCATTACGACTTCTTTCTTGTTGATCTAACGAGACAAATCTTCTGCAGAAAATTTTGTCTATGCAAAATCTATCTTAAATTCATTTGTTTACTGATCTGCAAATTCTGCTTGTTTACGAAAATATGTTTATATGCGCTATTGACAATCGTATGATGTTTATATATGGCTTATGAGAGTGGTTAACCCGAGGGAAGATTTGCAGGAAGCGCTTATTATAGCCGCACTTCAGATGTACTTTTTCCACGTATTTTCTGCGCTTGATTTTACCTAGATCCAAGATCACAATGCAAAACTTTCCCATGGGATTCGAGAACTTTTATTTCAACGTTGAGGCGAGATTTTCACTGAGTTAGATTTGCGTCGCTTTCTTCAATATATGCTCTCCGTTCAGCAAACTTTACTTCGTACCTGAAATTCTATTGAATTACTTTGTTTTGCTAGGTTTGATTTCGATTACACAATTCAAGCGGCCATTTTATTGAGTGTATTCCCTTATATATAATGCAAAATTAGTAAATGAAAATCACTCAATGAGAATTTATCAGTTAGTATTAACTACCCGTATATCGATGAATCTAATTTTAAAATTTAAAAAAAACTGCCTACATCTTTTGGAATCATCGTTGCGTATTGTTGATTGCTAACATCCGATTGGTTTTTATTGCTTTACGAAAGGAAGTCCCATGAGTTTTTTCAAAGGAAATCGCTTGCTCAATGATTCAAAATGTGATTTATTCGATGTAATCGTCACATTTAAGGTAAATATATATACTTGTAATAATTGAGAACTGAATTAACTAAAATCTTGAGAGGTTTTTTAAAAGGCTCAAACAAACTAAGGATAAAAGATGAAGAGACCTAACAATTCGTATACAAAAGAGCAGCTATTCCTATCGTTTTTGGCACTTGCAAAATTAAGGAAATTTTTCGTTTTGTAGCAATTATTGGAGGTCATTGAAGAAAAAAAACATCACCATGCCATTTTCATTGAGTGATAAAAATCGTCGGAAATGTGTTTTTTTTCATAAATCTATTTCTATAACACGAATGTTTCCTTGAAAGATATTTATGCTTGGAAAATATGATACAACACCCAAGTTTCGTATGATTTCAACTATATCGCACCTTTAGAAAATCTCAAAGCCGCATTTTTCATTTTTTTGGTTTTCATAATTGAATACGTATTAATTACCATTATCAGAAAACACTTCCATTAAGGACATTTTTTTATTTCTAGCATTCGCAATATCGTAGATTTGCATATAGACATAAAATGGGGAAAGGGGAGAGGGGAGCAGTCGACTGCAATAAATAGTGCCAGTTTTTTTTTTCATTGAAGCAAAAAACGTTGAAGTGTGATTTTGTCAATTTGCAATTGTTGAATGTAGGAGAGATAACGAGGATACGAAGAGTTAATGAAATCAGGAACTAAGCGGAAGCACAATTTTCGAATCGCTGATTTTGCGCTATAGAATACGATTGTTTTACGTGAACGACAGTAAACTCTTCACGATGGGAATCTAATCAAATTTAGTGCTTTCTTCATCAAGATAAATTACCAACTTTATTTTATACTCTTCGCCGTCAATTTCTCAACATTTTTAGTAGTAAGGCGATTTCTTGATGTTCAATCTAATTCATGCAAATTAATTCGCTTCTTTGTAGCATTCCCAATTGCTCATTTTCATCGATATTTTTCGCTTTATTATGATTTTTAAGAAAATATAAATAGAGAGAATTCATTGAACTAATTGAAAATTAAAAATAAATTAAATGTTATAGATTTTAATTTATTTTCGGTTTCAAATTCATCGATGAATATTCGAACACACAAGCTTATATTGCTACAAATACTTTTTAATGTTGATATTGCAGCGTCATATTTTGCACAATTTTCATCTCTTTTCTGTTGCAATATTTTTAATTCGTCTAAGAGTAAATTGTTTTGTTGAAATTCTTTTCATTTATTCCCTTTTCAGTGAGATCACTCAACTCTTTTTGTTGCATCTTTGATTTTCATTCTACTATAGTTAAGAAGTCTTTCATCTGTCAACTTCAAAACTGCAGTTCACTACTGCAATTTTTCTTTACAACCGATCAAATGCGACTCAAATCGAACATTTTTGAGTGCGATTTTTTGCAGTTAGTCGCTTTCATATAAAATCTTACTCCAATAGCAAATATGTGTATCGCACAACTCTTCCGGTCATAGAGAATAATCTCGGATATATCAAAAAAAGAGATAGATGCTCGCCGGTTGCCGTTGTAGAACGAAGTATTGACAATTCCAATGGGAATATTATTTGGACGTTCACTAAGTGCTACCATACAAAGATGCATTTCACTTGCGTCTCGATCCGTCTACAGTATGCCAAATCAACATTTATGCTTTCAAGCGTTAAAATCAAGCTTGTAAGCAATGAGTAGAGATGGCAATCTCTTTATTCCTAGCGAAATCGTTTTTACCTAATATATTTTTGTTGAGAAACGAAGCGGTAACGCTTAAAAGAAGCGTAATCAACTTCAAAAATATAAATTCTTTAGCAATAATCATTTGCAGAAATTGTAGAGAGATATTGCTCGTCCACCTGATTGTATTTTGAATAAAGATTTCGAATAGGATGGCGCAATAATTGGTGAAGATTTCCGTATTTCTAGCTGAACGTTAATTTTAACGACGGTCCTAAATATCAGACTTTCTTGAAATTATGCTCTTTCCTTTCACATTCACTTCCTCCTTTCATCTCATTCCGTTAATTATGCAAAGTCATGGAATCCTCAACCAGTTATGACTGCCGCGTTTTCTTTTTTTTTTTTAATGTAACCGGAGAAAATAATGAAATGAGCCATTGAATTAATATTACTCTTTACGTTTATATAAAGCATCAAGCTTACTATTGCTTGCCGCTTCAATATATAAGCAGCTTCCTTTTTATTTTAACAAAATAGATGAAATTCGCTTAGATCTATAGATATAGAAGTTTCTCTGTGATAAATGGTTCATCGAGAAGACTTCTATTTAATTAGCAAATACACGCTGAGGTCACCAGTGAATGCAGTCGACATATAGCATTCATATTTTGACTAAAATATGTCATATTCTCATTGTTTGTCTCAATAATATTTCACTGATGAGTGGAATAAGCATTTAGGAATTTAATGCATCTTATGATCGTTAATCAATTTTTGCATATAATTCTTTTCAAAATCTTTTATGCTTATTTTATTTTCGATGAAACTTTTCGAAATGCAAATTTTCTCTATGAATATAAATTATTTACCACTTATTCGAGATGCATAATCGTTAACATTAATTCAGCATTTTTATATCTCATGGTATGATGATAGCGTTGTTAAGTTGGATAGCGAATCTACTAGGTGTCAGATTTCATTGCTCTCAGAGAGTGCAAAATTAATTAAGTGAAAAAGTATATCAGAAGATCTAGCATAATAATGCAATATTTTTACTTCTATTTATCATATTGTTCAACATCATAAAATGCCAGTAAATAATAAGATATACACATATTAATATATTTCAGGCATTTGTACAAAGTTTCTATAAGCGCTGTTTTTCTGTTCGATCTTTGCAAAATGGCAACCGCATCAATGCAAAATGCAAGCCGATCGGTTGCGGAACTTTTCATAATGGAAATTATTATGCGAGATCATCCTCTAGTCTAAAGTATATCTATCGAAATTTATGATTAAATCTTCAGTCATTCTGAGGTTGCGAGCACTATAAACAAATGAAAAATATGCTTGAAGAGTTGAAAGTATTTCCGCATTTCCAGTTGCAACTTAAAAGCAAACTCATATTTCTATTTTACAGACCGACGTTCCATTCTTGTACATAATGTTTTCCTCTCATTTGAACTGCTTTTAAAATATGGTAATAGCAATTAAGAAAACTAATATTTAAGCATTGAGATGTTTCTGTCAAGAGTGGTGTGTCGAGCTGAACTTGGCTAATTTGTGAGTCGACGTTGGCTGGTAGTGATAAAGATTCGTTGCTCTAAATTCATTCATTGGTTGATAAATCGAAATTTACAGTAAGATATGCACACATCTATGCACAAACATAGAGATACACACTGAATCCTAGAGATACATACTGAATCCTCATAACGCACTTTTGAATCAAAAAATACGAGTTGTCGATAGTGCTCGAAAAGCATATTTTGGGATGAAATTTTATGAGCAAAAAAATGCAACGTGAAGTGTATTCGAATGAAATTCGGTTGCAAAGAAAAACAAATATTTCCATGTCAGCTTTATACTATTCATCAGTACTCTGTGAAACACATTCCACCTGAGTAGATTGTTTCATTATTTGTCATTATTACCCTTAATGTGTGCAAGATTTATGCTAATATTAGCGTTAACCCACCCTCAGTCTTTGGCAACTCAAAAATATTCGGATAAATTGTTAGCATTAAGTGTCCCGGAATAAAAATTTTTGGCCATATCCAAAGTTAGTCTCTATATTCAGCGATTTTTATTTATTTTTATTTATTTTTTCTTCGATAGTGCACTTATCCGTTAGCATTGCTGAGATTGGCGTTGTTGATGGAACTAATTTTTTAGGCTTCCCTCAAAAATTATCATCTTTAAACAAATGACTCATTGTCCTGGAATCGATGTAGATCATATCCATACATAATCGTCTACGTGTAATTTGAATACTCTCTATTACTTCAGCACTATTGGGTTTTACGTTATTTTATATATAATATTACCAACGAGTAGATCGATACGTGATAGTGATGCGTTGTTAAGGCAAAATTGTTGGAAAATATATGAAAAGCATAGATAGTTTTGACCAATAAATTTCTACATAGTTTTCTACAAAGCAAATGCAATCTATAAAGCTAAGAAGAAAGACTAGAGTTTTGAAAGGATAATTGAAATAAAGATGAAATTGCTCTATGAGTTTCTAGATGATGGTGATATGAAATTATCGGGAGAACTCGATTTTCTTCCTTTTTATGTCCTTCTTTTAGGAGGAGAAAAATTTTCCCCTTCTCAGCAAACGTTATCCAGTTTTACCTCCAGAAATAATATGAATTTGATTAGTTCCTTGTTCGAAATGTCGCCTTCTTTCAAGATAATTTGAAATACTGTAATTGATTGCTAGAGTGTTTTGTTGAGATTTTCGTTGAATGAGTTTAATGAAAATTACTCATCCCATGATGATCGATCAAATTTCAAGAGTTGAAGTTGAAAGAACTTAATTTTCTAGATGAAAAATCTATTAGCAAAATTAGCAAGAAAAATAAAGCTTACATTATTGCTTTTAGATTTTCTTTTTGCATATTTGAAATAGATGTTCAGTGAATAAACTTGATATACGAATATGTTTTAAGGTTTTCTTTCATTCTTTTCCTTTCTCCAATACCCTCTGATCATTCAGGCCACTAAATTCTTAATTTATAAAAGCGCAATTCATAATTAACACTGACCTGAAATTACGAAACTTAGCTGCGAGAGGGAGGGCAACACCGACCTGAAATTACGAAACTTAGCTGGGAGAGGGAGGGCAACGTGAATGGTGCATTCGATCTCTCTATCACTATTACGTTCAGCTATATAAGATCGAAATCATGATTTCTTGAAAAATTTGGAATATGTCGATACTCGATTGTTCAAATGCCACTCATCTTTGTTCCCTAACGAGCGTTAATAAAAGCTCACATAATTTCAATGCTATTCGTTGTTTTTTGTTCGTTGATGAACAACTCTGAGACAGCCACCCTCAAGTCGTTTGAAAGCGGTTTTTTTTGTTCTCACTTCGAGCAGAAAATTTCCTCTTCTTGAATTGTCGTCAAATTTTGGGGAAATACTATTTACGAACTAAAATTGTTCATTCCTTGGGACATTGAAGTATTTACGAATTCAACAACGCCATAAAACAATTCAGAAGTTATTTGAATC
This sequence comes from Baylisascaris schroederi, assembly GCA_006503575.1. Taxonomy (NCBI): domain Eukaryota; kingdom Metazoa; phylum Nematoda; class Chromadorea; order Rhabditida; family Ascarididae; genus Baylisascaris; species Baylisascaris schroederi. The sequence continues at coordinate 161,411 of QEWY01000827.1, read as the reverse complement.
ATCTTTTTAGAATATAAAATAGGAATAAATTGCGTATTTTTATTGATTTTTTGGATTATTCGCTAGTTTTGATTGGAAAATGTTGCAAAGATTCTCCAACGAGCAGAAATGTCATAACAGTTGATCTGATGGTGAAAATTTTTGTCTCTTTTTTTTCTATTCTTTTCCATAAAAGCTTTTTTTTTTGCAGATGTTGCTTTGCATTTTATGCAGATTATATATTTATAAATTGCAGAGTTTATACATTTGTACGTAGAGTTGCATTTGCATGATCACATAGCTTATCTCGCCGTAGTGATTTGTGATGATATTTTTCTGCATAAATAGATTTTCGATTTCAGGTATTGATGCATAATTTTCTTGACATATTCAAGTAAAATTTACAAATTAATGCACACATAGAGTGTGTCTATAAAATCAGTGCAAGAGTGTACAATTAGAGAAGAGCATAAGGTGAAGAATGTTTGTAATGCATATTACGTAACGAGTGATGGTGATGAAGCATGCGATGGTGATTGTCGGTAAAGTTGTTGATCTCGTCGCGGAAGTGGGATACTTGGCGTGAAGTATCGCAACGACAGGTTGAGCAACTGCTAAATGCTATGATTTATTGAAGTTAACTATGAAGGTGAACAACATCTGTTGTTAGCAAGGTCCCAAACATTTCCACACCGTCAATCCTTTAACTCTTATCTTTCATCTATTAGGTCATCATCGAAAAAAACCCCCTGGGGAGAAAGAGAGAAAACGATGGCTCGAAGGGGGATGCTAGGAGAAAAACGATTAATGCGAGGGATGCCCCTAATTTTCGTATTTCACTACTTTGAAAGCTCAGCGGCATTAATTTACATGCCTTCTAAACAAGTTACGGCAAAGTTACTTAAATGGAACTCTGTTGGAAAACAACGGCAGATGGCATTCTCGCTCTTAGACTAGCTAGCATTTCTCTTTGCTATACAGTCATCATATAATGATTTGGCATGAAAAGGAAGTAAAATTTTGCTTATTACTATCAAATGCCTTATATTAAATTGATGCAACAATTATCGCTTTTCATCTGTTCATCTTCTCTCTTATTTGCTTACTTAACTAATGGCTATATGGTTCATCGTTAACTCAGCTGTCAACCAACCAAATTTACGCAGCTACAGTTTAGATCGTCTCTATAATACGCAGATTTGTTAATATCTCTTTTCATCGTTCCAATTTTTTGACGGAATGTTATTGATGTACAGGATTCGCTATCGAATGGGAAGCTTTTCAACTCCGAATTTTATATATCGTTGTGTAATTTTGTATATTTTAGACTCTGCAATCCGCTGTATAGTCGGCATCTGTTGCATTATCCATTCTATCGTCGAGGGTTGTATTAGAAATTTTAGATACAAAATATGTTGTTTATCGAAGTCATTCCTTCGAGATTTAGAACTTCTTTCACGTCTAAGTAATTCTTTGAAGCGCATAATAATCTTTAAGGTATAGGAAACCTTTGTTGCAAAACGTTTCCTATATCTTCTTAAATCTTTTTGAAGAGAGTCTCTTCAGTGGAACTTCTTTCGTATGAGCTACCAGAATAGAATGGATGTCTTTATAGGGTTTTTTGCATATTTTATTTTCTTTAACGCAACACTTATCAGCACATTTCTTCCTTTTAGTTGTAACTGCAAAATTTTAAGCGAATCGTGCACTGCGTGCTGTTGAGCATATAGTGTGGAGATTTTTAGCAAATGAAAATTCAATAAAATTATTTAACCTAATATCCATTTCAAATTGTTTTCGACTTATTTTCCAAGAATCAATTGCAGAAGGAAATTTTCCATCTCTATTTTTACTTGTGTTTATTGCTTCGCTTGAATCGTTAACGGTTTTATATCCTTTTAATGTTGAAAGTTGTTTATAACAGCAATAAAAAAAATTTTTTTTGAAGATAAAGAAAGTTATGCATCGCAAAAATCCAAGCATTGCACTTTTTCCCTACATTAAAGGCAGATAAAGCAATTGTATGTGAAGAATTATTTAACATCAGCTAACATATTGAAGCACTATACTGCCATTCTTAATTGTAACAAAATATTCGGATTTTTGAGAAAAGAATTTCGATAATTCTTTGAATTTCGAGTATTTCTATATGATAATACTCCGTAGTCCATTACATTTGAAACCAACATCTTTCTATATTATTATCCTTTTAGTCATTCATCAATAACAACCATCGACCTACTGATTAGTTACTTATTTTTGCTAGCTATGGAGATCTCTTGCTCTTTTTTTCCATTCATCTGCAGCTGTTTTGTAGGCATGCGTCTAGCAATTCTTACTAGTATATTTGAGGTTGCGTTCAAGAAATATTCCATTTTTTTTTTCAGATGATGCTACACTAGAATGCTTGAATTATATACTGCAATACGTAAATATACTTGAAATATAATATATATGTTGCACAAAAGAAACCATCTTTATGAAGACTTATAGACTGGCTAAGCAAGCACTCATTCGGCTATTAGCCCTCACCTGATCAAGGGGATCCAAAGCGATTAGATAACTGTACATGACTGAAAATATATCTGAATATTACAGTAGAAAAATTTGCCTAGTTTTATTCAGCTGTATTTTTAGTTAGCTACAATTTTCACTCTATATTTATATTACATCTGTGTAGATTTATGAGTCATCTGTCATAGTTGTATTAAATCATCAAATAATTTGAAGATGTTTACATATTGCTGCAAGTGTTTTTTGCAACAATTTCTTTGATGCATTTATTAGAGTATTCAAATGATTCAAGAAGATATCTTTGTGTGTTGCCATCATATCTGTATTCAATGAACTAGCGGATATCTGTTTACAACTAAGCATTTGTGCAATACAAAGCGAAAAGTGATACAATTAACTGATAATGGTGTTCTCATTTGTGAAGGATATGTTTTCGTAAGCGTTGAACGCATGTCGCAGGTTGATGTAGCTCAATGCACCCCACCGATGCACACTAATTTATCACTTCAAACAGCTGACATATCAGCTACCTATCTATTGCTACATCCCTTTTATCAACGCTTCACAAACCTATTAGAACTCTCTTCGGCTGTCCTCTAGGAACTAACCTCCACCTTTTCCAAGTATAATCACCTATCTTTTCATGTTTATTTCTATTACAAACTATTTATATCCTCATAACACATTAGCATATTTAGAATTATGTAGAAACGCATAGCATGTAAGCATTAATAATTATATCTTCATATTGATCCAATATTTCATGCAAATTTCAATTTATTTTTCTCTTTCATCTTAATTGTAAACAAAGATTGCGTCTAATAATCTAAGAAATTTTCCAAATAATTTGCACACCTTAAAACATTGACGTAAAAATTTAAGCCATAGTTACTGCAATAACTTCCAAATTACTCTAGTATTGTCATATGAACAATCGTCCCGTTGAAAAGTGCATATGTGAATTATGTTCATCACTAATGATGAGCTCTCAGAAGCTATATCATTGCTTTATTTATTAGCGAATGATTGCACTGATCTCCATTGGAGGTAAAAGGGTTTTTCTCGGTTTGAATCGCTTTTACGGTTTGTTGCTACGCATAATTTAATTTTTATTTAATTTTATTCGTTTGCGTTTTTTGGAAATCTCTTCTATTTGAATGTTTATGTTCTAAGAGTATGATCTCAACTCTTATTTAATAGCCTTGATGTTATAACGCTGTAAAGCTATTTATTTATTATTATTCCTCCTCCCATTTTCCCTTCTGCGAACGTCAATTTCGAGTGTCATTGCATTTCACCTCTCAAATGTTTTATATCCTCTGAATAGCGAATTGCGTGGCAGCTATATAGGTTTGTAGCTTGATCGAGAAAACAATTAGCGGGTTATCTGCGTAAACCAATAAGTTAAATGTATAGAAATCCATTTACTAAATTCTTTACGTTGTTTTCGTTTTCGTAACGATACCTGGAATTTGTATTTTGTTGATGACGAGAATTACAAAACTCCTTCGTTATTCCATATTTTTCTTTTTCTAGCATTCTTTGTTGTTTTATTTTTATTGGTGCTGCTCTAGAATTTTTTAATTTTTTAATTTTTTAAATTTTTTTTTATCTGATCGCATGATCTATTTGCTCTGAACATTCAGCTTAATTTCGGATTTCTTAAAATGCTCCCTAATTTCAAATGATACACTTTTAAGATTCTATTGGATTTTATATGTGATCAGGATTTTTGGGTTTTGAAAAAAAAAAATTCCCTTTAAGATAATTCAGTACTTTTCGTTAGTCTTAAGCAATTATGCACGCGCAACGTATTGATGAAGTGATGTTTCGTTTAATAGTACAATGTAAGGCATTATAATTAAATAAAATTAGCTTAGAGGAAATACTTAGTGATCTATGAATGCCTAACAACAAAATTTGTTGCACTTTTTTGAGGTTGATTATTTCCTGACGCTTTTTTTTGCATCAAGCTTTTTTCATCTCTCCTAGCATTTTATTTAAAACAAAATAATAAAGGTAAATCTATTCAAAACCCTACTATCGATTCTCCTTTCCACATTTAACGTAATGCATTTTTGGGAGAATTCAACTTTCATAATGATTAGAACACAAGCACTCATTACTTTTTATTTCACCATCGAGATTAATCGTATTCGCTTTATCGTTATTCAATTAGGCGATCTTGTTCGATCAGCGATGAAATTTTTCATTACAACCTTAAATTAAACATTCCACTACTGTTTTCACATCGACACTTACGAGTATTTGCACTAATGTGGCAACTTTTCTTTAATAATTGATGTATATACTATGCGTTTTTTTATTTACCACTTCATTATCGTTTTTTTCCATTATTTTTTAATTTTAGTTTAATTATCCATTAATTGCGGTAATTATTTTAAAACCACTATCTAAATTAAGATATATTCATAGCGCCAAATATTTTATGTGAGTTTATTTTTACCTAATAATGTGTTCTAATGATGTGTGCATTCAGCACCTCTATTGATAAAAAGATATAGCCAATCCTAAGAAAGCAAATATCATCTCAAAAATATAGCAAAAAAAAGCAAATTCCTATCTCATAATATATGAATTTTTTTCAATTTGTAGAATTTGTAGAATTTGTAGAATTTGCAGAATTTGTAGAATTCACTTCAAGTTTAAGCGTCTTATTTGTTCGTGTTATTCTTTGATTCACTTCATAAATACCTTCTGTATTAGGATAACTGGTTGAAAGACATTGTGCGATGCCGTTTAAATTATCATGCAGAGGAAACTGAATAATATTTGGAAATTTTATCGAGATATTTATTATCAATTTAGTATTCTTATGTTTATTATCATTATAGTATTCTTTTAGTTGTGAATTTTATGCAGTGGAATATTTTTACAAGAAACATTCCAAATGAATAATTATGCACATAGTAGAGCAGAAATAAATTGTAAAGCATTTATGAAAATTGATAAGCGTTTTATTTGCTTTTATTCTTTTTTTTGAAGTTTGCGAGTGAAATACTTTCCCAATAAAGCGATAAAAAATCTAAGTTCAACAGAAAATATTGTTTATCATGTTGTAAATTGTTAGCGGCTAGCATATTTTGGGTATTCTTCAATTCAGGTTGTTTTAGAATATTTATTCGAAATAGTTTTAGAAATTCTTTTATGGCGAAAGGATGGGAGAAAGGAAATAAAATAATTTTTGGCATAAATTTCAAATATTCGAATTAGCTTACCTTATCATCAATTCTATAGATCACAAACAAAATCTACTAGGCAGACAGATGTGCGCAAATAGTTGTTGAACGAAAAGGAAAAGGATTCGTTAGCTTGAATTGGCAGAAAATGCGGCAACTTTAGTGAATTATTTGAAAATTTTTTTGTTCAAAAAGGCGGAGAAAATTTGCACCATTTCAACTAATGTAAACAAAAATGCAGTTTCATAGGCATATGTTATTGAGGTCTGAACATGAAGGAACTACAGATGAGGGATTTTTTCCTAGCATCTCTTGGATTCACTCATCGCATAGGGCGAGAGGAAAGCTTTTGATCCAATTCGTGGATGGCAATGCGAATTCATCATTTGCTATCTACGTCACATTCTTCTGTAACAGCAACTCTTTTATTTTTCTACCGTCTTTCATTCTCGTATCGTTAAGTTTTCATGATGATTGCTATGGTTAACACAGAGGGGTGCTATAAGGACATTCTACTATCCAGTATACGTTGAATAAGAGATAGCAATGAAATGTGTTATAATAATGCGTAATTTAATTTCGCTTAATAAGTTTACTGTTAGCACTACAATGAGTATACTCAGAACGCTTTAAAGAGTGGAGCTTAACTGTTTGCACTTGATGAGGCGGTGCATTGCGTCGAACATTTACGAGCCGCAATTAGAGGATAACTAGCCGTAACAACTAATTTCTTAACCATATGAAATTGTTTTGTTTATTGTTTGCTATCGTCTTGCGATTAGTTGCTTTAATCTTGCAATTCTATTATTTTCAATCAATCCATTTCTCTGTTTTTTATATTGCTTTGTAATTTACAATAATATAGAATAGACAAGTATTGCTTTAGAGGTGTTTAGACTTGTTCAAACAGCGTTTATCATCATTTGAAGAGGAATATTCAGTAATGTTAAGCTCAAATTTACTTCCGAAATAAGCAACATTAATCAATAGAGTCTATAAAATACATATATCAAATATAGTTCATGATATATGAAAAATTCATATACGCGAATGATATATACACATATATTTACATCGTTCAGCAGTAGTGAGTTCAAATAGTATTGATAATAACTTTGCAAGGCGAAATATTGCGCAAAAAAAGCGGCATGGAACGCTGTCTGTTGTATGGAATTATGTGAAGTATTACTTGCAGCTATCTATCTCGAATAAAAAAAAAATACGTTCATTCACTTATTTTCCCCGAAAAAAAGTAGTTGCCTTTTTTTTTTCAACATTGCTTAAAATAGGAACGCATCAAATAAATTTATTTATGTGAAACTTTATAAACAAATTACACTCCTTACTAACTATCAATATCAATTACTAATACATTCTCATTTTACTTTTTCATTTTTTTTTCTTTCTTTAAGCTCACAGCTCTATTTATTATTGTTGAAAAATATTAAGCTATTATTTGAACGTTTCCTACTTCGATATAACATTTTCAACGTTTTATTGATTAAAATTGACTGTCAATAATATGGCGTAGCATTGTGCTCTATTCATCATAACATTTGCGAAAGATGAGTTAAACGTTCTATGGAAATTTCATTTAACGGATGAACAGATATATATTAGATCGAAGCGAATATCCTAGTGACATTCCATAATGCAGATTCTTTAGTCGTTTATCTCATTATGGTTAGCATTGAGAACAAATTAAAGGGAATAGTGCTGTTATTATTGGATTGTAGAAAATAATAGCGCAAAAAAAAAAATGAAATGTATGGAACACAAAAATGTGCACTTTTTATGAAAATAAAAATAAAAATAATGCAGGGAGAATTGAATGGGATGCACTACAATGTGGAATTAGTTAACATTGAATGCCTCAAGAAAGTTGAATTAAGAAAACAGCATTCTCGATGAAGAAGTTGGCGTGTTGTCGATTGCGCAAAATATGTTAACGAGTATGTGCTAATGGTATTGAAGAATGTGGCCAATTTCCAATGACCTAAATCCACTGCTATCATTTATTCGACATCGAGAAAAGACTGCTTGTTCATCGTTATCATTTCATCATTGACTTTCACTACCATTTTCATATCACTAAAATTTCTCATTATTTACATAATTATTAATTATTTCATGAAGTCAATATTTGATATTTGAAATTTTATTTATTTCCCAACCGAACTGATGCATTTAAAAAAAATCAACTCAATTATTTCAAGTGCAAAAGTTTCATAGTAAATGATAGAATAGCATGTTTTAATAAAGCGATTGGGAGTACCAATGCATCATTGAAGCGTAGATGTAGCAAATTTCTCCATTATTTCTCAATACTCGTCTATATAATAGTTCTTTCCGCATGAGCAAACTTCATCCACTCGTGCGTTCTCTTTCCGAGAAATCCAAATAAGCCAAAAAGCTAATTGCCTTATTTCCAATCAACAAAAAGAATGAGCACATTACACGCTTATTCTAAAAATATTCGCAATAGTATTCGTTTTAAAATCTTTAATTATTTCACAGCAAAGTTCTTTAATTTATAAAATTGCACATTGCTTAGCTTGAATATAATCATCACGAAATCTTAGGACAATAGAATCTTAGAGAGTACTTTCGTCACGATTTTAGACAAAGAGATTATGAAGAGAAAGAATCGTGTCCTCTAAAATAAGCAAAAGAACAATAGTGAATCTCCTCTTCCTTACTTTACTTTGGTTTTTGATCGAGGTGTTATTATTTCTTCATTGAACGCTCGTGAAATAGTGGAGATTTTTTGATGCTGAAAATCATTCAGATGAATGGAGCAGATTTTTGAAAAAGGTCTCCTCATTTTGGGAGACAGTTCAGCGTAATAGAAAACATCGATTTTAAAGACCTTTTTCCCTCGGACGATTTTATATGCCACCCTGGTCGTTCATCGAAGCTTAATGAATGTTTGGTTGTTTTGATGTGTCAGCTAACTATTTGTTTGCATGATTTGCATGTAAATCGATAAACTACGGTAATGTTATTACTTTTATGCAAATTTCTAATGTAAGGAAATTGTCTTATAAACTCATATAGAGATAGAGATCCAAACTGCTATTGTTTTTCTTACTATGCGATTACATTGGCAGTTTTATGAGTGAAATATTTATCTAATATATAGCTGTGGGCGATTTTTCACAAAAGTTTAGTGCTTATAAGCGTAAACGTTTCAATTTATTGATGTCAGCTTGTAATATCATTAATGAAATATGGTTTTTTGTGCGGATTTTTAAATAATATCTCTTCATGAATTTTCGTTGTAGAATTTTTTCTTTCAAGTGAAAAAGTGAATACCGCAGTTTTTGATTTCAAAAAAAAATCTTGATTTTATCACTATAAATAAAAAAATTTATGATTACATGCGCATCATAATAAATAGTATAATTTTTTTTTCAAATCTTTAAAATAAAACGCTAAAAGCGAATGAGTGTTCGCTGATGAATTATAGATGCCATAAATAAGCATCGATGAAAATATCCCTACTAGTCGGCCAATACTTCAATACTGCTCTGCTAAGCTTACAACCTTTGCCAAGTTATATTTCACCGATGTTTCATTTTGAATCTATCAACGTATGACGATCGATATTTATTTTTTCTTTTGTATATTTATTTATAGCTGAAAAAAAACGTGTTATATAGGAGTAGTGCTTGATTTTCGAATGCAAATAAATATGTCGAATATCATCAAGCTTATATAGTAATCAAAGTTTTCTAACATGCTTTAGCGATACCGACAACAATGGTAGTGTGGTCAGCATTAACTCAAATCTAGTGCATTGCAAAATGTCTGCTATAGCTAAGAAATGTATTTTAGTGACAATTACGTAGTGATTACTTTTACTCAAGGGCTGAAATGAGCTTCATCCTAAAGTAATTGAGAGTTGATGATAAATTAAGAATTTTCCACAAAATAGTATTCATAAAAAAGCGCGACTTTTAGTCACAATTCAACTATTTATTGTCGTTTGCAATATTTGCTATTTTCACATAGCCAAAAAAAATCTGAAATTGTGTTACAAAATTTAAGTTAGTAATACTGCTGATAGTGTGATGGCTTAGTGTTCTAGCATTGATGGCATTCATCGCTACTATGATATATTTCAACGATATTAGTGTTATTTCATTGCAATCGTAAACGTTTCTCTAATCTCTTAGATTTTCCCACATTAAGTAATGCAACAATACAATTCAATAATTTAAACGGTTATCATATGTTGAAGAATTACATTTTCAAATTTAACTCTATTTACTATGATCATTATTCAATCATATTTGCCACTCGAAACGATATTTATTTCTCACATAATGAAATCCTTTCATAATTGCCCTACAGCGAAACGATAAAATTAAGTCTTCTCAATTTAAGCTTATATTAAAGCTAGTAATAAACATTCGTAGGCGATCTTTTCATGCTTTACGATCATTAATAGTTATTATGCACTGAGCACTTTCAATTTCATTGAACTTTTCGATATATAACTTCAATTTTCTTTTTGCTTTTTTTTAATACTATGAAACATGAAGGAGATTTCAAATGTTTCCGAACCTTCGGTAACCGTTTACGATTACTTTCACCGAGAGAGTTTTAGATGAATTTATCCGCTTGCCAATGAAATGAATGTGTTCCGTTGGTTGCCTTTTTGGTACACATAGTTTATTTACCAATTAGCACTTTATTCAATCTTTTATTTTTCTCTTTTGCTACTTTTTTTCTTTTCTTTTTTGAAGTTTTACTATATTATCGAGTTATTACTAATCTACCTTTATTGTTATCTTGGATGAATGCTTTTGATCAGCATCTAGTACAAATTATTTCAACCGTGCAATCATTAAAAACTTTTTTTTTTGCAAATTTATGGCTATGAATTACTCAAATTTTATTTGCGTTTGTTTGCTTAATGTATTCCAATTTCAAGACGTTAAAATCTGTGAATTTTCGATAATTATCTTGGCAAATGTTCAATCTTGAGAAAAAAGAACAAATAAAGCAAGTAACAATAAATAGGTTGCTCAAAGAAAAAATGAATAAATGAATAGTGGATAAGTAAGTAAATAAATAAATAAACTAATAAACAAATAAATAAATAAACAAATATTTTCTTGTCATTCAAACAAGTTTCGTAAATTTTTACAGCTGAAAAATTTTCAACAACAGTCGTTCGCTTTACTGCAAACAATTGTTGCTAAGAGCGGGTAATTGATATAATATTACAAGGGCAACCCTTTCATATTTAATTAAGAATTTATTGTGCGATTCGTTGTAAGTTTCATCATCAATGCCAACTAATTACACTACCATTACTTTTATTAAATTTTCAAGGTTATTAAGGTAGCAATTTATTCCGTGAATCCACCGAAATTTAGTAAAATAATTAATGAAGGAAACACCGGATGTTATCTCGAGCGCATTGACGTTACCTTATGTGTCCATGTGGAATTGCGCACAACCAGGAAGTTGTAAAAGTTGTTGGCGTTGATCTTTATTCGATGAAATATTTGCAAATTGAAAGAATTCCAAGTTTCAAAGCATATTCCGCAACATTCGAGTATCCTTTCGAATGGGCGTCACAAAAAAAAGGCGAACAAAAAAAACAACTCAAGTAAAGGATATTCATTTGCGTATTGATTTCATATTATCGCATTGTTTCAACGTCTTGTGCCAATGCCTTGTGGTCAGATCTTCGGGTTTTTCCTCTCAACAATGAATATACAGTCAATATTTACTAAGCTATCATCTAAGTAGTACTTGTTGAAGTTTGTTCTTGGATCGTGTGCGTATGTATTCATTTGTCCGCATTTTTATGCTGAAGTGATATTCAAATTAGCGCCTCCCTCTCCTTCTTCAGAGGCCTGTTGAAGTTGCATATTTAATTCATATTTATGCGGTCGTTTACTTAATGAGTAATCCTGGTAATGAAATTTCGATCCTCGATTGGATTTCATTCAGTTGATCGATGTCTTACTATGTGAGTACTATATGCTTAATTCTATATCAGCGTTCGTCATTTCTAGCGGGTTTATATTTGCATATGAATAAGAATAATAAGATGGCATGACTTAGAGGTGATCTTAGGAGATAGACTGGTGTAAAAATGCCGATAATTTTTTTTTCTTTTTTTGAATTCTACACCCTTTGACTTGTTCGATCGTTGACAGTTCTCTTATTCTTTTTTTTTTGTTTTTTTTAAATGACTTTTGTAGAAAAATCACATTATGTTAACGTTTTATTTGTTGTGGGAATGATATACGTCGTTTTGCTGTTTAAGTTCACTTTGTGAAGCTCGAGAGTCATAGCATACGAAGGTCAAAAACAGTAGCATGGCCTCATGAACAGTTTTTACTTGCTACATTCTCTAGGAGTTATTAACTAGAAAACGCTCTGTAAAAGTGCGAGTCGAAGTTATTCAGACGTCCATAAATTTTGCATAAAATAATATGTAAAAAAATCGAATTTTTCCTTCATTTCTATGCAATTGTTTCAAAAAGCAATTCGATGTATTTCTCAAAAGTTTTTGATGAGATTAGAATTTTTTTTTGAATCAAATCATAGAAAATATTACATCATAATGATAATTCCACATTTATAACACGCTTATTCAACTAATTTCAACTAATTATACAGAAAAAAAAAGTTTTCATCTTTGCAATTATAATATGCACAACAAAACAATCAAACAGATAAACAAATAATTTGTACATAAAATTTGCGCCAATAATTATTTAATTCTTGTTAATGAGGTTTTTTTTTTCTCGTATCATTAAATAAAAAAACTTTCTCAATTCTACACTATCTTTATCGTTATATTTTCTAAACATTAAGTGTGGTTGTGATAGTGAATTGAATGAGATATTACTGTATTGTTATTGAGTAAAGAAAGTCTAATGAATTCGTTTTCTTGTCAATACAATTCGACTAAATTTGCCAATTTGGTCACAATTCACTAAACAATTTTGTGTCTTTATTTGCGATTGCATCGCCATATTTAATAAGTCGATATAACGCCTTTGTGTACATTGAATATGAAGGTCATTATTGATTACAAAAATCCTCAAAAATTGCTTATTTCAGTGATTGAGGCTCGCCTATGATATTGGCCGAACTTTTAATGATTAGTGACCGCAATTCTAGTGACCATCAAACCCACATCACACACCTACATACATCATCCCTAAATATTTGCGATTTATTTTCTTAAAAATTATTTCAGAGAGCAATATATGCTAGTTGATAATAGTTTATCGGATTTCTTAACATAAATAATTGCATTATTATTTTCGAGAAATGCATAGAATAACTTCTAAGGTTTATTGATATACCGGTTTGAAATATTACCGTGTAAGCATGGATAAAATTCATTAACACATAGATTTTCTCAACGATAGCGTATAAATATTGGTTGAATATATAGCTGAAAGACATATAATTGAGGATTGTAAAAATCTTTTTCGATTATCATCCTTCCACCTATACTCTCTCTTCTTGCATCCTTTTCCAGCCTTTTCTGGACACCCTATTGTTTGTCACATTTGAAAATTAATAAAACTTGCGTACACTCTTTGTTCACACTTAATCATATATTTGTTTCTTGTCTTATTTCTAATAAAATCAATTCACGCCATAAAATGATTCTCGAACAATAGCAATTTTTCTTCACTAACATTGCCTTGGTATTTCATTTTCTAGATTCCATAGAGTTTGTAAAGATAAAGTACTGTATTAAGGCTAGTAAGAGTGAAAGAGGATTAGAGAAGAAAAGTTTTTAATATAAGAAAACAACCAAACAAATTAAGAAATATCTTGGTATTGCATTTACGGTTTATATGTAATTTTATATGTTCATTTTTATAAAAAAATGCGATAATTAAATGAAGTTGAATATATGAGATAATCTTCTGTTCTTTGCAGTCCATTTATGCTTCTATTTGTCTTTCTCATTAGCAATAATTAATGTGGATAATTTGTGCAGAGGGGGAGATTTATGCTGATTGGAGTAGATTGTTGTCTGCGTGATAAAGCTGAGAGATATTTTCTCTACTGCCGTTGAGTTAGCTGATCGTTTTCACCGTGGATGAGCACCTATAAAGTGATCCTTATCTTATAGCATTTAAAGCTTTCTAGTGAAGAAAATTTTTATCATTTTTTGAATTTCTAATTTTAGCTTAGGTTCAAACTTACTGCTTCATCCCAAGTAATTACTACTTATTTACTTCGGATTAAACAGCTACGTTTTTATAATCTTGAGCGATTTCTCGTGCTCGCTTCAAAAAACGATCAAATTAGAATATGAATCGAAAACCTTTATTCAAACGTTCATTATTCATCGTCGAAAAGCGTCAAATGCGAACAAATGGGAAGGTTTCTTAGGGGTTCATTCATTTTAAAACGCCCAAGGGATTTGTTGGATAGAGCGTTTTTTTTATATAACGCCTTAGCGCAATTAATATACTTAATGCATCACTCACTATGAGAGAATTTTCTTTATTCGTTATTTTCCACATTTTTCATTTCGACTTTTACTTCAAATGTTTCTATGAATTAATACTAATGAATGCGTAAGATAAAAATTTCATTGATTGTCGATTAAATCAATAAGTTCTTTGACTTGAGATTTATGAATTTGTGCATATTGACATGAAACTGCGAATAGCAGATTTGCTAAGGTATTCATTTAAAATGCTTTGGATATAGCTAGGTGGGCATAGGAGGGGGAGAAGAGTAAGAGGAAAAGGTGCTCACCCCCCCCCCCTCCCCTTTGTCTTAGAGATCTTCCCCTCTTAACTAAACGGCTGATCTCCTCGTAGGAACTTAGTATCCCTTCTGTTGTTCGTCTCATGTGATGAGCAAAGCAATTTTCATTAATTTTTGAAAGAAATATTTAGCAACCATTAGCACACAATAAGCAGTGGTGCACCACTGAATCGACAATAAGCATTTTAATGAGACTATGCCTCACAAGGCGTCCACTTTTTTTTTCTGCACTAATCGGTTCTAATTTAAAATTCTTGCATGTTCTTATAAGAAGAGGACAGCAAAAAAGAGACAAAGAAAACTAAATATTTACTTATAAACATGACAAACTTGAGAAAATAATCTCTCTTTTTTTTTGCATTATCTGTTCTCTTGCAATTCCATGATTCCCACTCCGCTCTTCGTCGTTCATCTTTGATCTTTTCCAATTTTCATGCGTTTTCAAATTATTTGCAAATAATTCAATATAATTTTTTTTCAAAACTTTTATCTAAGCCATCACTTTATTATCATCTCACCGAACGCTTCTTAGATGTTTTTATTCTTCATAAAATCACCTAACGATTCGTCTATTGACCAAGGATTGGCACGGATCTGTCGAGTTCCATTCGCTTACTCGATATTTTAGCAGTTAAAGTTTGCGGCGATGACGTTCGGGTTGCTGGCCTTCGTGCCTCAATCGTCGCCGCTTGTCTTTCCATACTCAGCCAGGATGGTCATTGAGGATCAGACGCGCAGTCGTCATCCGGTGACCTACTGGGAGCCTTTCCAGCATAATAGGACATGACCTAGCATAAAGCTCTACTGGTGTAGCCCTCCAGAACCCATTGCTTGTGCCGCACGCGAACGGCTGGTAGAATAGAGCTTGCGAGACTCTTCATAATATATTGCTGCATAATTTGCTATTCGTCTTTTATTATTCCATTTCGCTTTATAGTCCTTTCGGATAATGAGGATTCTTCTATCACTAACGTCGCACTATTGAGTAATGCAATTTTTTTTTCGTTTACTTCTTCTTTTTTTTTTTCGTTTCTCACAACAAATCCATTCATTCAGCTATTTTCCTCTTAGTGCTAACTTTTTTTTAAAATAATAAATAAGCAGAAAAAATTTATGAAGTGGATGCCGCTACATTTTTTTCTTTCTATATATAACTGTACTTACGGTCCTCTTTATATGGTGAGTAATTCAGCCGATCAGAATTTCCATCAAAATGGTTGCATCCAAATGCACTTCAAAAATATTGGTCGATCAACAACCAAAGAGATCTGGCAAAAACGAATTCCGGCTGTGACCAGAAAAAAAAATGGAAACCAGATTTTGACCAGTAAAAACGGGCGCAGTTTTGATTTCCAAAGGAATTTCTGTTAAAAGCTTTATAACGACAGTGTAAAACTCCTTGGCTAATGCACCATATGTATAATTTTATTACAATATGAACGACAAACAGATTAGCTTTTGAAAACAGTAGGCGCTACTGATGTTCCTCCCAATTTGTCTACCTGCCAAATGCAAACCTTATAAGATCGAAGCCTCTTTATTGTCATGTGGGAAGATTTCAACGCGATACTCGGTTCCATTAAAAAAAAAAACCGCTTGCCACATTCAAATCACCTCTCAAATGTACAATGATTATTGTAAGTGTTAGATAAACCTCATCTAACATCTATGCTTACTACTAAAAATGCACTCGAAAAGTTTTCCAAAAAGTTGCATTCAATATGTGTATATCGAATTACAAAATGAATATTTTCAACAACAACAAAACATATATGAACAATATATAAGTGGAAATAAAATAAACAATGAAAGATGAATAGATCGACAACGTTTTGAGTTCTTCTAATTGCATTTGATATATGTAGTTCTCTTTCTTTAAAAAATTTCCTCTTCCATCATATATTTTTTTTGCCACTTCGACTTTCCTTTTGGGAACCAATTCATCTTGCCATATGAAAATAGCCTGACGATTCAAATCGAAAAATACCCCGGAAACCAAATCTCCCCGAGAGACGTTTGTCAGAATTTGTTTAATTGCATTGGTTGTGCGTGAACTTCCGAATGCACTGCTCTATGCTCAGGCATTGGATGAATTGATACTAGCGGCACATTGAATGGTGTTTTGTTTACTGCGATGACATGGTTTATATGCTAGTTTCTAAAGAATCTTTTCCCTCATCAAATTGATGGCTAACGGCACTCTTGAATTTAATTTCACTTCACTTCTATGTAAATTTATTCATATTACGTTCATATCAGTAATGCTTGATTTTAAAATCAATTTTGAACAGAAAATATTTTCTTTCATTTGTTATTTCACATTTTCATTGCTTGTTCGATGGTTTTCTTTTATCGCCACTCATTTAGAAATATTTTTTCTCATATATTATCTACTGTCCATTGTTTATGCTAGCTCAGAAACCGTCAAGACAACTCAGAGATCAATCGTTATCTATCACTGATCATAGCTCAAAGGTATCTGTTGTCCACCATTTATGAATTTTCAGGGATCACTGATTGCCCATCCTTTATGATAGCCTAGAAAACATTCATTATTCACCCTTAAAACAACTCAGAAATCATTTGTTGCCTATCTTTTTTTGTCAGCTAAGAGATCATTAGCTGTCCATCATTAAACCGCAGCTCAAAGTTTACTCGTTGCTCATTCTTCGTGACAGCTGGACGCTCATTCAGGACACACGACAATAACTACGTTTAGTGTAATATAATGACCATTACAGATTTGAGTTTTGTTCCACGCTCATGTGTTTATGGAACTATGCTAGGCTAGGCAGGATCCTTGTTTCGCAACCCTAAACCATTTAAGTGCTTCTAGGCTACTATGTAGTCTTGTATATGCAAATCGTGTTATGACGATTATATATTCCTATATTTTTAACATATATTATTATGTATTTGTGTGTCTTTCTATTTTTCCCCCTTGTAGTTTCAAATTACGAATCATCAAAATTAGAGTTGCAATCTTTTCAAAACGCCCAAAAATTTGCACATCTTTTGCAGCCGATCGGATTGCATTTTGCATCAGTCAATTCGAGCTAATATACGTACTATATTATTCTGCAATTCTATTGATTTTCGCAATCTATGAAGCTAATAATTGATCAAATGAACAAAATGCAAAAAGCACGTATCATGTGCCAGCTTTTTTGGTAATCATTTGTGTTTGTCTAGTTGTTGAAAAAAAAATCAAAAAAAAAAAATTTTATTGATGGAAATTTTGTTGATTCGCAAATGTATTGATGCGTTCTATTTCAACAGCTGCTTTCTATGAATGCATATTTTTGGTACATTTATGAAGGTTTTTATATTTACATTTTTTAGCTTTTAATTTATGGCCATCGATCGAATTTTCGAATATTTGACAAAAAGCAAACTGATCAATGAAATTCTCTATTTTCAGAGTACGATTCACTGCTCATAAATGTTCAACGTTTTAATATTGGCGAAGAGATATTCATGATTTATGTTGGTATCATTTCATCTATCTAATCGTTAATCGTTGAATATTCCGACTTCTAATAAGGTTAGTATTTGTGATTGCTATGAACACTATTGCACTTCATAAAATATATCGCTTTTGCCTAGCAAAAGTCGATTAAGGTGAATATCCTTACCCTCCGGGCTTCTTAAATATTTTGTTGACAACTTGTTTAGCTATTACATTTTTTGCACTTTTTTGAACGATATGTTTTAAAAATATTTTATGAGTTCCATCAATAGTGGGTAGTTTTTACGAGTTTATTAAGCTTTTGAAGTTTTGAAATTTTGTCTCATGCTCTGAAATCTGAGCTACGAAAGAAGAGGTTTCATAGTAAAGAAATTGTTTTTTGCGTTGAATTTTTCTAATTTTTTGGCTAATAATACTCAATTCTTGTTTTTTGGCAAACATATTTATGTTGAAAGTTTTCAAACGCCATAATACTATCTCTACAGATGCTGAATTGAAATTTGCACATGTGAAGAGCGGGCATAATTTTTGCTTAATTATAGAAATATGTTATAAATTTTCAAATAATTTAACAATCGTCGAAATCTAAGAATTTCATAAAAACGTTTCCAATGAATAGCTTATTCCGTTATAGGTTGGCACATATTTAACGATCAAATGACCCTGAATAGCACTTTGTGAATGGAGTATAAGGGGGACATGCAAAGCAATATCGATAGCATGAATTGATGCCTTAATTCTTTTACATACGCACACACACATGCCATACTTTTTTTTTAGTTGGATCCAAATTGTGTGTTCCATCTACCATCGTATCGTTGACTTTTTTTTGTAAGCTTTATCGCAGGCTTGTAGATGTCTTGTGGGCTATGAAATGTGGTTGTATGGCTTCTTTTATATTACTTAATTAGCGATACATTGGTTGCATGTGCTTTTTCAGCACTCGATTTTGGGTCTTCTTCATCTTGGAATATTGCTTTTGATGAATTTTGTTGTTTTCGTTTTTTTTCTTGTTAAGAAATAGAATAACTTAAAAAATGATGGTTTAAGTAACAGAGAAAAGAGATTCAAAAAAATAAGTAAAAAAAGAAAAAAAAGAGGAAAAAAAGAATAAAAAGTAATAGAAAAGAAAACTTACTATATTTTGCAAACTCTCTTCAAAGAGATATAGACGTTTAGAATTTGATTCACTTCATTACTTAAAATCTTAATTTGAATAGGTGAGTAATTAATATTAGAAAAAAGTTTTGCATTGAATGCACATAGTCGTGGGATTTCGCTCAGATTTCATGCACTTAGCGATATGTACTTTTAGCTTAGTGCTGCAAGAGGCATTTCTTTTAAATTATGCATAGAAAATAAAATCTCAAAGAAGTGAAAAATTCCATTTTTTTTTGTCCTCAAAGTGCTCAGAGATTACTTTTGCAATTCAACTGTACCAATCCTGTATGGCCAGCAACACTTTACTTGCACTGCAAAAGTATTAGGCCCACATCGTCAATCTCAACGATTTAATTACCCCTGCGGGTAGGTACTAGCATCAATGGAGAGCAGAAAGTAAACATTTGAAGAAGCGTGCCAAAGAACTTGACGTAACATGTGCTTTTGCGCCGCCCCGATATATGGGAGCAATTTTAACCCGGTTGGCCCATTACTTGTTTGAGATGTAGTTGTCTTGGTA
This sequence comes from Baylisascaris schroederi, assembly GCA_006503575.1. Taxonomy (NCBI): domain Eukaryota; kingdom Metazoa; phylum Nematoda; class Chromadorea; order Rhabditida; family Ascarididae; genus Baylisascaris; species Baylisascaris schroederi. The sequence continues at coordinate 141,796 of QEWY01000827.1, read as the reverse complement.
TTGCTGTTCGAACTCAAATAGTTCACTGCTAATTAAAATAGTTTGATTTTAACTTTCACATAGCTTTTTAGAATTTTGCTTTCTTCTTAGTAACTCTACGCATGAAAGACGTGATTAGCACTATTCATGTAGTTGAATCATGGGTTGCAAATTTCATTATGGTGGTTTAAAAAATTCACTGTAATATCTCTGAGAAAATTGTTTATTCCAAAATATTAAAAAAAAAAAAAGCATAACAGAGAAACTGGCACCGTATGCAATTTTGTCTTTGGATCATCTATTCAAAACTTCCATAGACTCAATCGGACCGATATCAATGAAAAAAACAACCAGTATGAAATTCGTATTTTACTCATCAAACAATATAATATTAGTTGCAATGATTATGCACTTGAAGCTTGCAATAATTTATAGTTGCAATAATGGCCATTTCTGCAAAATAGTAGAATAATGCTAGTTAGAGCAGATTGCTTTGTCTGTCACAAACACTTGTCTGATATAATGACGATACTGTGCTATAATTATGAAAACACATTACTCAAGGCATTGTGCTATAATTGTGTGCTTTTCCATTTGTCAGCAAATTAAACGTATGCACCCACAGCCATAATCAACTTCGTTGACGTATATGTCACTATCAACTCAATCATATCTAAAAGCAAGTGTGCCATTTCTGCAAATATTCACTGAAGGTATATATATATATTATATATATATATATATATATATATATATATGCCTCCGAGCTCATAGTTCCAAAATATTTTGTAAAATGAGCGAACTTGCTTAAATGTACTCGCTGAGGTATACTGTTTATGATCAAAAATGAGGCTTGATTAGTTAACACCTGAATGTGTTTTAAAATTGTTGAATTTTTATGCGTTCGAAGATAAAAAAGGATAATATATTTGTCGTTAGAATGATTCCAAAACTGGCTGGTCTCTTATCGATACGAATTTTTGTGGAAAAATTTGTCTATTGCATCAGCCTAATCTTTGATTCTCAATAGCAATCAGTGATAATCTTTTACTTCGAAAACACTGCAACATTGAATTGAGGAATTTTCTATCTTTTTCTTGCGATTGATTCTTTTATTAAATGCTAATATATGTTAAAATGACTAAAATAATTTGCATTTGAGTGTCAGAATTTCGATAGCGATTTTAAGAGAAAGAATTTGCTGAAGTTGATATAAATGATTTTCTCCCAAACTCTACGGTATCACGATTTATTTGACAGAAGGATTTATTAAAAGGGAGGTGTTTATTGCAGAAATTATCTGAACTCACAATTATTAGCATTTTCTCGCAAAAATTATCAAATTTTTCTGGAAATTTGATGGAGAATACTTACAGAAATAAGAAAATTTGATAAAATTATTTATATGGGAAAGTTTAGATATTCATAAATATATTTTTGTTTGACTGATTCCAATTTGTCGCCTATAGAAGTCAGAGCGATAAAATTTGGCGAGCATAATCCAACTGCTCTATCATCTGTTGTAATCCTTTTTTAAGTTCGCCTACTCCCAAGGAAACCGTAGACATTTAAATAACAATCGAACGCTTCTTTTCTTTTTCTTTTTTTTTTGTTCTGCGCCCATGCAAGTATGTTAACAAAAGAATTAATGTCTTTCTAATGGCATACCAATACTCAGTACAAGAATGATTTAAGAACTGAGAACGGCAACAGGTGTGAATTCGTTGTAGAGCAGCTGGCACGATATATGCTTCCATATGTCCACTCATCCGACCAACTACTTCCACGAATTGCGAAGAATTCATAAAATTGACATTAAAATGCAATAAAATTTCTTAGTGCTAACTGCTACTTGTAAATTTTCTGCAAAATATTCATTTCTACATACTCTACAAGCATCGATTTGCTTGAGGTGAAGCCTAGTTTGTACCTATGCATTTGCGCATGATTGTTTATGTATCCATCTAGTTGATAGTTTGAACTCTAGAGCCAGTCAAACACGAGTTACGGAATTCGAAAGACATAATGTAAGCCTTAGAGTGATCTTTTATGTTTTCATCCATTAGATTCGAAAGAATTTACGAGCAGTTAAATATATCGATAAATCTTCATGCATTTTATATCGGTCGGATTTTTCTTTTACATTGATCAGGTAGCCGAAAAATGAATCTTTTGTATGTTTGTACTGCAAGCCTTAATTATGGGGGTATTGTTTCGCCTATTGATAGCATACTGGTAATTTTTTGGAATTATTTGGTAAAATGAGTACAATGTTAAAGCGCATATCGTTCCATCTGCTCATATGAAATTCATTAGCTTCAGCTTGAATTCTTGCGAAATATGTGCATTTCCTCACGAATTTTGAAATACGTTTAACTCTTTTTGAAGTTGATAGGTTAAGATACAAGGTGCTATTAATCCTCCCCCCCCCCCCCCTCCCCCCCTCCACACTGTTTTAATAGTTCCCGTCAAATTTTGGTAGGTTTATTGGTTTTTTAGTTGATACTGTTGAACGGGCGTATTGGGGAAATATAAACAAATGTGACATTGTCATGAAACGTTTTAGGTATGTCGATTCACAGAAGTGCATAAGGTGTTCAGACGAGAGTTGTATTTATAGCGATAATCTTTGCATATGCGCGAAGAAAAAGGATGCAAACGGCCATGTATATTCTTTAGCCAAACGACCAGAAATATTCTTTAGCCAAGCAAATATCCACATTTTTCTATTTGCTAGGAAAAAGTGCACGAATTATTTCCTTATTTAGGGGGAAAGTGAAGCGCATATCTGCAAGTTCCTTCCTCTGAAGGAACCTATATAAACACGTAAAACGAAAGATATGACATCGCCATAGTGTATATTTACGAAGTAAACCTGCAAGGTTATTCAAAAATATGAGTGAAATTTTTTGTTGAATTTACATGAAATTATTACAGATTAAGTATTACTGCTCTAGTTTTGCCAATTATACAATCGTTGTGCTTGTGTTGCGTACATATATCGCTTGCTTAATTTCGCACTGAAAAATTTCCGCATATTTTTCGATTGAAAAATAAAATTACATGACTTTTTCAACAAATTATTTTCAATCATAAATAAACGATAAGTTTATTATTATTCAAATTATCGTATTTTATCTCAAATGACTGTATACTGCATCGAGTTCTTCTTTTCCAATCATCTTCCTGGTCATCCTTCCCCTTCTCCTTCCCCTTGCCTCCCTCGATAAAGTCACTGGTGCCTAGAGTTAAGACTTTTTCGTTTCAATATTTTAAAGAAGATTAAAAAAAAGAGCTAAAAATAAAGTGGATAAAATTGCTCCACTATGAAATATGACAACTATTGGCGTCACTTGTGATGCTGGTTACACATTATTCGTGGAAATGATCTACGAGGATGCTTGTTTGCTGCTAATAATGCAATTGTTGATGATTTCAACTTTTTCTAATCCTAGAAAAATGACTTCCTTCTAGAAACTTTGCTAAATTTTTTATTATTCAATTATTTGTTAGTAGCCAATCATGAATTTTAGTTATTTTTCCACATATGCTATAGAAGTATTATTTTCGACTTTTACTGCTCTGATAATATAAGTTCAATAGGAAAAGCGGAACAAAATCGAAAAAAAAAATAATAATAATAAAGGAACTTCAATAATTGCGTACTATAATCTAGCTTTCCACATGCTTTCAAGTAATGAGTAACCTGAGTATCGTTATTGCAATGATTTAGAGTGAGTTAAAAGATTGCAAACTATGAGCGAAGAGCTATCGAGTTATCCGACGATGATAGATCACATTGCTTTACTTTCAAAGCAAACGTGATTCTTTTCAGGAAAAAAAACCCCTAAGGAATAGAATTCTACCAATGCATTATTGTTGCTGTTCTTGCTCATTAGGGCTGTTTGACACTTTAGCCTCTTTGTTAAGAAGACAAGTAGATTTTGCGTTACTTGTATCCGCACTAATATTGTAATATTGATCTATTTCCATTAGATTTTTTCGTGATTTCGTGCAAATGCTTTAAAAATCGTTTCTAAAAGAAACTTTTTTTAAAAATTCTTCTTAAAAATTTTTCGAAAACACACTTTTTAAATGGTTAATTGAGCACGATAAGAAATATGGTAACTAGCACTGACCAATTTATAGTTCCACTTGCTGAATGCACTATTGAGCTCTTCGTAGCAAATATAGATATGACGCTTAAATTTGGCTCTCTCGTAACTTCTGACGTATAATGGCAGGGCATTTCACTATTTCCACCCGTCTGTCAAAATTTATCGCTCATAATCTTCTATAAGTGCATAAGTGATGTAATAGGTCTCACAATTGCTAAGAATATTCAACGTTTAGTGTAGTGCATTCGAATTTAGAGGTTCTCAATTTCAGTGGTCGTCTAATGCTTTTGATGTGCATTCTTTTTTGAAGTTTTTTTTTTCGCACATATCATCATTACCCATAGGAATTCTAATCGTCATCACTAGTTCTTTTGGCTGAGAAGAAAAATTTTGTCTCGTCATGTAGCAATGACAAATATTTCAGCATTTCTACATCAATTGAGAACATATTTTTTTGGAAATTAGAAAAAAATGATCTTGTTACGTGTGAATTTTTTTCAGATTTTCCACATTTTTTGATTCAAAAAAAAAGTTTACATTTGCAAAAAAAGCACAAGCGTTTGGCACCTGTCTACGATTTATTCTCGCCTTTTTTTGCTGCTTTTGAAAAAAAAAAGCTTGAAAACTCTAACAAGTTAGTAAATATTAAATTGTTTACACTAGGCTTTCTTCTTCTTAATGGTGTCTTTCCTATCGAAATTGACTGCTACACTAATAATGTTACATTTTTCGCTTTCAACAAATCTCGATGAAAGGAGTTGTTTTGCTTTATATGCTTCTCGAGTTGTTAGTGCTGCTATTTCTTTCGTAATAAACGGCTTTCAATGATTCAATAGATTGAACCTAGGAAGTAAGAGTTCGGATTTCGGGTTCTAGTTGAAGTTAGAGTTCTTGATCGTCAAATTAGATGGAAATTCTCTTTGAAGCATTAAGAAGATAGTCTCGAATAAATAAGCAAATAAACAGCCTTATAAAAATTTCTTTCAAATATATGTCTACTTCTCAAACACTAATATATTTGCCATACTTTCTAATTGCTAGTGTGCCCTCTTTCGTTGCCATCATTTGTATTTATATCATCATCGCTATAGTCATCTATACTAAAGTTGCTATAAACGTTCATTATCAAATTACTAATATCCCTATTAAATTCAGCCGAATTATACGCATGATAATCATTATGAATGCTGTTTTTGATTTTTGTAACTTTATATTTGCAAAAACTTTGCATATGTATTTACGTATTCATATCTATATATATCCGTGATCTATGTCCGCATTAGCGGTAATATTTATAACACAATTTGTGTTATATTATTCTAGCAAATTGTGTTGTTAGAATTAATGCTGTTATTATTAATTTGTTGTTTTATCACTATATTTGTGAAAGTGTTTTGTTGTTATTGAGTTGTGTCTTTTGATGTGTAGCAAGACTATGAATTAATGAGTATGCGTTTTATTAAGAATTAATACGATGAGAGTTATTAATTTATAAATATGATATCAGTTGTCATACTTATAATAAATAGCTGCTATAATAATTTGAGTATGAAAGATATATATAGCTAACCACAACAGTGCCATAACTTCTATAGTTTTGAAATTTTTAACTTAATTATCAATATTCATAATATTAGTCAAAAATAGACCGAATTAGTCAAGTTGTTATTTTTATTCTTGAATATCGTGATCGATGTTATATTTTTCATTTATCTATGCTAGGAATATCTGTGAACAAAAAAAAAGTATCAGAGAGGGGCTTGGCTGCATATTTACATCTGCATTGCTTTCATCTCATCAGTTAGCGTACAACAAACAATAAATATTTGAAATATTCTCTTGATTCAGGCGATGCCTTCCAAAAAAAAATCTCTAAAAAAAGTTTCGGCTCTTCTAATTCGATCGGTTTGAATTGCATATAAAATTTCTCAATGTTTGAAATGCTTCTAACTCATTTCAGAATTGATGGATCGATTTGGGATGTAGAATTAAACGTTCTCCATTGGTGTAAATTATATTTGCTAAATTTTGCAACTACGATTTTTTGAGGTTGCCTAGACAGATAGACAAATAGACTTATACTTGTATGTGCACAGATATAACATTCGCTTTTGCAAGTAAATTTTGCGAAAATATATGGAAATCATTTTTTTTTGCTTTATATATTTAGAAATTCATCGAATGAAAAATTAAGGCTCATCTATTTTGCATCGCTTATGAACGGCTAATTTTAACTTTAATGTTTTATCGATTTTTTTATTTTTACACAGATTTCTATAAATATGTCTCCTTTTTTTTCAGAGTGATTTCCAATGAAGCGATAGGTTTTACGAGAGGTGTGTAAGGTGAGCACAGTGACGATGTCGACTCCTTTACCGATCCAATGGTCAGTGAGTGCATACTTCGGTACTGAAGCCCCATCAACAACCAGCATTCCGCCATCCACTGTATCGACCCATCTACCCAAGTAATTATTTTTATCTTATAATATGAATATATGTTAATTTTTTCGTTATTTCATCTTCACACTTCTAAATAATCTCTTCAATATTACAAGTATAGAATTCTTTACCCATTTAATTATGCTCATAACTCCATTTTCGTTATAAGTGTAAATAGGTTTTTTTGTTATAATGATTAATAATACAATGACATAGACATATCCGATAGAGAGCAATCACATCATTCTAAGGATGCTTCAAATTTCTGCATGTCAAGAGTTAATTTGTTACTTTTCATGAATATATTTTTTCATGAAATCTCAAGTTTCAATAATTATCGTTTAGGATGCATTCCAAGAAATATGATTCAATTTAATGCTTCCTCAACCCTCTTCCTCTCCTCTTCGCATTGCTCAGCGTAAAAATTTATCCATTAGATAAGATTTCTAACCAATGAGGCATTTTAATTATCTCATCATTGTTCTTATCGTTGAAATAGAAGCAAAAACTTATAAGAAGTATTCACATATACACAACAAATACCAGAACATAGCCCGCGGGCGAACATTTGCCATTTATTTCATTTATGTAAAATGTTTGATCTTTTTTTTTTTAATTATCTCATCATTGTTCTTATCGTTGAAATAGAAGCAAAAACTTATAAGAAGTATTCACATATACACAACAAATACCAGAACATAGCCCGCGGGCGAACATTTGCCATTTATTTCATTTATGTAAAATGTTTGATCTTTTTTTTTTGCAAAAGAATGCAATTTTGCATTCGTCATTTAAATGGGATCACCTGTAAAATTTCAAATTTTGCAATATTGATAGGTTATTCACGTGTGTCACTTTTGAAATCTTAAATTTTTTCAAACAATCCATCAACATTGAATTGAATGATCTATTCATTTATTCGATTGTTCAATTATCGATCATCACGCTTCGTTTTATGTACAAATCGCAATCAATGAACAAAATATGCCCTCATCTTTGATCTAGCAACTTATTTTTCCATTTAGAAACACTATAAAAATTGTAAATTTTTCTTCGCAAGTGGGAAAAAAAAGGGAAAAAGATACTCTCATGGTGCAACTGTTTAACACTGCATGTGACATTTCGTAGAAGTAACATGGAAAATAATTTTTGAAAAACTCATTTATTGTTATATATTGCAATAGGATCATTGTAACATATTGCAATAAGATCATTGTAACATATTGCAAAAGATCATTGCAACATATTGCAATGAATGCATAACCATCGATATCATTGTGCAATAGCGCGTCAATATTTATCCAGAATATATGGCGTCTCAGTGCGGCAATTATTGGACGTTCAGTATGCCATTTGGTTCGTTAAATTGCCACTTATGCTTTCGTCACAGCTACTACGCATAAAAGCATCGAGTCGATACCTTAACGTACTTACCGCACTCACTAAGAGCACTTTTGCGGATATTTCTGGGGAATGTGAGAATAACCTTTGAATAAGCATCGCCTTTTCATAATAAGAAATTTTTTCTATTTTACATCTCTACTCTAAAATTTATGAAATTTCCTCACTAAATTATTTGTTAATATTTTAGCATTTGTAAATTATGTGAATATTCTCCTTAATGATTGGAATTTCTAGTGTTACATCTTCCAAATAAAGTTTTCTCGAAAATTCAGCAGGCACTTCCACCCATTGAGATAAGAAGCCATGATCAATAGTCAATTCAAAATGGATATGCTCTCATATCCTATATTGTTGTCTATCTTTTAAGGGTAATACAATGAGTGTATATATGGTTGCGTGGAAGAAGGGGACATGAGAGGGACAAGGGAGAAAGGTGGGAGAGGGGAAAGAGCGAAGAGGGAAGGAAATACGAACAAACTTACGGAAATCTTTTTGAAAAGGACAAAATATTAAACGACTGATTCTGAATATCTCTCATGCCACTAATAAAGCACAAGTCTTGCAAAGATTATGCTAATATTCACCTTCGAATGCGAACATTTTTCCATGAATCAGGTTCTATATGCTAATGACTGCTGCCCTTATGCAGCGACTGCACTGATAGGTTTTTCATAACCTAAACATACAATGGGCTTAAGATAATGAGTTTTTTATTGTCTTTTTAGTTGCATATTATCTGATCAGTACCTGTTTGATGCACGTATCAGATGCCTGTCTGTCTGTCTTTCTTTTCGGTAGTTTCAACTATGGATTCAACGAAAATAAACATACGAAATTCGTTACATTTTATGCATATCAAGAATTGAATTCCTATGCCGCATTTCACATTGATAAAAATTTTTTGAAAAGAAGTTATTTTGAGCAATTAATGATGCAAAAAAAATCTGCATAAATTTTCCACCGCTTGGTTTCAAAATTTACGCTGGTCGGTTCACAAAAAAAAAAGAATAAGTAAAACCGACTTCTTGGAAAGTTTTCACGAAGGGCTCGATCAATCAAAATACGATAGCAGTATTGTCTATAACTTTTTTTTTTGGAAAATTATGAAATTGGTTGGTCAGTTCAGCGGTATACAAAGCTTATACCGTACTCACTTTGCTGGTATGCTTTTCCAGTGGCTGTTTTTCTTTCCAGTTTTGAGAAAAACTCTCATTTCTTTTGTCGTTTCATGTCGCACTCTCAGATTAGTCATAGCGTTTGTGGTGTTTAGGTATGCTAGTTTGCATTCATTACACTTTGGAAACATTCAAATAGCTTTCCTCAATCACTATGTCAAACTCCCAAACCGGTTGAGATATGCTGCGATATTTGCTTTCTTTTTGTGCAGTTTGAGAGCCAATCATTTCGAATAACTATGACGCTAGCGGTAGTACGATGTTGAAAAGACAAAATTACGCTTAAGAAATAAAGAATAAATGTAAATCCCATTTGTTGAACTTTCATTTGTTCTTCATACATTCGTAGTTGTAAGAAATCTGTTATTCTAGAGGGTTCCTATTAAATATCACCCTTAAAATAATTGATTTGCTCACATTTATGAGAATGAAATATAAAATAATCTTCCATAAAAGATGACGACATAAAAATTGAAAAGGTGAAAAAAGAAAACATCCCTTTCTAATATAATTTGAAGCGCAAGAAAAACAAATCTGAAAATGTAACATAATCACTCGCTCTTATAGATTTCGTTGAATATCTAAAATCGAAAATTTAACCCCAAAATTTTCAAAAAAAAAATAGTTTTTCTCCTATAATAAACTGTAGAGATATTTCAGGAACCAGTGTGCTCAAAGTTGAAACTGAAAGAGCCCCAGTAATATTACTAGATGAATTACGTCTTAAGTACAAGCACAGTGAAAGGATGGAACAATATATTTGCTTGTACTCTTTTTTTCCAAAAAATCAATGTTGTACTATTCTTTATGATCTTTCGAAAATGGGATTGAACGTACTCATACTCTATTTGTGAACGTAAATTTGATACGATACTCTAATATATGTGCTATTAATACAAACATAGTACGAAAAGTACGATGCCTTGCGATTCGATGATAACACTCGAAATAGATGATTATTTCTGAAGGCGGGTGAGGAAATAGGCAGTGACAGCTTGTTAAAATTTAAACGTCCTTTTTTTGTCTCCTATGCAATAAAGTCTCTTGAGAAACTCAAATCGCATTATTTGGATGCTAGTGGCTTGATAGTCCGCTTATTTCAAGGATCGCTAATTTTCTCACCGAAAATTGCGAAGTTCGCTTGAAAATGTTTCGCTTCATTTTGCAAATATTTTTCTTCTTCTTGAAATATTTCCATTAGACAGTCTTATATATTCATACAAACACATAGGCCCCAATGTGCAAGTGCAGCTAAAATTAGTAATTTATATGTAGACAGGTCATTGCAATTGTTTATTCATCAAGCATCAATAATTGCAATATTTGATTGAGTTATAATATGCAATTTGCAATTGTGTAAAAAGTTATGCGCAGTGATTATTTTTCAACTTAAATGACCTCAGTGGACTTTCGTTGAAAAGAAATCGAAATGCGTCGATGTGCGATGTGATGGCGAGTGCAAACATTGCAAACATCTATTCTGATAGTGAATTTTAATTAAAATCATCTGCTTCTCATTTCCTTAGGATCTCTCTTTACGCATTCTCTACTTTACGTTGTTAGCACTTCAACTGCCATTCCACTTCTATAGAGAGAAGTATCATGTTGAAGGATGTAAACTTTTTTTTGGAATTGAATATAATCTAAGAACGTTTTAACTGAATATGAATTAAGTGGCTTAGAAATGAACAATACTTTAAGAACTTTACGAACTAATAGAACTTAAGAATTTTAGAACGAAATATAATTCGATCTTTCGTATGTTGACGTTTTGAATTTTTTTTTTCTCTTATGCGATCAAACAATGAGATAAACCTAAGAAATGAATTTTCGTTGCTGCGCGTTATACTTTAATCTTACTGCATGTTGCATTTAAAATTTTTATTGAATATAATAAGTGTCATCTAGACATTCCCATTAATTACTGATCGTAGTTTATGCAATATCGCATTCTAAATAATAAAGAGAATTTTACAAATATTTTGAAATATTTCTTAAGTCAAACTCTGCTATACAATGAAATATTTGTTTTCACTCAATACCGTACTCGATAGCGACAGTAAATTGGTACTAGATTCAAAGCAGTAATCCACTTGGAAAAACTCTATGCTTCTTTCGGTTAATTACCATAAAATCTAATACTCCTACAATAGCTTTTTTATAAACCTTAAATATACCCTTAGAAGTTGCCGCATTCGGTTATATTTTAGAGCGAATGAAAGATGGTTGCAACTTTCCACTTGGATGTGCTCATATTTTTTATTGTAGTTTAATGGTTTGTGATTCAATCAAAATTTTTCCCTTACTCGAATTGGGTTACTCAGGGATTCCTCTAATTTTGATAAGTCAAAACGCTTTCAAGCAGTCCGTTAGTACTGAAGCAGTATCATTACATATCTGAAATTACATCTCTACATGACTATATTATCTTAAAATATACTATTATCTTACTATTTATAAGGAAATAACTGTAAAAAATTGCATATAAATTAAACTAACATGCATATTTTTTATTGGGGAAAGGGGGAGAGATAGGAAGGTAAGGGAGAAGCATTTGTTTCCTCAATTCATCCATGGAAACAATTAAATCAATAGAATATTATAATATGAATATTGTCGTATATTTGGGAACTTTATTGATAGGCCGTAATCGAGCAATAATTGACACCTATAATTTAAAAATTTTATGAAGATAAACCCTTTTTTTCTGTCATTTTCGTCTGATTATTTCCACACTGAAATTGTGATGATATAGTGACATTTAGCACTATTCCCAGTGATTGCATTTTAATGAAAATTGCAATTGGAGGTCAGTTTTTGCAACAAAAAAAACGATTAATTGCTTTAGCAAATTGTGATCGTAGATTTGTGCACAATAATGCACCTGTCGTCATTAATGATTAAATCATTTTACTAATTGATTGTACACTTCATTTCTATGCAAAATTGTTGTCTCGTAGATTTGAAAATGTTCAAAACGATTTCTTTCATATTGTTAGAAAAAGAATTAACCTTTTAAATGCATCGTATCTACACATGCACGCGCATCGTGCACGCATAATCTACTTGCACATGCACACGCATGCATGCACAAAGACATAGATGCATGCGCAAGTACAAAGGTACGCATACGCATATATATACACACACACACACATACGCATACATATGTTCACACGTATATACATTTGTAAGATATCATGTTTCTAGCAGTATTGATGTGAAAATTTTTGCCTTTATCTGTTTTCGTGGTTCCTATTCGTGCTTCTATTTTACTCTTCTATTTTAATTTTGAAGTTGAGAATTCGAATCGTTTCCTCGCAATATTTGAAAGACTATATGTATTACATGTGAGCACATTGAAAGCGTTAAAACAGTAATATTGCAACTTCACGAAAAATTTTATTCAATCTTATTTGTGCATAAGTTTTGCAGTCATAAAATTAGTCAAGTTCTGAAGTTTGCCAACTTATCACAATTTGCTTTTTCCTCAAAACCCTCAAATTTTATCTCACATTCATCTTTATAAGGATTTCACTTGATGAGACGACTATCGCTGATGATAAATGATAACAATATCACTGCTATTTTGCTCATTGATCTCTTTTAGAATGTCATGCGTAATTCACTCAAGCTTGTATGCATCTAGATTAAATTTGTATATATATGTCTTTTTTCTCGGTAGTCGATTTATTGTTCATTGATGATGCCGTGTAAGGACAAACCGATGTGATAATAGTGCCTTTCTTTTTGCATTATTTCTTTAGCATAAATGGGCTACCCTTTCCATAATGCTTTAAACGAATGTCCTTATTTTATTGCGTGTCTGCTTAGAGATTAGTTGAAAAATCGTCGAATAATCTTTTAGTGTAATATTCGTGTTCAGGTTTTCTCTGTAATATTGCTCGACAAAATTGAGTCTTTTCGGTTAAAAATATTTCAGTGTCATTGAATTAATTCAAACTGAATGGATAATATGATAATTGAAATTAGAAATTCGGCGCATAGATCATAGTAATAAGAAGGAATGCTAATAAAGAAATGTTCGATGTAACTAGTGCAGAATTAAAGTTGGAAATATATTTAACAATAAAAAGTATTAAATAATTATTTCAAAAGTATTGAAAATATTACTGAAAAAAATTTTGCTGAGCAGCTTTGAAATTTTGAAAAAAAAAAGTATAGAACATTGAAAGTTCTCGACACAACCTCACGTCATTCAAGAAGCATGAGAAACTGAATAAGTAAACCTTAAAATCAAATAAATAAATAAAAAGTAATATGAGAAGGAGCTATTACAACGCGTAACATAGCCGCTTGTTGCAGAGATCAGAAAATGAAGGTGGCCAATTAGTTAGCTGAATATGCGTTATTATTTTTAGCGTTTCATCGATGAGTATGATGCCTGAACTCGAGCTTGAAGATGACTGTCGTTTCCGGCCAACCACTGAGAATTATGTAACTATCGTCTCGTTTTGCCTTATTTTTTGCCTCTCCGTTGTCGGCAATTCGGTCGTTGTTGTTGTTATCGTTCAGGTAAATGCTTCAATTAACATATTCTTAATCAGAGGTTAAATTGTTTAAGGTTTATTTACTACTAAATAGTCAATGAATTTCTTTAATATTATTTGCAATAATTTTTGAATTCAGCTTTGTTTGAAAGCGTTGACCATGGAATACTGAATGTGCTCACGATTTCGTTGATTTGCTTTAAAAAAAAAATATTAAAATGCTTTTTTCTCGAATTTCTAAGAAATGAGCCGGAGTTCTCTAATGCAATGGGCAGAAAAATAAATAAATAAATAAATAAATAAATAAATAAATACTCCACCCTTCTTTGCCAACTACCTCAAACTTTCATCAATTGCCTCAGACTGTTTCAAGGAACTTTTTTTTGGGGCACATTTTAAAAAAAAAGTTTTGCTATGT
>QEWY01000827.1:110538-121818 GCA_006503575.1 Baylisascaris schroederi | reverse complement strand
TTTTGAAATTTTTTTCATGTGAATGCTTTCGTTACCTGAGATTTTATTCTCTTCACGACACTAATTTTAACTGTTTAATTTCAAAGCAAAAATTTTCTTTTGCAAAGATTTTTTTAATGAATTCACCTATTGAAAAATTCAGTTTTAAGTTTATATTTCTTGTTGTTGTTCTCTTTATTGAATTTTTATTATTTCAATAATATATTATACTTCCATACAACTTCAACAATAAGGTTTTCTTTTTTTTCAGAGAAAGAAAAACGTTGTATCCGTTCACTGAGTTGAGTTGTAATTATGCTTTATATAGAATCGTGCTTGCATGAGTAGTTTTTTTTTGCTTTATATTTTCGCGCATCTCGAAAAAGAGCTTGAATTTTTGAAATTTCAAAATTTGAATATTTTCTCATATTCTAATGCTTATACAAATAAGTATTCAAGCACTAATTGTGAATACAATAGAATATTGCAATTAAGCTGATTTTATAGCACATTTTTTTTTATATGCGTTGTAAATTTGTTTTTGCAAACGCTTTATGTTAAATCTATGTTTATGCTTATATAGATGTGTATATTTATAGTCGAATTTGAGATTTACTGAAGTTACACTCGTGAATGGTGTAATCTTAACCAAAAACTCAAACTATCGATCACATTTACCAATTTCATCTATTAATATCGAAACGAATTATAAACGCTTAAAGCAATTAAAAAATTTATACGTATTGTATGGTTGCTAAGGCAAAAATTTAATAAACATTTGAGTGGAAATAAGAATTCTAAAGGTCAACTGTGCTGTAATATTAGTGAATTATTGCGTGTGCCTCAATACTTACCGGTAATGATGGTTGCATTGATCAGTACAATCCGAGAAGTACATTTCATGCAGCTACCTTTCATTCTACGCTTGTTTAAAGAGCACACGAAACGTTTCTTAAATATAAGACGCTTTAAGTTGGATTATATTTCAAGGGGTTTGCACTCGAGTTGCGCCTCAATCTTTTAAGGTGCCTTGGAAATTAGGAGAAGGGGTGCTTCTGAACAGTATTTGGCAACGCATACTCGTGATGGTTATCTTAGAGATGCCCTAATGATGCAGGACAGCAGCTTTACAGTGAAGTTTATTTTCTATAGCATTTCCAAAAACTCACAATATTTTTTGCATAGATGTGAATTGGTGCAGGCTAGAGGTAATCCTGAAATAGACGTGTACCGTGATTGTTGCGAAAATGAACTAAGGAGTGGTACTTCTTGCGCAAAACTAAAGAAATTTTTTGTACTAATACTTCCATCCGATTCCAAACTTGAGATATAGTGCGATCGAGTGCATAAAATGNTTATATATATATATATATATATATATATATATATATATATATAAAATATACTTTGGTGTTCGTTGGAACGATGTAAGTTGTCAACTACTCAGTGGTCACTATCAGCCAAGGTTGAATTGTGGACTGGATGAATGATTTTGCAGTAGGTTGCAAATATTGCAATCATACGACGCAACACTACGTTATGTCTGTTGATGTTGGTGTTCATTCATTGAGCACCAAAATATACTCAATGACTTGGCAGACATTCGCTCTCGAGTTGCTATTGGCAGACAAACATGAAAAACATGCAAACATGGCAAACACTCAAACACATGTGCCTCTTGTTTCTTTAAAAGTTGCTATCATGAACAACGGTATTTCATCATTCGATTCCCTTCAGAAAAAGAGGAAAAGATTTATGCCTACAGGCGTTAAGGCGTTACTTCGCCATAAGCTTTAATAGGTCTAGGCCTCACTATCGATTCTACAGGTATAGATTTCGTATCTCTAGACTACACAAAGGATTCTTATGAGGATGTAAGCTTAATATAAGCTTAATAAGCCTGAATTTAATTATAAAATTTCAGCAGTAGTAGTAACAGCATCAGCATATACATTGGCGGTGATCGCTTTCGAACGTTATTATGCGATATGTCGACCGTTACATTCACGCATTTGGCAAACACGTTCACATGCCTACGCGATGATCTCATTAGTATGGATCATATCGGTGCTTGCTAATTTCTTCATGCTTTTCATGTTCGAATTACAAAGTTACAATATTAATGGGCTGACATGTGCGCCACGATACGAGCCAATCATACATTTCGCTTATCAGGTTTGCATATCGCACATTCTTGATTAATTCATATCTATAGCTTTAGGCAATTTCTTCCATTTTTTTTCTAGAAGAAAGATCTATGCGTTTAGATCAAGATGTACTGATTTTAATCTGCAAATGATTATTTTTGTTCTACTTTTGTTATCAATCATTTAATAACGAATTTAACGGTCGAAATTATCTTTTTTGTTTTTGCTAAATTATCTTTTTTTGTCATCTTTTTTTGCTTTGTTTTTGCTTTTGTTTTTTTTTGCTTTTTTTGTTTTTTTGCTTTTTTTTGCTTTATCGGTTTCACTTTTTGGGTATTTTTTAAAATTATATTGCGGTTTCGAAACACGGCGTTAAGAATACCAAAAACGATAGTATTATATAATCAGGCAAACCATATTTCAGAGTTTTAATATTCGATATAGGTATGACCGCAAATGTTCGTTATAAGCCACCTAATAATGGTGGAATGTGAGCTTCATTTTAGAGAGGGAGGCGACAAATTCACAAAGCTCTTTCGTACTAATGCGATACAATTAGATACGAATTTGTGATATGCCAGAACAAAACATAATGAATTGATACCAGCAACAATGGAACAGAAATATTGCATAATATGAATGGTGCTGTTTGCGTTTAGTCATTCTTATATCGTTAAAGCTTGACATTTTACTCGTGTTGTGAATAGTCATTTGAAATCTAAATTATGAACAATTGCACATAGGTTTCTATAGGTATTTATTTACCAAAGAGAGCAAAAAGAGTATCGCTGAGACACATGGATCGGGGATTTTCTAAACGCTATGAAATAAACTACACTTGCAACTGGTAGAAGAAAAATATTTGCATACTCAATACTTTTAATGATTAAAATTAGCCACGTATATTTCGAATTAATTCTAGAGTTATATTTCTAAATACAATTTTAGGTATATTGAGTGGTTATAAGTTGAATATTTTCAGATTTATATGACGTCAGTGTTGTTATTGATACCACTTTTTCTAATGATTGTCCTTTATGGGTCCGTTATTCACTCACTAAAAATGGGCATGAAGATGGATATCGCTGCAATTGTTGGCTCAATTTTCGATGCTGAAAGTATGCTCTTTTTTTTTAATTTGTCTCATTCTCAGAATTATATCACTTCATATGATATGGTATGATATGACTAATCATTGCAATTGATTCCATTTTTATCTCCTAAGAGAATGAGGGGGACTGTCGAGTTGATATTTCCTGAGCAATTTTATTTTTCGAAATTATATTTCAAATTGAGGATGGACGGAAATACATCAAATAGCTCGAGAAATTGGTGATATGCGTAATTTTTTTGAAGATTAAAAGGCATTTTTGATAAGTTTCTGATATGTATATACATGCATCAGCATTAGTCCATTCCCTCCACCCTTCCATCGGACTTCAACTAGCAATATTTATAAGCCTTGCTCGAAGATACATCGTTTTTATAAGGTTATGAATACCATTAGCATTCCTTCCTCGTACCCTCTTCCCATCCCTGGAAGTAACTATCCTCTTTCTATTTTACGCCTCATTTTGATTTAGCAAACACTGATTTCGTTATTTTAGACATTGTCACGTTTAGTCGGGAAAATTCCAAGCAATTTTAACATGCAAGATCAAGTGCTTGAAAATAAGCATTTCTCCGCACACTTGCTTCCTCACCAATTTTATTGAAAAATTAACCCTTCTCATTTTGCTTCCGTAGGCGTCTGATTTGAAATGTGTGGGTGACATAGACCCTCCTTCACTTCATAACTATTTTATGAAAAAATATAGATGTTCAGATTGTTGAAATTCGCTATTTGAGTTGTGCATTTCCACACTCACATATAAATTTTTTTTGGCTTTTCTTCTTTAATTTTTGAGTTATTTTA
The DNA here is from genome assembly GCA_006503575.1 of Baylisascaris schroederi. Classification (NCBI taxonomy): domain Eukaryota; kingdom Metazoa; phylum Nematoda; class Chromadorea; order Rhabditida; family Ascarididae; genus Baylisascaris; species Baylisascaris schroederi. Next base: position 117,777 of record QEWY01000827.1, on the reverse strand, counting down.
AAGCATCAAAATCAGCTAAACACTAATTGAGGTGAATTCTTCAAAAAAAAAGTCGATATACTGTTTTTATGCTATGAGTAAAATAAACGATTGAAATGATGCAATTGTTTCAGAAGTTGTCGGTTCAAGTTTGTTCCGTTTTGTGATTTTTACAACTTATGAAAGTTTTATAAAGAATTAGAAAACTTTTATTTGCATGCAAATAAATTTGTGCACTTGTACGCTTTTATGTAAATAATCTATATACAAGCATGCAAATTATTTGTGTACTAAGTGGACTACTATAATATGGGAATGTTATTGGTCATCAAAATATTTGAGCTTTAAGAAGCGTATGAAAGTTTGTTGTCACAAATATTGCTTCAAATGGTTCACCTATCTCGTATTTATGAGTAGTTAGCTTTAATGTTGAATTCTTTGAGTAGTTAAAATTCTTTAGAAAGCTTCAATGTGTTGTCAGCAAATTGTTTATTGTTAGAGCGCTTTTATTGCTCACTTTTATATTCTTACATAACTAATGCATTTTTGATCGTATTTCATTTTTTTTTTTTCATTATTTTTGCAAAATTTATTCAAAGGAAAAATGCAAGTGATAGGGTAAAATAGTCTCGATAATAGGCAAATAAAATCTGAAGCAAAAATGGAATTAAGTACACAAATAAACATTTTTCAAGACAAAATAGTTTCGTAATTGGAGCATGCTTGAATGTTTAGGTCGGCTGGTGTTTCATTAAGAGGTGTTCCCTTTCGGCAGACGTCTAGAGCTTCGTCATCGTGCATAGGAATGAGATCGGCAAGCATTTCGGGGATGACTGCTGAACAGAGGCTCCGTTCCACTCACAGGTTCTACATCAACTACATCATTTGCAGTTAAATAAATAAATAAATAAATAAATAAATAAATAAATAAATAAATAAATAANGATAGATGAATAAGACGTTGACATATATTTTAGGCTTTCTATGCCCTGGAAATTATTCAAGCAAAATGAGTGCTTCAAACCGCTATTAAAATTGGGCAATTATAATGCAATGCAGTGATTTTTTTTTGTCGAATGTCATAACTCATTGTTATGCTATCATAAAGTTATATACTTTTCTATTTAAATATTTCCTACCAATATTTTCTTTTTTCTTATCCATAATAGTCATTGATTTATTGTTGAAATAAAAAATTCCAACTCGGCACGTTTGTAATATTATAATGATGATAATCGAAAACAACTAAATATTTTTAAAGCGACATTTTAAAGTTTTCAATATATTTCAATTAGAAAAGGAACTATGAGAGTTGAGGGGTTCTCCATCTTTATTTCGACCTGAAATTGCAATTTCAATTTTTGGAAAGAAACGTAAATTTGCAATGGCCGAATTTATCCACACTCCACGTCTAATTGCTCAATGTTATAGGCATTCGATGTATGGAATTCACAATTGAATACGGCAATCACGGTGCTTTGTTATATTTCATCGTGTGCTAATCCAATTACTTACTGTTTCCTCAATAAGAAATTCCGTACGGCATTATTGCTAACGTTCGGTTGTCACAAATCTGCGATACGTCGTCATCACTTTCAAAAGGTATATTCGCCGCCAAACGGTGCAGATGACATTGTTGCTTCGATCTATAAGGCAGATGGTGATTGTGCACCTGGAGTTGCTAACAAGTTAGTCATTTTTTGAGAATTTTTGAGGAAATATTGAACATTTCATCACTAATTCCCAACATCCTTTGAATTTGTGACACCTCGAATTGATGGACACTTCATCGGAACTGGAAATTGAACAAACTTTGTGTTCTATATGGAGTGGTGTTGGATTTTGATGGTGGGTGATTTTTGGAACAGAAGCAATAAGATATATAAATAAAGCGCAATGAAATGAATCGCTGAAAGCGAACATCAAAAAAAAAAGTACATTGGCTTGGCATATGTGAATGAATGATAGGTGAAGTTAGAACTCCAGCTATCTGAGGAAATCATGGCATATTCAGAAATCATAACTGTGAGTACCAAAACCACATATATATATATATATATATATATATATATATATATATATATATATATATATATATATATATACATGCATATATATGTATATATATATATATATATATATATATATATATTAATTTTCTGCAACTTCCGATTCCCATTGAATAGAATAAACGCCTAATGTTTTTCATTGAATTATTTTCAGGATATCCCCCTCCTCAAAGCCGACGAGGAGTCTATAAAAGAGGAAATGCTAGACACACCAAGCAAGTGTCAACAAAACCTCACACATATATATACGAAAGCGAATGGCGCTCATAAAAATTTTGAATCAAATATTTAACGGTTGTCTTATTGTTGGTGCATTTTATCGATCTATGAACTCATAAAAATTCATTTTAATGCTCTTGTATTAAATATTTTCTCTCCCCCTCATGACTAGTATCCTTCCAGTCTGATCGCTGAAATGTTCACATGCCCGGAATCGTTGACATTGACGCCCCTCCCATCCTTCCTAAAATCACTTTGGAATGAAGCCAACCGAGGCAGATATAATGAACGATGGATCGATCAAAGTGTGGTGACACATATGTCATCATGCCGTAAAAATCGATTCACAAGTAAAAAACCACGAAAATGGAAAGTTCCTAGGAAGAGAGATTCGCTTCCAAACTTACGATCACCCACATGGCAACACATTCTGCTTTAAAATCATATGCGTCAAATACAGTGTGATCGACCGATCCTTCATTATATCATAAATATTAGTGCTATCTTTCAGCATAATTTAACGATGGGCATTTAAAGAGGATGCATCAAAATGTGTAGGAATGATTAATGAAGGCGTCAAAACATAATAAGTGTTATATCATTCGATGGCATCGGTTGTCTCTCAAAGATCCCCTAATCGTTTGTATATTTGTATCGCAAAAAATATTGAATTCTTTACTTTTATTAAAATTACCATTGTTTTTCTTTTGTGGAATAATTAGCTAATATTATATAATAACTGCTGTGCAGATGTTTATAAATTATGCTTAGTTGTAAATATATTTTTCAAAAAAAATGAGAATATAAAAATGCATTACAACGCGGAAGCACTTTTTACTGTTGAAGTACTCTGAGCAACAACAAGACGAACAATTACTCCTTTGAGATTTTACAATTTTAGATTGTATAAATAAATTTAAATCATTTTATTTATAATCAAAACAAATATGACTTAGAAGTTTAAAAAAACAATTCAAAAAGAGTTAATAGAGCTGCAATGAATCATGATCGTCAATCAAAATATAGCCAATCGTTGAAATTTGATTTTTTTTTTCGAACAATCGCTATTAATGAGGTAACAAAAACTACATACACAGAGAGAGAGAGAGAGAAAGGGAGAGAGAGAGAGAGAAAAGAGAGAGAGTAATGAAACAATGAAACACACTGAAAGCATATCCTTTTAAAAGACCACTAAATAAACTCTAAAAGCATTCAAACAACCATCAACACATCGGAAGAAACTTGTAACAGCTATCTTCGCATCCCATCAATGGTGAATACTTTCAGAAACCTCACCAACGAAGAAACTCCGATATTTTGAAATCGAAACTCCAATGTTAAATAAATGTAGAAAAAAAAAACAAAATAAAAATGATATCATAAAATATTTATCACGTCATCAGTACCATCTAATTGAATAAAATGGCGTTGCGATTGCATTTATCTTCGTCGAATGGACTCAACATGCTCTCCTAATATGCTTACAACGAACGATGACTGAAATTTACTTAATATAATAATAATGTCAGACGAATTTACATTAATCTTCAGTTTTAAACCCTCTTTCAATATGGAGCAAGACACAAATTTGTAGAAAATAACAGAAAAAGAAGAGATTATAAGCTCGTAAACAACTTGAGAAAATAGGTTTTTTCCATTGAGTTGAAGCATATAAACGCATAATCGAAGAATTAAAAACAACACTTACAACAAATTCAATAAAACATTTGATGATATTACAACGAGAACATCAACAAAACTATTACACCTCGAGGCAAGAGTCAACTAAACAAAACAAAAAAAAAAATTCCATTCCAGGTATGTGTGCCTTTAAATTTTCAAAAAAGCAGCTCATACTAGAAATTTTGTTCATTTATTTCTCAATCCCCTTATCACCAGCCATCTCCCCATCTTCCCTCCCCCACTAGATCCCAAAAAAAGAATGCGAGAAAATGCGAAAAGACATTCGAGTTATCTTCTCAACAATTTATGCAGTTTTAGGTTCAAAAAGAAAAAGAAAGAACGGTTGAAATTTGTAACAACTCATCGAAATGCGCAGAAAACCGAACTATAAACCTCAAATAGTGAAAATAGCGCACAATATTCAAGCGGACAATACTGTTTTGGAAACATGATTACATTACTTGATCACTTCTTTAAAAAATTTTAAGCCTCTACAATACGACTCCCTCTTTTTTATTTAATGCCAACAACGTCACGACCAAAAATGATGTCACAAGTATACCTTTATGTCTTCATCCCTACCATATTTTCTACTTCCGTGAGAGCTCAACCACAACAAAAAAAATAAAAAATATTACACTTTGCCAACAGTGAGGTGCTGTCTTTTAGGATGTGTAGCACGGTGTGATTCATGGTTATTACACCATGGACCAGCACTCTCGTTGGCATAATAATCCATGGGATAGTGATGTCGAGTGAGTGGTATCTCTTGAAGTGCAGCAATTGCTTCATACGGTGTTAAGAGAGGCTTCAGGAATGCGGTACCCCAATCAATAGAGAGTCGTGGACATGCCACCTGTATCCAACTGAAAGTATTCTCTTGTTCCTACACAACAAACTCAACCAGCAATCTCTATAATCGTTTAATTTCTAAACGTTTGCCTAATATATCTAAATAGCAATCGTAAACCAGCATAAAAAGCCTTTTTAATCACATCCATGGTTCACTTTTGCATCAAAATCTATCCCTTATATACTTCAATGCTACTGCATTTACCACTGAACGTAATGATGGGGAACTTACCTTTACAATCCAATGGAAACAAAGAAATTTTCCAGTATTCAGAAAAGGATACAGAAAATGCTATTAACGAAGAATATTATTACTACACAGATTTTTGCTTCCCTATTCAGAAAAACAAATTCCTGGAAAAATCCGCTATAAAAGCTATAGATCTTCTTCCCAACCTTAAGCCTAGTTAGTAATTAGATAGAAGAACGACGGAAGCGAAGAGGACAGGCAGATGAATGCTCCAACAACTGAAACTTCCCTCTTCCGCTCCTTTTACATATCTTACTCATTCAAACAAACCAAAAGTGATTCCTGAACGGTTGACTAACCAAACAATCCAAATAGAAAGAATTCAATTATTGCATACTCACCAATCGATATCTTCAAATAATGCCAACTTTTCCGGAAATACTTCCGAGAGGAGAACACGAATAAACTTCTTGCCTGCAGCTGCTAATCTCGATTCAAGAAACTGCAACAGGGGTATCGGCAGATAATAATAAATAGTATCATTATCAACAATCCCACTGTCGAAATAATAGTCTTCCGTTAAATAAACTGAAGTATTTCTCCAAGCATTCTATTATATTCCTAATTAAATCGAATCTATAACCTTTTGCTTGCAAAATTCTAAAAGATTTCGTCCTTATCGCTGAAAACTTTTAAACGGACATCGAAACGAATTTCTTTGTGAAATTTTGCTATTGAAATGAAATAAAGCGGAAATGACGGGAGATAACTAAAATCATCTCATAAAAAGAAATATTTTTTCAACGATTAAAATAGCACTTCTCCACATTAAATTGTCAATGTTGCTTGCAGGGAAGAAAATTGAGTAAAGCGACAGGCTAAGGCAATGACTCAACATTTATATAATGGATTTTTTGCATATCTCTTGACGTAATTCCGCTAGATATGTGCATTTTTGATAGGGAAATTACTTCCCGTCGGGTATATTTTAGACTTGTCAATATTTAGTAACATATCGTATGCAGAATTTAGGAAACTATACATCCAAAACAATTTTCGACATCAGTCACTCTCAGATATAAAGCATAAAACCCGCCTATAACCCCTCCCCCCCGCCCCCGACTTCGGATTTTTCCAAAATTCTCAAAGAACTTATACCTGATGATAACTTCAAGTTTTCCTACATTGTAAGGGCGGTATAAACCTCAGATGTTCGCGAATCGTATTCGCTGCTGGTATGCGATGACCGGAAGGGAATAACAGCTTTGACGTTTTTATTTTTGTCGAGCAAAGGGATGCGCAATAAGAAAAGAACGCAGAATCGAGGAAAGAGATCTATTAGTCCAGGAAGAATTTGCAACATTCCAAACTTTTCAAAAAGAAGTAGAGCCGGAACGAAGATGGGGGAACTTTCAACATCAACGACACCTACAGCCGGGGTTCCACGATATATCAGTAAGCGAGGAAATAATCGAAGTGAAATTCATTCAATGGGCACATACGACGAACGATAAGCAAACGATTGCACAAGATAGCATGAGTTCTGCATACTAAAGTCTAACTTACGAAAAAGACTTATTGCCAGATGTGTGGTAATTAGCAAGCTGTAAACCTCTCTCTGATAATTCAACTGCTCAATAAACTTTTAACCAAAAGAATTTGTTAACACTAGTCGTTTGATGAGAAAAATTTTTTCGAAATATTTCAACTAGCTGTGTACAATTCGAAGGATTTCGCAATATCTTTTTATATCTTTTTATATGCATCGTTTTATATTTTTTTATACTTAAATTTTATAAAACATTTCATCGTAATGCAACGTCACTATGGAACTTACCTTCGATATAAAACTTATAAAATCACAACCATTTAATCTTATTTTTCCTCACTTGTATATAATTCATTCAAAAATTCGATGAGATCGAATGCAATTCGCTGACCACCATCATAAACAAATAGGCGGATGAACATCATAAATCACTCGCCTCAACAATTCTCAAATTGCCTTGTCTTCCAAGTGTTCCTTGAATAAGACCAAACTTATTCGCTTTTTTCGCCATTTCCACCGCTTCATTTCTGTTGCTAATCATCCTCTCGTAGTCGTACACCTCATGAGTTAGCTTCCTCAAAACTAACTATATTCAAATTGCTTTAACAAACGATTCATATGGGTGGGTTATTTTCATCGAAAGACTACTTATCCTTTTTTCTTTTTGGTAGAAAAATTAACTGCGATAATTTTTTTTC